>PVKZ01001813.1:0-315353 GCA_004027375.1 Macroglossus sobrinus | reverse complement strand
TTGAAATAACAATGACTGAAAAGAGGAGGATGCAAAGATCCAAATTTGCAAAGGGGAAAGAAGGTAAGGCACACACAGAAGAAAATGGATGACTATATCTATCTATATCTATAGATAGATAGATAGATATAACTATCTTTTCATATTTGAAATGGTAACCACATAGCATAGAGTCAGAACTGAAGTATATAACATAAAATAAGAACCACCAGAGGGAAAAACCACAAAAGCCAAACAAACAAACAAACAACAAGAACAACAACAAAAACAAACACAAGGACAAGAAAGCAATGGAAACACGGAGCTACCGGAAAGCAAAAGATAAAATGGCTATCAGAAGGCCTCATATTTCAATAATCACCCTAAATGTGAATGCATTGAACTCGCCAATAAAAAGGCACCGAGTTGTAGAATGGATCAAAAAACAAAACCCAACCATATGCTGCCTCCAGGAGACACATCTCAGCTCCAAAGACAAAAATATAGACTCAAAGTGAAAGGGTGGAAAATGACATTTCAAGCAAATAGCATTCAGAGAAAAGCGGGAGTAGCAGTACTAATATCGGACGAAATAGACGTCAAAATAAAAAATAAGAAAGAAACTGAGGGACACTTCACAATGATAAAGGGAATTATGCACCAAGAAGACATAACACATACTAACATCTATGCTCCCAATGAGGGAGTCACAAAATACATAAAGCAATTACTAACAGAACTAAAGGGAGAAACACACCAAAACACTATCGTAGTAGGGGACCTAAGTATCCCACTGTCGGATGTGGACAGATCATCCAAACAGAAGATCAATAAGGAAATAATGTCCTTAAATGACACATTAGACCAACTGAACATAATTGACATATACAGAGCCTTCCCTCCCAAAACAGCTGCTCATACATCTTCTCTAGTGCACATGGAACATTCTCTAGAATCAACCACATACTGGGACACAGAAGTAGTCTCAACAAATATAAGAGGGTTGAAATCCTGCCAACCATATTTTCTGATCATAATGCTTTGAAACTGGAGATCAACTGCAAAAAGAGAGCAAGAAGAACCACAGATACATGGGAATTAAACAACATGCTACTGAAGAATACCTGGGTCAGAGAAGAAATAAAAAGAGAGCTCAAGCAATACGTAGAAATGAAGGATAATGATAGTACAGCATATCAAAACTTTTGGGATGCAGCAAAAGCCGTCATAAGAGGAAAGTTCATATCATTAGAGGTCTAGCTCCCAAAACAAGAACGAGCTCAAATAAACAACCTAAGCTTTCATCTTAAGAAACTAGAAAAGGAAGAACAAATGAAGCCTAAAGTCAGCAGAAGGAAAGAAATCATCAAAATTAGAGCAGAAATAAATGAAATTGAAAACAAAGAAAAAAATAGAAAAAATGAATGCAACGAAAAACTGGTTCTTTGAGGAGATTAATAAAATGGCTAGACTCACTAAGGAAAACAGAGAAAGGACACACACAAAAGGTAAATCAAGGATGAAGGAGGGGAATTATGACTGACGTTGCAGAAATACAAAGGATCATACAAGAATACTATGAAAAAGTATATAACACCAAATTTAATAACCTAGAAGAAATGGACCAGCACTTAGAAAAATAGTCTTCCTAGACTGAATCAAGAGGATCTGAAACTCTAAGTAGACGGATCAGCAGTATGAACATTGAAACAATCATCAAAAACCTACCAAAAAGTAAAAGTCCAGGACCAGATGGCTTCACCAGTGAATTCTACCAAGCATTCAAAGAAGATTTAATACCTATTCTCCTCAAACTCTTCCAAAAAATCAAAGCGGGGGCAATACTTCCCAACTAGTTTTATGAAGTTAGTATTACTTTGATACCAAAACCTGGTAGAGATAACACACAAAAAGGAAAACTCCAGACCAGTATATCTCAGGAACAGAGATGCAAAAAACTTAAGATACTAGTGAATTGAATACAACAACATAGTAAAAAGATTACACGCTATTATCAAGTGGGTTTCATTCCAGAGGCACAGGAATGTTTATCATATGCAAACTGATTAATGTGATACACCATATAAACAAATTAAAAAACAAGAATTGTATGGTCATATCAATAGATGCAGAAAAAGCCCTCACAAAGTAAAACATTCTTTTTTTAAATAAAACACTTAACAAAATCGGTATAGAAGAAAAATAACTTAACAAAATAAAGGCTGTGTATGACAAACCCTCAGCCACTATTATACTTAATGGTGAAAAACTAACAATCTTTTCTCTAAGGTCAGGAACATGGCAAGGCTGTCCAGTATCGCCACTGTCATTCAATATAACATTGGAAGTCCTAGCAAGTGCAATCAGACAAGAGAAAGATATAAAAGACATCTATATAGGAAATTAAAAAGTCAAACTGTCACTATTAGGAAATGACATGATTCTCTCTATATAAAACTCTAAAGACTCCACAAGGACACAACTAGAAACAATAAGCAAATACGGTAAAGTTTCTAGATACAAAATCAATGCTCAAAAATTCATAGCTTTCCTATAATAATGAAGTATCAGAAAAAGTGGAAAATATAATTCACTTTGCAGTTGCAACAAAAAGAATAAAATACCTAGGAATAAATTTAACAAAACATGAAGACCTATATAATGAAAACTATAAGACCCTATTACAAGAAATTGAAGAAGATACATAGAAATGGAAAGATATTTCGTCTTCTTGGATTGGAAGAATCACCATAGTTAAAATGACACTATTACTTAATGCATTATACAGATTTAATGCAATCCTCATCGAAATCTCACCGGTACTTTTAAAAGAAATAGAACAAAAAAATCATCAGATTTGTATGTAGTCACACAAGACCCCGAATTGCTAAAGCCATCCTGAGGGGGAAAAATAAAAACAAAAACAAAAACGAGGCTCGAGGCATCACACTGCCTGACTTCAAGTTATACTGTAAAGTAACAGTAATCAAAATGGCATGATATTGGCAGCAAAACACACAGACCAATGGAACAGAATTGAGAGTCCAGAAGTAAACTCATATTTATATGGTCAGATAATTTTTGACAAAAAATGCCAAAAACATACAATGGAGAAAGGAAAGCCTCTTCAATAAATAGTGCTGGGAAAACTGGAAAGCCATCTGCAGAAGAATGAAGCTAGACTGTTGTCTGTCACCACACACAAAAAATTAATTCCAAATGGATTAAGGACCTGAATATAAGACCTGAAACAACAAAATTCATAGAAGAAGAAATAGGAACTCAACTCAAGGACCTTGGACTTAAAGAAGAGTCTATGAATTTGACCTCAAAGGCAAGGGAAGTAAAAGCTAAAATAAATGGCTGGGACTACATCAAACTAAAAAGCTTCTGCTCAGCAAAGAAACTGTCAACAAGATAAAGAGACAACCATCCGAATGGGAAAATATATTTGCAAACAACACCTTCAATAAGGGCCTAATATCCAAAATATACAAAGAACTCATACAACTCAATAACAACCAAAAAAATAAACGATCCAGTTGAAAAATGGGTAGAGGACCTGAACAGACACTTCTTCCCAGAGGACATACAAATGGCCACCACTATATGAAAAGATGTTCAACATCGCTAGCTATTAGGGAAATACAAATCAAAACCACCATGAGAGCCATCTTACATCTATTTGTTAGAATGGCTATAATCAACAGGACAAATAATAACTAACATTGGAGAGGATGCAGAGAAAAAGAAACCCTCCTACACTGCTGGTAGGACTGCGAATTGGTACAGCCACTGTGGAAAACAGTAGGGAGGTTCCTCAAAAAACTAAGAATTGATCTATCATATGATTCAGCAATCGCACTACTAGGTATTTACCCCAAAGACTTGAAAACCCATATTTGAAAAGATATTTGCACACCAATGTTCATAGCAGCCTTACTCACAGTGGCCAGGACATGGAAGCAACCAAAGTGTCCTACGATAAATGATTGTCTAAAGAAGCTGTGATACATATATACAATGGGATATTACTCAGCCATAAGAAGAGATGAAATACTGCCATTTTGCGACAACCTGGATAGACTTTGAGATAATCATGCTGTGAAATAAGCCAGACTGAAAAAGCTGAAAATCACATGATATCATGTATATATGAGATATAAACCTTAAAGCAACAAATGAGTAGGATAAACAAAAAGAGACTCATGGACATGGACTATAGACTGGTGGTTACCAGAGGACTAGATAGTAGCGGTTAGTAGTGGTTGGGGAGGAGGGTGAGGTAGATAGGATAAAGGGGGTCAAATATAAGATGGTATAGTGGGAATGGGGGATCAGAATTAAGCTGAAAACTGGACTTTTGGTGGTAAACACAGAATTAAATATACGTGAAATGATAATGTACACCTAAAATTATATAATTGTATTAAGCAAAGTTATCCCAATAAACTTAATTGAAAAAAAAATTTAAAAACATAAACATACTTCTTAAATAAATAAATAAAACAAGCATATATCAAAGTGACATTATTAAAATGTTTAGTAAAAACATATATAATGTAAATAGTAACCAAAAGAAAACTGAGGTAGTTTTTTTAATATGAGAATAGTCTTTGTAATAAAAGGATTACTGAAGTAGAGAGGGTTAGCATTTTTAAAGAGTTTTATTAAAATATAGCTAACATACAATATTATATTAGTTTCAGATGTATACCATAGTTACTTGGTATTTACATAACTAAAGAGGTGATCACTGTAAGACCAGCAACCATTTGACACCCTACAATACTATCACAATATTATTGACTATATTCACTCTACTGTACATTACATCCCCATGACTTGATTTATAACTGGAAAATTGTACATTTTATAACCCTTCACCTTCTTTTCTTTCAATTGTTAATTAGAGTTGACATTTAGTATTATTTTATATTAGTTTTAGGTGCACCACATGGTGGTTAGACATTTATATAATTTACGAATTGATCCCCCGACTAGTCTAGTACCCACCTGGCACTATACAGTTATTACAAAGCATGTTCCCCATGCTTTACTTTACATCCCCTGTCTATTTTGTAAAGTGGCTTAGCATTTTATAGTGATAAAAGATTGGATTCACCAAGAGGATTTAAATACTTATTCCATGACCAAGCAATCCCATTCTTAGGTATAATACTCTAGAGAAACTCCTAAGAACACATATGTAACAATGTTCAAAGCTGGTTTTTAAAATAAACACTGAAAACAATGGAAATATCCATCTGCAGAATAGATTAATTGTACAATTATACAATATAATACTGTACATCAGAGAAAAGGAATGACATACTTAGTAACTTGAATAAATATCACAGAAGTAATATTGAGTCTATGAAGCAAGACAAAAAGAGCATACACATATGATTCCACTTAGGTGAAATTCAATAAGAGACAAAACGAAACCATATTGTTTAGGGATGCATAGAATTGAGGTATAAAAGCAAGGACATTATTACCATAAACAGTGTGTGTGTGGGGCGGGCAGCGGGCAGGGATTTAATGGGAAGGGAACCATTGTGGGACCCTCTGAGGTCCTGGCAGTATTATTTCTAGATGGGGTAGTGATAGTATGGATATTTTCTTTATGTGTTTCTTCATATTAATGTTTTATGGTCATCAGATCCATCTTTTCTACATTGTTTGTTTTCTAATTATGTTGCCTTTCTTTTATAAAATTGTTAATAGTATTTTCTTTGACATGGGTTTATGGTTAACTTTTACTTTACTTATTATACTCTTCTATTTAAAAAATTTGGTGGGTAGTTAGGTTAGACATAGAATTTAAACTTGAGAGTTAAATACTGTGTGGATTTAGCAACCTAGCAATTTGATCACTGTTTTATTTTGGAATTTGTGTGATTATAAAACCATACATATGTCCTTGGTTTAACACCTAATTCAGGCTGTTTATGTTAAGGGTTGAAACACCCCAATCACCAGCATTCAGTAGTAGTATTTTTTTGGGGGGAGGTATATGTACAGAATTAGAACTATAATTTCAGTTCTTAAAGGAACCTAAGCAATCCTGCATTTCTAGGCACCTTTGAGCAGATGTATCTTTGCAGTATGGTGGTAGAGCTGGCTCCCACTAGCTCACAAAGAGCTAATTGTATCTTACTTTTTTCCCCACCCATTCCCCACTTCCCTCCACTTTGGTATAAACAGCTTGTTTTCTATGTCTAGATGTCTCTTTCTGTTTTGACTTACTTCTTCCTTTTTTTTGTAGTTTTAGTTTACACTTGCTATTTGTTGGTTTATTGATAATAGCCATTCTGACAGCTGAGGTGATATCTCATCATGGTTTTGATTTGCACTTACCTAATGTTTACTGATGTTGAAAATATTTTTATGTGTCTCTTGGCCATTTGTATGTCTTCTTTGGGGAAATGTTTATTCAGGTCCTTAGCCCATTTTTTAATCAGATTGTTTGCTTTTTTTGATGTGTGAATTCCAATTATATATTTTAGATCATTTTCAAATATCTCTCCAATCAGTAGGTTTCTTTTTGTTTTGATGGTTTTCTTTGCTATGCAAAAACTTCTTAGTTTGTTGTGGTCCTATTTGTTTATTTTCTCTTTTGTTGCCCTTGCCCAAGGAGACATATCCAAAAATAGTACTAAGAGCAGTGTCAGAGAGTTTGCTGCCTATGTTTTATTTTATAAGTTTTATGGTTTTGCATTTTACATTTAAATCTTTAGTCCAATTTTTTTTTCTATATGGTGTAAGAAAGTGGTCTGGTTTCATTTTTTGCATGTATCTCTTTACTTTTTCTAGCACCACTTATTGAAGAGACTATCTTTACGCCATTGTGTATTCTTGCCTCCTTCGTTGTAGATTACTGATCATATAAGCAAAGATTTATTTGTGGCCTCTATATATGTTTTTATGCCAGTATCATACTGTTTTTTTTTTTATTATTGTAGCTTTGTAGTGTGGTTTGAAATCGGGGAGCATACAACCTACTTTGTTCTTTCTCAAGGTTTCTTTGGCTCTTCAGGGTCTTTTTGTGATTCCATGTACATTTTAAGATTAATTCTAATTTTGAGAAGAATTCCATGTGTATTTTAATAGGGATTGCATTGAATCTGTATATTGTTTTAGGTCATATTAACAATATTAACCCTTCAAATCCATGAGCATGGTATATCCTTCCATTTATTTGTATCCTCTTCAGCTTTTTCTTTAGTGCCCTAAAGTTTTCAGAGTTCAGATCTTTCACCTCTTTGATCAAATTTATTCCTAGGTATTTTATGCTTTTTGATGCAATTGTAAATGGTTTTTTTTTCTTAATTTCTCCTTTTATTCATTAATTATTGGTATATAGAAACTCCTCAGATTTCTGTATATTAATTTTGTATCCTGGAACTTTACTGAATTCATTTATTAGTTCTAATTTTTTTTTTTTGGTGGAGTCTTTAGGGTTTTCTATGTACAGTGTGTAATCTACAAATAATGCATGTTTCTTCCTTTCTGTTTTGAATGCCTTTATATCTTTTTCTTGTCTGATTGTTGTGGCTGGGGCTTCCAATACTATTTGAATAGAAGTGGCAGAGTGGACATCCTTGTCTTGTTCTTAGTCTTAGAGGAAAAGCTTTCAACTTTTAACCATTGAGTATGATATTGCCTATGGGTTTGTTATATATGGCTTTTAATATGTTGAAGTATGTTCTTTTAACTACTTTGCTGAGAGTTTTTATCATAAAATGATGTTGAATTTTGGCAAATGCTTTTTCTATATCTATTGAAACGATCATATGATTTTTATCTTTCATTTTGTTAATGCGATGTATCATGTTGATTGATTTACAGGTGTTGAACTATCCTTGCATCCTTGGGTTAAATTCTCCTTGGTTATGATTTATAATTCTTTCAATGTGTTGTTGAATTTAGTTTGTTAATATGTTATTGAGAATTTTTGCATCCATGTTCATCAAGGATATTGGCCTGTAATTATTATTATTTTTTTGTAATGTCATCTGGTTTTGGAATCAAGGTAATGCTGGCTTTGTATTCTGAGTTTGGAAGTGGTTTTGATTTGCAATTTTTTTCAAATTTCTTGAAAAAAAAATTTCAAATAGTTTAAGAAGGATAGGTATTAATTCTTTAAATATTTGATAGAACTCACCTGTGAAGCCTTCTTGGTCCTGGACTTGTACTTATGGGGAGGTTTTTTTTTATTTTTAGTGCTGCTTCAGTTTCATTGCTAGTAATCAATCTGTTTAGATTTCTGTTTCTTCCTGGTTCAATATTGGAAGGTTATATGCTTCTAGAAATTTATCCATTTTTTTTAGATTGTCAAATTTGTTGGAATATAATTATTTGTAGTAGTCTTTAATGTTTTTTTTTTTTATTTTTATGGTATTGGTTGTAACTTTTGTTTCATTTACGACTTTATTTGGTCTCTCTTTTCATCTTGGTAAGTTTTGCATCTTTTCAGAGAACCGGCTCTTTTATTGATCTTTTCTGTTGTTTTAAATTTCTATTTCATTTCTTTCACTCTGATCTTAATTATTTCCTCTCTTCTGTTTACTTTGGATTTTGTTCTTTTTCTTCTAGTTCCTTTAGATATAAAGTTAGATTGTTTATTGGGGATTTTCTTGTTTCTTGAGGTAGACATATATATAGCTATGAACATCCCTCTTAGAACTGCTTTTGCATCCCATAAATTTTGAAAAGTTGTGTTTTTACCTTCATTTGTCTCAAGGTGATTTTTGATTTCCTGTTTGATTTCCTTCATGATCCATTGGTTGTTTAGTAGCATGTTCTTTAATCTCTACGTGTTTGTGTTTTTTCTAGTTTTATTTTTGTAGTAGATTTCTAGTTTCATGCTATTGTGGCCAGAAAAGATGTTTGATGTGATTTACATCTTGTTGAACTTATTGAGGATTGTTTTCTGGCCTATTATGTGATTTATCCTGGATGATGTTCCATGTGCACATGAGAAAAATGTGTTTTGGATGAAATGTTCTGTAAATCTCTAAGTCATTCTGGCATAATGTGACATTTAAGGCCACTTATTTCCTTATTAATTTCAGTCTGAATGATCCACCACTGATATGAGTAGGTTATTAAAATTCTCTACTATTATTGCATTATTATGAATTTCTCCGTTTATGTCCATTATTATTTGCTTTACATATTTAGGTGATCCTATGTTGAGTGCATAGATATTTATGATTGTTCTGGCCTGTAAAGATGCAGCTGCAGAATCAGCTGATATCCTAATGAGGGGGAAGGTTTCTTTTGTAGGTCACTAGTTGTTTTCCTCTTGCTGCCTTCAAGATTGTCTCTTTAACTTTCAACATTTTAATTACAATATGTCCTAGTGTAGGTCTCTCTTGTGTTCATCTTGTTTAGAACTCTGTATTTCCCAGACTTGGATGTCTGTTTCCTTTCCCAGGTTAGGAAAGTTTTTAGCCATTATTTTTTCCAATAAAGTTTTTGTTTCTTTCTTCTCCTTCAGGAATCCCTACAAAACAAATATTAGTGTGCTTGATGTTTTCCCAGAGGTTCCTTAACCTATCCTCATTTCTTAAAATTACTTTTTCTTTTTGCTATTCTGCCTAGGTGATTTCCACTAGTCTGCCTTATAGGTCACTGATTCGTTCTTCTCTGTTAGCTAATCTTATTTTGATTTCTTCTAGTGTATTATTGTATTCTACTTGGTCCTGTGTTGAAGTTCTCTCTAAGTTTTATATTCCACTCACAAATTTGGTGAGCATTCTTAGGGCTGTTTCTTTTCATTCTTTATCAGGCAAATCTCTGCTTCATTAGGTTCCCCAACCCCCGCTGGGATTTTTCTTTTTCCTTCATGTGAGAGATAGCTTCTGTAGTTTCATTTTGTGTACCTTTCTATGTTTGTTTATATAAATTATACAAAATAGCTCTCCCAATCTTGAAAAATGGTCTTATGTAGGAGCAAACTCTGTGTAGGCTGTGTATGCCGGGTGGTTTTTGGAAGCCGTTTGAGAGCCAAACATGTGCTCACAGCATCTGGGGAACTGGCCCACTAAGCTGTAGCAGCTCCAAGAGAAGAGGCCAGGTTCATGTAGTAATGCCCTGTTAAGCCTGCTTTCTCCTTTTGTTTGGAGCCGAAGTGAGAACTGGGCAGTGTAGCTGGGAATGTGCTACAGCGATCTTGCAGGTAGGCCAGAGCATCTGAATAGACACCCCACCTGTCCAGTGGAAGTGGAGGGGAATGTAAACAAGGGTGCTCTTTGGCACCTCCAATCCTGGAGAAACCCTGCAGATCCTGGAATGTTCTTGCAGTTTCCCATGATTCCCTGTTTGTTCTTTTTCTCTTGTGTATTGTTCAGAAGCTTTCAGTCATCCTTTAGCTGTCTCTCAGAAGTAATTGCTCTATATATAGGTATATATTTCAGTATGCTCATGGGAGAGATAAGTTCAGCATCCTTCTGTGTTACCACCATCTTGGACCTCCTATTTTTAAAAATCTTAAGTAAATTTTTGAAAAAAAATAGAATGTTCTCAGTGTAAAAGACAACAATAAGATGTTTCCATCTAAGAAAAAAAAAGACTGATGGATTACATGTGAGTTCTGTTGAAGGTAACATTGACCTCTTTTCTTAAATTCACCCAGGTTAACTTTGAGGAATTTAAGGAAGGTCTTGTGGCAGTGTTGTCATCAAATGCTGGTGTTGGCCTCTTCGATGAAGACAGTTCTTTGGAATCAGGTAATAGGAGTTCCTCCTCTTGCCTTTAATTTATTTTCATTATCTTATCTTCTGGAATATAATATTCTGATTGAAGAAATTAGTAGGTCTGAGACTAAATTCTAACTCCACTATATCACTGCTGAGCTGTGATACCTTATTTGTTTCCTTGTTTATAAAATAGTGTTGTAGGGTAAAAACTTTGTTGTTTTCCTTTGAACTGCACAAATACTCTTAGTACTACCACACTCTGGTCATCAGATGTGTGGTAGTTTTTTCCACACTTGGCAATTCTCTGACACCAGCTGGGTGCCCTACAATTTAAGTCAATTCTAACATGTTCTACCTGGATAATGTAAGATACCACAGGTTAAGGGCTCAGTCCCATTAGTCCTCAACTTCAGATGCTGATAGCAAGTCTAGGTTGTCACCTGTGCTTCTGAACAATAGCTTTGAGTCAGAGCATCCCATGACCCTCTCCTTGGGTTCAATTAATTTGCTAGGGCAGCTCACAGAATTTAGAGTAACATTCTACTTACTAAATCACTGGTTTATTATAAAGTATATAACTCAGGAATAGCCAGAGGGAGGAGATGCATCGGGGAAGGCTTAGGGAAAGGGCACGGAACTTCAGTGCCCTCTCCAGATGTGCCACTCTCCCCAATTTCTACGTTTGCCCTCTCCAGGTGTGCTACTTTCTCCAATCTTCACTTGTTAACCAACCCAGAAGCTCTCCAAACCCTGTCCTTTTGGGTTTTTGTGAAGGCTTCATTACATAGACCTGACTGATGAAATCATTGGCCACTGGTGATTGAACTCAACCTCCAGCCTCTTTCCCTTCCCCAGAGGGTCAGTGGAGGTGGAGCCAAAAGTTCTAACCTTCTCATCACATGGTTTGTTCCCTTGACAACCAGCCTCCATCCTTGGATGCTTTTCAGAAGTCATCTCATTAATATAAACTCAAGGTTGGTTACTCTTATTAGGAAATTCCAAGGATTTTAGAAGTTTTGTGCCAGAGATGGAACAAAGACCAAATATACATTTATTATAAATTACAGTATTGTGTCAAATAATACTTTATGCTATCATTACAGCATAGAGTGTTGACATAATAAAATGGATGTGGAGGAGTTAAAGATACAAAGAATTTAAAGTACAGTGCAGATCTAAGATGTTTCTAGACCTCTAAGGTTGACAGAGCAGGTAGAATACCACCAGCCGAAGGCAGACTGCAGTCTCAGATAATAATGTTATGATGTGCTAATAGGACATACTAGACTCCTGTTACTGAAATGGGGCTGGTCAGACAAAGTTGACTTTTCTAAGTGGAAGGTGGTGGTATCCTGAGGTGAAAAGCCATCTGGCTTTGGTAATGGTTAGGAGGTAGAGGGAGAGTTTTGGGGGGAGGCCCACTAAGGGGCATGTGGATTGTGGGGTGAGAGTTAGAAGATGATGACAGACATGCTCACTAGTTGTACCTCCTCCATCAGGTCTCATGCTGCTAGTAGCAGTCACCTGACCTGCCAGGACTCAGCGTGGCTCTCTTGGATGTATATCTGGGGTTAAGTGAAATAGTAGTGGGTCCTATTTCTTTTGAATGAGGCAATGTGTTTGAGGATGGAGATAGTGATATTGATTAGCAAATTGAAGAGGGAGCTTTTTCCCTGTAGTGGATCCATGGTCAAGAGCAGGTGTATGACTTTTGGATACCAGGGTGACAGTGTGGGAGAGCCTAGGGCAGGGAATGAATGTAGGTAAAGAACATTGAGTGTCTTCATGAGTCAGGCTTTGAGCTTTATGTACATTATATAGGTTCCATTTAAGCCTCATAGAAATTCTGTGCATTATCATATGCATTATTCATATAAGGAACTGAGGCCTGAAATATGAAGGGATTTGTCCAGAATCCCACAGGCAGTAAATGGTGGCCATGATTTAAGTGTCAGTTCTCCAGCCTTAAGCCTTGGGACCTTTTATATGCACCATTGCCAGCATCCGCTCCTTCCACTGGGTGTCAACGGTTGGCCCCCCCCTTCCCACCTCTTCCTGCTGGTTGCAAAGACACCTGAGTACAGTGTAAAGAGCCCTGAAGTTGGGGTAGGGATACTCTTGGAGTTTCATCGTGTGATTTGTCTCACACTTTCAAATGTGAAGAAGGCCCACTTGCCTTTTCTCACTCACAGAATTTTGGAATGTGATCATGTGATCATGAAAATGAATGTGCTTACAAGGTGAATGCCCAGTGTCACTGACACTATATGTATATGTCCACTCTTCATACTAGAGAATGTGTACTGCTTCTTAGTCTAAAAATGTGTGGATCTGTGGGACATGTTTTCAGGTCCTCCAGAGAGGCAAGAAGCTATTTTAAAACTTGTGCTTTTTCTCACTGATAATTGTATTTCTTTCTTTTGGATTTCAAAGCTTTCCTCAATATAACCATTTCCTTAAATGGTGATATGCCCTGCCTGAGACACCACCTCTCGTGCCAACAGACAGGGCTCATCCCAGTGTCTGCCTCCAAGTGCCTGTCCACAGAGGCAGGGTGCCCAGGCATTGGTGGTCCTGCAGCCACAGGGCTTCCTTGAGAGTCAGGGCGAACCCGGTGCCCTCCAGAATTGTGTCCATTTCAGCTTCCCACCCCTGGCTCACCCTCCCTGTCTTGGGCCCCTTCTGTCGAATGTGGTTTAGGGCTCTGCCTCCTCAGTGCCTCATTTGTCCCCTCTGCTTCATTCATAGTCACTCCTTCCCTGATTTCTAATCTGCAAGTCCTTCTCATCATCTCCCACTATGATCAGAAAAATGTACTTTTGATACTCTAAGGAAGGAGAGTATCCTTGTGGGACCAAATTCCCAGAATTTTGAAGTATATCCCTGCTTCCCTATATTCTGCTCTTTTCATTAAAGGCTATTATTGAACATTTAACTAAATGTATTTTAATTTTTTGACTTTGTTACTCTTTTCCTATAAATAAAAATGCACACTAAGAAGACAAAACCAGGAGTCTGGGGTTTGGGTCAGCAGTTGTGCTTTCCTATCTTCTGTGCTGACTGAGGGGCTGTGTCTTGTGCTCTGCAGACCTTCTGGGGCGTGGGATGGGGAATTGGTCTGTGCCAACACTGAAATATGGTTAGCCTGGGTAACAGCATCCTTCACACCCTGAGAGACTATGACTCTTGTGATTCTGTGGGTGGTAGAAAGTTGCCTATTCATTTTACTGTCATTCCGACTTTCCATATGGACACTCTTTTCTGGAATAGCATTTCTCCTTGTTGGAAGGAGGGAAGCGATAGGTTTCTGGACTTGTTTGTTTGTTTGTTTTTGTTTTTGTTTTTGAGAACATTGAGGAATATTATGAACAAGGCATGTATTTTTCTGGGCAGCTTATTATTCTAAGGAGAATGCTGGCTGACTGGCAATGGCGAAGAAGTGGGACCAGCATCAAGGATAGCGTGGGACTCTGGACCTGGACTAGGGTTCAACTAAGGAGGGGAGGTGGAAGGAAGGAAAATCAAACCTGGGAAGCAGAAACAGGTGCTGGCTTCACGATATCGAGGTGCGCTGATGAGCAGACTGAGCCTGGAACGTGGCTGTGGGTGCGGGCGTGGCCACCAGGGCTTTGTTTCTGTTGAGGTCTGATGAGGTCTGAGCTTAGTGGGGAGTGCCAGAGCTTCCCTCCAAGTTTTCTGCGCCTGGTTTTCCCACATGTGCCACAGCTTCCCACTTCTCATCTGACACAAAAATTTCTCTTCTAACATTACCTCAGGGTGGAAAGAGGAGGATTCTTACTCACTCACAGTAATCAGCCAGCAGCCTCCCTCTAAATGGAAACCAGAATCAGATGCAAGAGCCTTTATTCATTTGTCCCTCATTCACCTTTTCAGCAACTTTCTTTTGACTTTCTCCATTTTTGTCCCCAGATTCTCTTGTTTTCCCTCTGCTGATTTGGACACTTTACCCTCCTCTTCAGCATGTCACATGAGTTCTCTCACGTGGTGAGACTTTGTTGGGCCAGGCTTTGTCAACACCTGTTATCCCGAGGTAATTAGTAATAGTGCCTTTGATTACCTCGAAGTCTCCCAGTGTCATGAGAAATTGGTCAACCTGCATATTGTCAACTGCCCTAAATATCACACTGTCACTTCACATTCTGCACATCCCTTGTAGAACTGAGCATCTTCCTCCCAGAAACTCTTCCCATATTCCCAGTTTCTGACTGTCATTGGCATCACCTTCTGGTTGGCCAAGATGGACCCAGCCTCCTCCTCTGATGGTCCCAAGGTCAGGAGCTGTAGAACAGCTGTTTGGGGGATAAAGGAAAGAAATTGGTACTTGGCCTTAAGGAGCATGAGTACTATTGGAGTGAGGCCTAAGACACATCTGCCGTGAAATACTCCTAATTTTCCTGGCCTGACCTTGCCTCACTGGGGCCTATCCTTTTCTCTCCATTTGGCCCTTTCTGGTTGCTTTCCTCTGAACCCATGTCCTGTTCTGGCTGCTGCCCATGCCACCCACCCCTGTCTCGCTCTTGCCAGCCCAGAATTCTGCACAGAGTCAGTGCATTCTCTGCCTGAGAATTCCAGCATCTCTGTGCAGACATGGACAGGTAAGATGGGAAAAAGTATAAGAGATTATTAAGGTTTAAGGGATTCTCATGAATCCGAGAACTAAAGTTCATACCTGCCTGTGCCTAGACTTTGAACCTGCACAAAGCCTGAGCCTCCGAAGCTGTATCTGAGGTCTGTGCCCACCCATGTGCACACTTCAGTCCCTTGGCTTGAAGTCCTATAGTGAACAGGGTGGAAAGTGACTTTCCTGTCTCTAGAGCTGTATGTTGCTTAATTATTGGAAGTTTTTTTCATAATTAAGAAGCTAGGTTTTGTGTTAGTCTTTTATTACATAAATAAAAGCAAAATATACTCAAAAATTTAAACAGCGTGTAGAATTTAGAGTGGATAATTCTTGTCTCCCTGCCTGTCTTAGTCCCCACCCCAGGTAATAGAATAACTGCTGTTCTGTTCTCTTCGTTCTTCCAGGCATTTCCTGTCTGCATCAAGTTCATCCATCAGTGAGAGACATACTCTGCATCCAAATTTGCACCTTTTGAAAGGGCATCTCAGTGGCACGTGTGGACCCAGAGACTGCTTTAGAGGCCCGCCCCCTTAAACCTCCCACTTTCTTTCCAGCTTCCTCCCATGCTGTCCCTCCAAAGTATGTGAGCGGCTCTAAGTGGTATGGCCGTAGGAGCCAGTCTGAGCCATGTGACTCTGCAACTGGAGCCAAATGTTTACCAGAACAGCAAGCCAGGGCCACCGTGAGAAGCCAGGTCCAACGCTCTGCATCTCTGGAAAGTGTGGAGGTGGGTCGGGTCCCCTCTTCCCCACCTCAGGCTACTCAACATTGGGAAAATGATATTTCACTTAATCATCACTGCTCACTACAGGAAGATGTGAGGAAGGAGACAGGCATTCCTGGGCATTATATCATTAGAAGGGAGGGCACACTGTGAAGAACGACATTTCATTCTTAAATATCTCCAGGTTGACTTGTTTGCAAGGCAGTTGTGGCCATAGCTCATAGCTTCAGACATTGGGTTGGTGGAGAGTTTGTACACAGATTACTTGTTTCTCTCCCTCCCCTTCTCCCCACCGCCGCCCTTCCCCAGCACTGCACTAAGGTGCAGTGGTAACCAGTCAAGGACAGAAAGAGGAGGGTGCTTTTCTGAAGCAACCTCAAGGTTAGGAATTTGGATGTCCCAAGCTCACCATCCCACCTGCCTCGAACACTTCAAAATCCTGAGCCACACATTTGCACCTTGGTGAGCACATGCCAGACCCTCTGGGGCCTAGGGAGTTGACTCTGTCCCCCATTCTTCCTGAGCTGTTCACTGTGGTCCAGAGCCTGACACAGGAGATAGGCTGCTGGAGCCTCCTGGCCTTTGTGTCAAGAAATATTTTCATGGGGCAGATCCACAGCGTGCAAATTAATTGTGGGCGTGTTAGACTTATTCTCAAGGGTTCCAGGAGTTTCATGGTTTCTGCTCTCTGTAACGACACCTCTATCAGATGGGGCAATATGGGGACTTATCTTTAATAAGACAGCCCCAGATTAATTTTTTGAATGTTCAACATTTGTTGAGGCAAAGAAGAAAACAAACATATGTATTTAGATCCTAAAGTCACTTATCTCACGAATGCGCTAGACCTGGGCAACACCAACAAATCCAGGACATTTGCTTTTCTATCCTCTTTTAACTTGGCCCTCGGGGATGGAAGACTGGGTTGGTCCATCTTTGTGCTACTATTCTGCTTCTTAAAACCATCTTTGATCCCCAGAACTAGAACATGGGTTGTCAATTGGGTTGAATACATTAGAAGAATGGGACACACCAATTGCTCACACATTCCTGCCCTCAGCTCAGTGCCAGCTCTGAGGAGTAATGAGTGTTGGTGAACTGGCATTCATTCCAGAATTGGTCATGGGACACATAATACCTGTCAGAAGCAGACTTTGACTTTGTGGTTAGCTCCTTGGTCATAAAAACATGATGTTTTTACTTGAGTCAGGTGTATCTTGATGGCCTCCCTTCTTCAAGATATTAAGTGCTTGCTGTGCACTGAACTGTCCCAGGAGCTCCTGGAGGAACGGAGACCTGCTCTCCTTTTGACTGTTTGCAGAACTAATACGGGTGGTAAGAGATGGGGTGCAAAGAAGTAAGGACCTTCAAGCCTCACAATTCTTTCCTACGATAGAATGTCAAAGCTCCAGGGCCACTCTTCTTGAAGAGGTGCTGATTTAGGGAGCATTTTTATTCCTGTTAGATTAGGAGCGCTTGACCCTGTTTCCATTATGAGCTCCTGCCCCGGTGCGAAGGCCGCGCTGCAGAGGTAGAGTTTAATTTGGAGGATTTGCATATCGCTAGGCTGGTCCTCTTCCTCAGTCCTCTTCCCTGCCCCAAGACATACCATCTACTTTTCCTGGTGCTCTGTTCACTGCCACAACTTCTGGGGCATTCATGTTCTTCTCTTTTCATTTTTCTACAGAGTCTCAAGTCAGATGAAGAAGCTGAAAATGCTCAAGAACCTCAGAATGATTTGTTTGAAACACAAGGTAAAGCCATGGTCTTAGTTGATTACCTTTTGCCAGTTTTTTGAAAGCTCCAGGAGCTGGGTTGTCAGATATGAGCCAGCCAACTGTAATTTCCTGGGAAGCATGCAGTATAGGTGTTGTCCCTAGGGAGCCCCTTCTTCAGGACGGTCCCAGGTATGAGCTTATCACGTGGCCCTCGAGATTCCTTGTGGTCAGACCCTCGGGCAGAGGAGGCTGCTGGCTGAGGGAGCAGTGTGGTTCTGCCACATTTCACAGTCTGCAGGGACCAGCATGACACAGCTGGTGGGTGTGGCCCTGGGGTCTTAGGCACCACACTCCCAGGGCAGGCCCTGCGCCCCCTTCCTGATGCATGGACCTATGTACTGCCTGTCCCCTTCTGTGAGTAAGCAATCTCAGCATCCACCAGGGACCCTGTCTGTACCCCAAATAAAGTGTGAGACATGATCTTGGTCCTCAGGAGCCTTATGGCAGCAATGAGAAGGCAGCAGCAGGTGCATTTAAGCAAATCACAGTGCGTTAGCATGTGATCTCTCACAGGGTAGAAAGTGCAGAAACTTAGTTTGGAAATAGGGAGACCAGAGATGACCTTGAATTTCTGCTTCAGTAAGAAATTTGCAGTTGGGACTGTGTGTTCAGCATTTACCTCAGTGGATGTCAAGGGAACTGACTTGAACATCCACTGGTGCTGCTGGACAAAGCAGATAGACCCTTTCGTGTTAGGAAGAGCAGCCAAGCCATCACGTCTTAATTTTCTTGGACTGAGAGTCCAAGGAAGGGCTCCCAGGGCAGGTTATTCACAGAGCGATTCAGCACTTGCTCTCTGCCTGGAGAACACGGTGGTTTCTTCCCAACCTTTCCATCTGTGTTATAACCAACAGTAGTCCACAGACACTCATGTCAAACCTCAAAGGATTTATTTACCTCCTATGCCAGCCCTGAGAAACAAACCTCAGTATCAGAATTGCTTTTAAAATTTTTTAGAAATTTTAGACATTTTAAGTTGGAAGGGATCTCAGAGGTGGCCTTTTCCTGCCTGCCCCTTTCCTTGCATTTTCCTCAGCCCAACCTACAGCAACATTTATGAGCCTGGCTTTCCTCAGGGAAACTGGTTTTCCGATTATTAGTTGGATTATCAAAGTAATCAACACCAAGGTGGCTCATCTACTTGAAAGGTCCAGACCACTGATGGAATTCAGGTCACTCAAGTCTGAATGAGATGGAAGCAGCCCTCTTTTCGTGTTGGGCTGGTTGTAGAGGTGAGCATCTTCTTTGAAGCATGGCTCATCCATGGATAGCTCCTCAGAGATGTCCTCTACTTATGACCTCTTCCACAAGTTATTCCTCTGGCAGAGCCTCAGAAACATCAGCAAGCCAACTGGCTAAAGTAGGAAAGTGATGAAAACTGGCCATCTGTCACCCAAACCCACTAATGAGGCTTTGTATCTCAAGGGTACTGCCCCTCCTGATGTGAGGTAGTGTAGAGTATACAGTGCTATCTGTGTAGTGTTTTTGCCCAGAAAAAAAATTGAACCTGCATCCAAATTACTACCTTTTGATACTAACTTCATGTTTGCAGGAACTATTAGAGATAGAGGAACAAGTTATATGATGTCACAAGGAAACAAACAGGCAAATCCAGATGGGAGACATTCTATAGAACAATTACTGATCCAGTTCTTAAATAAGGCAGGTCTAGGGTTTGGGGGCAGAAGAAGTGCTCATAGTTGAAAGACTTAAGAAAAATAATAACCAAGTACACTGCAGGGATTCTCTTTGGGTACTGATTCAAACAAGTTAACTGTAAGAAGACTTTTGAGGCAGTTGGGAAATTGTTCATTTTCTTAGGTGTGATAGTGGCATTGTGGTTATGTAAGAAAACGTCCATATTTTTCAGAAATACATGCAAAGTATGTAGGGGTAAAATATGAGATCTGGGATTTACTTAGACACTTTGTCAATAGCAAAAAGGAAATAGTTGAAGCCAGCGTGGCAGATTCTTAATAATCACAGAGCCTGAGTGGCATGTGCACTGGAGTTCATAGAACTGTGCTCTTTACTTTTGGTAGGTTTGAAAGGTTTATGAAAATTAATTTTTCAAAAACTTTCTTCTTAATTGTAGATACAAATAATGTAGTCCTTGTTTATATGCTTTCAATGGTGTAACTTTAGTAGGTTCCCTTCGGAAAAACCTTTTCCCATATAGAGCAGAGATTCTTTGCCTCACCGCCAATCAAAATTTTATTTTGCAAATTTGTAAACACAGAATGAAGTTGGAAAAAATTGTACTATGAATGTGCATGTACCCACCACCTAGATTCCACTTTTGATGTTTGCTGCTCACCTGTCCCCATCTATCAGTCCATCTGATTTCAGAGTAAATTATTGGCAGTTATGTTGCCGCTACACCTGGAGCACTGGGCTTACCTGTCACTTTCTCTGCTTCAGGCCAGCTGTCAACCTGGAGTTCTGAGGTCTTTGGGAGCCCCCAGAAGTCCTGTAGCCCCTTTTTTGACACCCCTGAGAGCCAAGTTTGGGGCATCTGGGAGGAGCTTGGCATTGGCAGAAGTGGTCACCTCAGTGAGCAGGAGCTGGCTGTGGTCTGCCAGAGCATTGGGCTACAGGGACTCAAGAAAGAGGTAAGAGGGACCAAGACAGATCACCGTCAGTGACTGGTTCTTTGCACTGATCATTGTTGATATTGGGTCTAGAAATTCTTTTACCCTTCAGACACCGATTCAGTTGTGTCACTTTCTGGTCTAACATCCCTTGATGACTCACAGTGCTCTGCTGAAGTCTGCACCCTCAAGGGTCCACCTCTGATCAAGTGTTGCCCGAGCCACACTGACTTATAAACCTCTTTCTTTACTCAAGAGTCGTCCTCTGCCTAGGACATCCTTTCTCCCCCAGTTTGGCTCTGTTCTACCGCCCATCCCAAACACAGTGCCCTCGGAGCCTGGCTACTTTCCCAGTAGCCGTATTCACCCCTGCTTTCTTCCTGCAAGGATCAAGAGGAGGAGGAACAGGCAGTGGTGACAGGGCAGGTTCTCCCCCTTGCTGAAGACCCCCTTAGCCCAGCTGCCCACGGTAGACCCTTATCCTCTGGGGGCTCAAGCCATGCTCCATATGTATATGGTCTTCCCATCATCCGATAAGTTCATGCCACAGTAGATGCTGAATGGGTATTTGTGGAATTTAGGATGTCAGGTCGCTCCAATTCACAGCAGAATAGAAACTGACCAGGCATGTTGATTTAACAAGCCAGAACCTGGAGAATCCAGGTGTGACTGAATATGGATGATGACAAGCAACCTGCCTACTTGGAGAGGGAGGAAGGGAGGGATGAAGGGTGTGAGGGTGGATGGGTGGGCGTGGGTGATTCTGGCTGGCATGTAGCTGCTTGTGGATAGAACTTCTGAGCAGAGGTATGTGGCCTTTGTTTAGGAACTAGAAGACCTGTTTAATAAACTGGATCAAGACCGAGATGGCAGAGTGAGTCTTGAGGAATTCCAGCTTGGCCTATTCAATTATGGGCCCACTTCACTTCTGAAATCTTCCACTACTGTCAAACTGAACAGGTCCTGGTCTCATTACCAGGTAAAATGGGACAATTAAATCTTGAACTATAGCAGTAGCTCCTATCATTCTCTAGCCTTCAGCATTTTTCACAGACCAGACCCCTCTGCCTGTGTCACCATAGTGAGCTGTCCTACAGTTGGTTGGAGAGTGTACACACACATGTGTAAGTGGGAGGCCATGTGATTTAGATTTTGGAATTACACAGACCTTGGAGCTGATCTGATTTGCTCCTTTCTAGTTGTGTGTCACTGGGTGAGTTACCTTCTTTGAGCCTCTGGCTCTTCATCTGTGAAATGGGTACCCACCTCATAGGGGTTTTACAAGGATTTTATAACAGTTCTTTACTATGTCTCCTCAGTATGTACTACATTTCAATAAGAGAAACTCCTCTCCCTTCTCCCCATCATGGTGCAGTGAGAACAGTGTCACCGAAGGATTCTGGACCTTCCCTAGGATTACCTTCCAAGTGAAGTACTCATTAACCTGTGCTCTCCCCATCCTCCGTTCTCGAATTTTATCTCGTAAAAATACTGGGGCCCTCAGTTGGAGAGCAGATTTTAGGCAGTTAAGTTGTGATTTCATTGGTTTTCTCAGTCCTAAGATAAAAAGGCTGCCTTTTACCACTACAGGGCAGTTGCTCTGGGAGTTTTCTAGTGCTTCTTTGCTGACATGGCTGATCCCATGGTTTGTGAGCAGTGGTGTAGGACCAGTAACAATGTTCACTGCCAGGCCAGGTAATCTGAGAGTCAGGTTTCTGAATCTGAAGTCAGTGAGAATGGACAAAGAAGAAACTAGGAGTCCCGAGGGAAGGTGTCAGGCCACATAAGGTCAGAGACTACAGTGAAGTCCCATGAGTCATGCTCCGAGCTGGTGGAGCCACCTCTGTTTTTGTCTCCTGACGTGGAAGCATAGCTGGCCAGGGGCCTGAGCTGTAGGTCCAGGAGTGAGGCCATGAAGGACACAACCTCTGGTCAGAGGCCAGCAGCCTGAAGAACAAGACCTACTGTCCATGAAGTGCCCTGAGCTGACATGGCTGTGGAGTGGAGGGTGTTGCATCCCGTGAGTGTGGATTCTGGCATGACATGGTGGTGCCAAGCCCTCAGATAACTGCTGTGGATGGAGATGTGCCCCCACATGGCAGTCCCTATTCAGAAGCTCATAGTCCTCAGAGAGGAGGCTGGTGAGAGGGAGGCAGGTGGTCCATGTACATTTGGGTACATGGACCCATTCTTTATGGCAGCCAAGCGTTTATGAGCTACCTTCTCTGCTTCTGTAAATGGGTAAAATGCCTTCTTTGTAGAGCTGTATGATGCCCAGCATAGCTCAGTCAGCACTAGTCCTTAAGTAACTCTCTTTATGGAGAGAGAGGGACACAGCTGAGAGCGGACAAGGGCAGGAGGCTGCTGCATCTACTGGAGAGGCAGACTGCACATGGGCCAGTGAGCCCCTGCAGAAGAGGTAAGTGATATGAAGAGAGGTGATGGGCTGACAAGGGCTCAGCCACTCCAGGGGAATGCTGTCTGAGCAGAGGCCTAAGCAAGAGACCCGCCATGGAAGGATTGGAGAAAGTGTTTCAGGCAATACAACAGGCTTGGAACATTCAGGAAGAGCAAAGATGCACTGGAACCCATAAGGTCCCAAGCTGTTTGAGGAGGGTGTCCCTGCAGGTGTGGCAGAATTCCTGGTGGACTGCAGGAAGGGGCTGCTGCTGCTCATTTCTGTGGCCCCACACAGCAAATGCTTGTTTTGAAGTTCTCTGGCTGGGGCAGAAAACAACAAGGAACATAATCTTGCCCTATGGATTCTTACAGTACCTGGGGCTAACAGGTCAGCTTTCTGGCTGAGATAGTTCTGCTTTCATCTTAAAACTCCACCAGACTGTGTTTCTGAGTCCTGAGGAAATGCTCAGGCTGTCTCACCTCTTTTCCTTTTTTTTTTTAAGTCTGTCTTGGGTTTTTTTTCCTCAGACTGCATTTCTTAGCATTGGCACATGCCTTCTTGAGCCCTTTTGTGAGGCCAGGCACACGTCGATGCTGACTTAGAGAAGAGATGTTAAACTCTCACTAAATAGTGCGTGTGGACCAGTCAGGCTCCTCGAGCTCTGGGACATGTTCCCTGCACAAAGCTTTGAGTGGATGGTAGGAAAGAGGGTACCTAGGGTCCTCGAGAGAGGGCTGGGCTGAGTGTGAGGAGCTCTGGGTTCAGATCCCTGCTCTGCCACCTGTAGAGCTGTGTGATCTTGAACAAATCGTGCAGTGGTGCTGTACCTTTGTTTTCTTGTCTAGGAAATGGGCTAACAGTAACCACAGGAGTTGTTTTTATCAGGCCTCAATGAGACAGCAAAGGGCTGAGCATAAGCTGGTGAAGCTGGAAAACGTTTAAGATGAATAGACGTGCTTCAGGAGACCCCTGTGCTCACAAGCATCTCTCTGTCCCCATGGCAGGTCCCGGAGGAGGGCGACTGTCACACCGCCACGACATCGTCCCTAGTGTCTGTGTGCTCAGGCCCGCGCCTCTTCTGCAGTGTTGACAATGGCACCGGCTTTGCCCTTCCAGAGCAACTCTTTGCTCTGTGGGCCCAGGAGGGGATTCAGAACGGCAGGGAAGTCCTACAGGTTTGGAACTGATCACTTGCAGCTGCCTCAGTGGCAGGCGTCCCAGCTGTGTGAGGCCAGCCAGCGGACCTGGGGGGCTGTCTGCCTGCTGAGGAGACTAGACCATATACCCCACAGACATACAGGATGTTCACTCTGAGCAGCAAACGCCATGTAGCAAGGCCAGTTGGAATCACTTTTTTTTTTTTTGCTATTAAAATACAGGAAATTTTCACTTACAAGATAATAAGTAAAAAGCAGTAGAAACCACAGCCTAAAATGAATGCATTTGAAGATAGGTTTGGGTATCTTAGGCATTTTCCCAGTGCATTTCAGCCTCAGGGATGATCTGTTTTCCTGGATGACGGAGGTCAGTCCTACAAAGGAGGTGGTGCAGATTTTTTTTTCTTTACAGTGTGCACTTTATTGAACTGGTCTCAAGTTTCAGTGTAGATGTCTTCTTCCTTGTGGTAGAGATATCTTACTGGATATCACTGTTGTAGGAAGTCTGAGCGTTTCCAACAGAGCTGCCTGGCCAGCTGGTTGAGCTCATTTCCCCACGTAGGCCTTACTCAGTGCAGACCCTCCGCTCCCTAGGTCTGGCATAGGGAGGCTTGCTGCCATGCTATCTCCTCCCAAGCCTCCTCCATGCTCTTCCAGGGATGAGTCCAGGAGGGTGTCCTCAGGTGGGCCCAGGCCTCTTCCCCGGGGTCAGGCATACTACCCCCAGGGTCACAGGGCCAGACCCTGGGGCTTGGAGGGAGCTCTGCTCCGAGGTGGCTAAGTGGCATAGAGGGGCCAGGTGAGGGAAGAATGCTGGGGAGAAGTGTAGTGATTATTTTCTTCCAAATCTCACTTCATGTTGTAAATAAAAATCTCAGCTGTATAGAAATCTGTAAGATAATAAAGCCTGGCCCCCCTTTAGTGTCAACAGCTAATGGCTTAGTGGATTGTCTGCGGAGCTTCTGCCTGGCACAAAAAAAGAAATAGATATTCCAGTTAAAAAAATTTTTTTTAGTTGGTATCATAATGTGTATTTTGCTCATTTGTATTACATTTGTGGACATGTAGGTTTTTTCCTATTATAAATTTTGTCATTTAAAATGCATGTATATCCTGCTGCTCCAGTGCTGGTATTTCTATATGCTAGATTCCTGAAGTTACACATTTTAATTCTTGATTAGTTTTTTCATACTGCCTTCAAAAATGTCCTTGTTAGCACAAACCAACAATAATGTAAAGGAACCCAAAGAAAGCCTGCAAGACAGTCTGCCTGGCTCTTTGGCCAGACCCTCCTGAGCCTAATCTAGCCAATGCTGAGTCCACCTACCCAGCGTCCTTGGGCAGACCCCAGAGAGCAAGGCCAGACTTGGACAGCTGGCCCTTGGGACTGTTCTGAGAACCAGAGCTGAGCACAGATCACAGAAATTGGTTCCTAGGGAGGGCAAAGAGTGAAGCAGCTCAGTTTTAAGATTCTCTCTAAAACTCTGTTTCTCAGTCCTGGCATCTGGAGTTGGGCTGCCTGCTGTCATAGTCTGATCAGTGATGAGTCTTGAACTTGCCTCTGACTTTTCAGAATTTACTGTTTTTATTGTTTTTGTGTCATCAGAGAATATTTCCTTTTCTTTAGCAATCTGTCATTTACCAGTTATAGTCAGGATTTGATTTCATTTTGTTGAAAGACAGCGATATTTATTGAACTCCTCTTAGTACCTGGGCACCAAGCAAGGACCTGTCTAATGCGTAACTTTATTTACCCCTCACACAGCCCTGAAGGTGTTTGTCTCAGTTGACAGGTGGGGTAGCTGCCTGAAGACACACAGCCAGGGTGGGAGCACCAGCGAGTCAGGCAGGCAGTGAGGATGTCCTGGCATACCAAGTCAGGGCCCATCCTGCCTGTGACTCTGGATAACTGCTTACCTGTGATATTAGCAGTCAAGACCACATGTCACTGGCCCTGTCAAGAACAATAAGCACACCTGCCTAAAAAAGGCCTTCCCCTTGGGAAAGAGATGCCTGATGGGTGAGCCCTCAGCCTGAACATGCTGGCATTACACACCCAACTTCTCAAGATCCCTAGCCATTTCAGAGCACTGAAATGGCCTGTTGAGAGCACCTGAGGGAACCCCATTAATTCTGGGGTAGCTCTGTGAGGAGGCCCTGGATCAGTTATCTGTCCTTCCTCAATAAATCACCACTAAATTATGCCTTAAAACACAATCGATGTTGCTTGTCTCACACAGTTTCTGTGGTTCAGGAATTTGGAAGCTGTGTAGCTGGATGCTTTTAGCCTAGGGTCTCCCATGAGATTGGTCGAATGTCAGCCAGTGCTGCCGGCTTCTGAAGGCCTGACCTTGGCTGAGCATCTGCTTCTAGGTTGGCAAGTAGGTGTTTGCTGCAAGCAGGAGGCCCATTTCTTGCCATGTAGACATCTCTCAAGGGCTGTTTGAGCATCCTCACAACATAGCAGCTGGCTTTCCTAGAGTGCTATCCAAGAGAGGAGAAGGAGGAGGCCACCTGTCTTCTGTGCCCAAGCCTTAGAAGTCACATGCCATTACTTCCTGTGCATCTTGTGGGTTACACAGGTTGGCGCTATTCAATGTGGGAGGGGAGTACACAAGCATGACTGTCAGGGGGCCATTGTGGAGGCTTGCTCTCACTACGCCATGTGGTTTTTCATGACTCTTTTCTACTCGATCAAGAAGGTGCTGCTGTGACCTGCCATGTCTTTGCACTCTATCTGGTGAGATTATTGTTCTTGTGTAATAACAGCTTGAATTTCCCAAGTTGCTCCCTTAATGACCTCACAGATTGCAAGGACTTTGCAGCTTACAGTGCCTTATTTTATTTTATTTTATTTATGCCTACAGCACCTGGTCTTCCTAGGTGGTCTCCCATCCAAGTAATAACCAGGCTCAACCCTGCTTAGCTTCCAAAATCAGATGGGATCAGACTTGTTCAGGGTGGCATGGCCACAGACTTAATGTCGTTTCGTTTCAGAAGCACTTTGGGAAGTGGGGAAGAGTGGGAATTTAAGCCTTCATTTTATAAGTTTAAAGGGTGCATTCTCACATGGGAGCTGGAAATTTTGTGGCTCTTTCTCTGTAGGCCCATATTGGGTGCCTACACTGGATTTGTATGTAAATGTCATAAAAGGAAGCAAGAGTCAAAAGCACTCTAAAGCTAAAAGAGCAAATGCAGTAAAGTGTTAGTTATTGGCCAGTCAAGCAAAGGAGCACATGGGTGTTCTCTGTTTTTTTGTTTTTTGCTTTTTGTTTTTTTTTACTGTGGTGTAATACATAAAACAAATATTCTTTTATTTTCAAAATTGCATATGGAAAAACAATGCTCTACTCGCTGGACTGCTTCACTGTGGCTTATGTCTGCTAGATTGCTTTTCCACTAACAAAACCATCTATCCACATATCAGTCAGGATTCTGGTAGTGTGAAATAACAGAAACCCAACTTCGAAAGCAGAGAGGAGGCTGTTAGGGGCTCAGCTGAGTGTGCACTCAGGGGAAAGGACGTTAGGCAGTGAGATGCGTCATTCTAGGCTGTTGCCAGGACTCCCTTCCATCTTCCTGCTTGCTTCTTGGCGGCGGTAGCCTCTCCTCATGCAAGTTCTCAAGACCCACAGGTCCTCACACAACTGATTTCACAAGGAAAAACCTCTCTCCTCCAGCTTCCTATGGGTCCCCATGAAGACCTCTGCCGGGGACTTGTCCTTGTTTTGTGTCAGTCACTTTGTCCAGGGAGGGGAACTCTGTCTAGCCTGGGTCATACCCACCCCTTTTGCAGGAACAGTGAAGAGGAGAGAACTGGGATAGGACAGGGTGGGGCGGGGTGGGGCAGGATGGGGCAGCAGGGTTGTATGGGTTGGGGAGGGGCATGCCTGGGAGGCAGGGAAAGGACAGCATGCATCACTGCCTGAACTGTCCCTAAGAGAGCCAGGATGTGTTTAGAGAATTCCTCATCTTATCCTGTCTAATGGGCCTTGCTATTTCCAGAGCCTCGACTTCAGTGTGGATGAGAAGGTGAACCTTTTGGAGCTGACCTGGGCCCTTGAGAACGAGCTCATGATGGTTCATGGTGCCACTCAGCGGGTGGCCTTGGCCTGCTACCGCCAGGAACTAAGCTTCTGCCAGTAAGATGCCCAGTGTGGTTGGGGTGGGCATGGGAGTTAGCTGGGTTTGCCTGGAGAAGACTCCAAGAAAATGGGCTCTGCCCTCATCCACCCCAGACGGCCAGTTTCAGGAATGGGTTTCTGCACCACCTTTCTCACTGGGTTTCCTTTAGCTGGAGCTCGCAGCGAGGTAGGAAAAGAGAGCTGAGCAGTTGAGAGCAGGATGAGGGCTCTGTGCCTCGAGTTCCGTTCATGTGTGGGGTTGGAGGGGGGCCTGAAGACCCAGTAAACTATTCGGTGACTGCTGCACGGGCTTTTGTGGTCTGGCCTTCCCTTCCATCTGGTGAGAAGCTTAAAAATCGATGTCAGAGCCCTCCCTTAGCCCTTTTTAGCAAGGTTCCAAAAAAGAATGATTTGACTGCACATCCTGCTGATTCCTGAGCTTGAAGCACAGAGGTGGAAACCCTCTAGTCTGGGGTATGCTTCCAAGAGCAGCCAGAGAGAGGGTTCCTGGGCTCTGGTGGCTGGCTAGAGAGGAAAAAGAAATATTTTTCAAATGCAGTCACTGAGTGCCAAGTGACAGTTTGGCCACGAGTACATTCCACTTTAATCAGGTTCAGTTTTGGTTTAGCTGAGTATTCAAGCCATCTGTCTGCGTGGCAGTTTGGCACAAAAATAGTTTGCATTTTTTTTTTGATGTTCCAGAGCTGTATAAAAGGTTTGCAGAAATCACAGTTTCCATCCTCAAGACTGCATTTCATTAGGTGCTGACAGATGACCTTTCAGACCACAGCTAGCTCTCTACAAATAAGACCAGAGAATGACTGTGCCTTGGGAGGGCAGAGAGGGGAAACCTTGGTGCTCCTTCAGTGAGAGAAATGGTCATCAAAATAGAGTGCCAGCAGCCAAACACGGAGATGGCCTTCTGCTCTGGGTGATTGATCTTGCATTCACTCAGATGTCAGGCTGCAGGTATCAGGGCTGTGACCAGGCAGTATATGGGATGGCCAGCCTTCTCCCCTCATTTGTCCAGTCCCAGACTAGGTACTCGTGAGCCCTGGCTCTGTCCAAGTCCTAGGTCCAAGTTCTAGCTGGAGACTAGAGGGTACACATATATTCTCACCTGTTCTGAGGCCATCTGAAGGTGTATCACTCTGTAGACTTCTAGGCTTGACTTCCTGTTTCAAACCTAAAAACTTCTCTTGAAAAGTTATTTAACCTCTTTCTCATCATGTACATCTGTAAAATGGCACAGTAATTGCAGAAACCGCCTTAGAAGGTGGGTGGTAGTAGCGTGAGGATAGAGCACGGTGCAGGCTCCTGCCCTAAACCCAGAAATGCTGGCCCTTTCATTCATGCAGACACAGGGCTCACTGGGCCCAGAGCATATGCTCCATCAGTCCTGTCTCCTTCCTGTGGCAGGGGGCAAGTGGAGCAGATGGCGAGGGAGCGAGACAAGGCAAGAAAGGATCTAGAGAAAGCTGAGAAGAGGAACCTGGAGTTTGTGAAAGAGATGGATGACTGCCACTCGGCCTTGGAGCAGCTCACAGAGAAGAAGATAAAGTAGGTCCTGCTTGTGGTTGCTGAGCCCAGAGCTGTGGCTCCTCAACACCAGGGCAGTGATTCCCCAGCCGTGGCTGAGAGCGGGGAGCAGACATGAGGCTGCCACCAGCTAAGGCCATGCTCATGAACATGGCAGAACAGAGACCCTCCTATTTCACCTGAGCCGGTAGAAGTCTAGAAGATGCACTTTTGGGAATGCCCTTCCTTGAAAGAAGAAGGACAGTGGTGCATTTAATAAGTGGCCTTGCTCTTTATGACAGGGCTTGTGGTTCAGTGGCATCTAGTTGTGCCTGCCTGTGGGCTGCAGGGAGAATTCCTCTCTGCTGTTCTCACTTTCCTCGGCTTCATTTTTGGTGTCTGTCCTACACAAGCCGAGTGTTCTGTGTGTGCCTGTGATCAGTGAGACAGACGGACTTTTGGGGGGAGGTCTCGTGAATGGCTTTGGAGCCTTTTGGCTCAGTGGGAAGGAGCCTGATGTGGTGGAAGGAGTCCAGAGCGTGAAACCTGACTGCTGAGATTGCACCATACAGATGCCTGGAAAGCACCTTTCAGGCTAGCGGCTGGACAGACCAGAAGGAAGACTTTCTTACCTTTTTCTTCGGACACAAAACCACCTCTTTGGTTTGTTAACTAAAACACAAGAAAACCTAGCCCTTGAGGACTTCCCAGGCTGAACCAGGCAGAGAGAGTTATTTTCACCCCACTGTGGGGAATAGTCTATGCTAAGCTCTCTTGTTCAGCTTCTCCAAGCTTTTATCACCCAGAGGTGTCCCCTCACGGAGAGCAAAGAGTACGTGCTATGGAAAAACCAGCTCTTGGCTCTGCTCCCGGTGAAGCGCAGAGGGGCTGTTGGCCTCCCGCCTCCATTTCCCTCACCTTTGGGGGAAAGTCAGCCTGAGGTTGGTACTGAGGAGCTAGCAAGGAGCTTGCATTTTAGAATTCTGGGGCTGTTGGGTTCTTGCTGTGACCCTAGGTGGACAGAACCCCTCAGATTCTTCACCTGTAAAGGGGGAGTGATGGAACACCCATCAGTTTATTAGAGCACTCAGCAGAGCCCTGTGTGTCTCTTGATATAGATGGATTTGGCAGGCAAGTGTCTGAGAGAATGTGTAGGGTGAATTTGGATCTTGCCTCATGGGTAATGGGGCATCATCAGTAGGTTTCTAGAAATAGCTTTTATGGATGCATTGTGTAGAAGTAATAAATGATACATGTTCTTCTTGTAGAAAATAAAGTGAAAGCAGAAATCTCACTTCCCAGAGATTACTACTAACACTTTTTATGTCCTTCCCTTCATTTTTCCATGTTCAGAATTATTAACAAAATGGTACTATATTATATATGATTTTCTGGTGGCTGCAGAGCACTTCATTATGTGGATCTGTCATGCTTTATATGACCATTTTCCTTTGGTTGGATATTTCAAAAGTTTTTAAAGACTGGAGTGATATGATCAAATACGTGTTTTTAAAACTACCCCCAAAGGTTGGTGGAGTATTACATTAGCCATGTTTATCTTACTGTTTTTGCTTCGGTAACAGCTGCCCTTCTGTGTCTTTCCTTCTGGGTGTTTCTGAGACGAGATTAAAAGTCCAGCCTGTCAGCCAGAGGAAGAGCCCCCGTTTTCTTGTACTTGATGATTAATAAGGCCAGACCCTCTGCTGAAGTACAATTTGGTTCAAAAAATCCTGTTAAGCTGTTTGAGTGATAAAACTAAGATTTAGCACTGTTTTTCCTGCTGATGGATATGGTTATTGCGAAAGATTAATGAAGATCTGATGGGGAAAGTGCCTCCTACCTTTTCTTTCCTCTGATTTCTTTGTGATTCACTGTCTTCAGGTTTTACTGTCAGTGCCCTGCGTGAGAGAGGCTTGATTTACTGTGTATTTGGTTATCAAAGGCATTTAATGGCTGCTGAGGTGTGGAAGGAGATTGAAAGGCAAGGGGGTGGCAAAGAGACCTACCTACAGAGATCATTCTCTAGCTTGCCCCAGAGGTTCCAGGGACCCACTGCCTCCCCTTGTCTGAATGGGGAAACCTGCACCAGCCCTGAGGGGTGGCATCCACCATCAGACCCCAGGGGGAGGACTTAATGGAGGGCCTCTGACCTCAGAGCATGCGTAGTCTAGCTGAGGAACAGTGATCCCATCTGTCAAACAGGAACAGTTGAGTCCAAGATGGTATGGCCAGGTTCTCTGTGCAGGGGGCTTCCAAGGAAGGAGGAGGTCTTGTTGGCTGGGAAGATGTTCCCTGAGAGGCAGGGCCTGGTGGGCCTGGGTAGCCCCACTGGGAGTCCGATGTGACATACGCTACTGTATGCCTTACAGACACCTGGAGCAAGGGTACATGGAAAGGCTGAGTCTCCTGCGGTCGGAGGTAGAGATGGAGCGTGAGCTGTTCTGGGAACAGGCCTGCAGGCAGAGGGCTGCACTGGAGAAGGACCTGGAGGTCCTGCAGGTAGAGGATGCCAGCCTTCGAGAGAAGTTGACCCTGGCCCTGAAGGTATGTACTGGAGGAGGGAATGATGGATGGAGGGGAGGCGGTGTTGATAAGTGATGATGTAGTGCCTATCTAGGGCATCCAACTGAAAAGAAAGAAACGAGATTGCCTAAGGGTACCTCCTCCCACATGCCGCATGTTCCTAGTGAAGGATTCAACACCTCCCAGCAGTCTTAAGCAGTTTGCATCTCTGTGGTAGGGAAACCCCTGGGATTTCAAACTAAGGAACATTTGCTTTAGCCATAGAGAGCACATTTCTCAGCCAGAGCAGAAAGGGTCCTAGCTTTTGCCAGAGAGGCATTGCCTCTGCCTCCCCTGTTTGTGTGGCAGTAGGACAGGTGGGGAACCCGCAGGGCTCTCCCTCTCTGTTCTGGGTCTGTGGACCAAAGTTAGGGAGGGTCAGCAGCTAGCTCTGCTGTGCCTCTTGGAGACCAGAGCATCTTTGTGGGGTCAGCAAACCTAAAGACCCCTACTGGCCCTGGGTGCAGCCTGGAGCAGATATGGTTTCTGGGCTTTGGTGAGTGTCCCTTGACCCACACCCACCCTACATTTCGGTCCAGTGAGGTGTACACTGGCCCCTCCCGTGCTCCTGCCTTCCTCTCCTCTTAACTCAGAGCCTGTGGATTCTTTTCATACCTGCCTGTCTTCCTCAGTCTGTCTCTCAGAGGAGAAGCCAGGCACCTCAGGAACCCCTGATAGCAGTGTGCACAGGGCCTGTCTGCCATGACTGCCTGGGCTCTCCCCTGCACTCTTGTCCTCACTCCTCTTCTCACTGGTTTTCCATGTCTGAAGACGCTGCCTTCCTCCCTGGTGGACATCTGATCTGTACTAGTTCAGTTTCAAATCCCTCATGGAAAAAGTGGCTCAGAAGGACTTGCAACGAGCCTTTTCTTACGATACTCATGATCTTCTGAGCACTTGGAAGTGGGAGAAGCAGAAGCAATGGTGAAAGCAAAGAGCATCGATGAGGACTCTGTGGGGTCTGTCCCTGGTGGCTTGGGATCGGTCCTAAACACAGGCTTCTCTGCATGATGCCAAGGTAGTGAGTGTCAGACACCATGCGATTTCTTCCCTGATGATGAGTGTTACTGGGAATAAGCCTCTCACTCGGGAGACAGACCTGCCAACAGTTCCCTCCTCCGCTCATTCCCAAAGCCTGGCAAACCGCTGGCCTGTGTCTTGTAGGAAAATAGTCGATTGCAGAAGGAGATTATTGAAGTTGTGGAAAAGCTTTCGGAATCAGAGAAGCTGGTCCTGAAACTGCAAAATGAGCTGGAGTTTGTGTTGAAGGACAAGGCAAGTTCTTTTACTTATTCTTAGTCTTCAGAGAGGAATCTGTGGTACTGAGTAAAAAGTGTTAGGGTCTTGAAAAGAATACCTAGGCAGCTGATTTTTTTTCCCCTACTTAACTTAGAATGGAGAAATAATTAGTGAGGAGAAATTACCCTGTTTTCCTTCTTTTCAGGCCAGTGCAGTGGTGCCAGTATGCGCCCTCGATGACTTGTATGTTGACCCTTTAATGACAAGAGCAGGGCTAGGCGGTGCCATCAACCCCAGTGATAGGTTCTCAGTGGTAAGGAGCACAGAGGAGAGGTTAGAATTTGGTGCTCACCAGGATCCCCCTCCCCTGGCCCTGCCCATCACCTCAGGAGGAGAAGAGGAAGGGAGTTGCTATTCTGGAGTAGAGTCCAAGGAGAGGATGTCCCAGGGGACCAGGGCTCGCACATCCTCCTGCCCTGAGACCTTTTAAACCAGAGAAGGGGAGGGGAGAGAGAAGAGGGCCAGGAGGTGCTGAGCTTAGTGGGAGGAACATGACATGACAGCATGCACTCTGCCTGGCTTGAGGTCTTGTCTATAATTTTCCTTTGTGTGTCTGACTTTCAGCTGGAGCCACAGAGCATAGAACTCCTGGCCCAGGAGGAGCGATTCATGGAGGTCCTGAAGGAATATGAGCTCAAGTGCAGGGTATGTGCCCCACCCAGCTGCTGGGTCATGCTGTCACTTTTGTCTTTGATGCATGGGGTCCTCATACACTCCTGCCCTGCACCGCCACCCCCAGCCTACCCTGCGGCAGGGGCAGTCTTTTCTAAGAGGTTGGCCCTCCAGCGACCTCCCATGCCAGTAGGCTATGGTACCCTCTCCCAGCCACTTCTGCTAAGAATGGGATGCTGGAGTACCCCATTTTTTAGCAGGAGAATGATACGAGCATTTCCTAATGGCCCTGCAGGTCGTCAGCGTCTGCCTGGCACAGACCTGGGTGGTATGCAGGCCTCATCCCTCTCCTTCCCGTTAGTGGCCTGGCCTTTCTGGTAGGCCACATTCCCGGCCTCCACATGAAGAATGGTCTAGATGTGCTGGCAGGAGCACCCTTCCAGCCTATGATCTCAGCCGGCACTCTGCTAACAGGGTCTTCCAAACCTTATGTTCTGCTAGGAGGTGGGACTGGACTTGCCTGCTCAGCAACTATGCTCGGCCCCACCTGGGCTGGCCAAAGTTATTAGACTGTGGCGCTAGTTCCGATGGCCCCTCTGTGTTTCAAGGCCCCACATAGAGCTTCATTATGTTTTCTGTTGTTGTGTGTTTAGAATTCCTGGGCTAGACCTACCGGTGTCAGTCCATTCAGTTGGAGTGCCACAGTGCAGAGCAGGGTGTAGGTGCTCAACAAGGTTGTGGTGCTGATCACAGTACACTCAAAATGATCAAGACCTCAACAGATAAGACATTCTTGTTAGATATTAAGAGTTTATTATCAGTTCGCTTCTTAATGAGTTCCCTCCGATTAAAGTTAGAACTGACTTTCGCTCCTGCTGCGCACTGCTCTGGCAACACCAGAAGATCCAGGTGAGTCCAGGATGTGCTGGGGTGTGACATTACCACCTGCTTCCTTCCCTGTGCTCTCTCCTCCGCTCCAAAGCCTGAGTCCTGAAGTGCCCTTTTAAAAATCTTGTGTGTGGTCAGCTGTGTCACCTTCCTCCTGAACCCAGCTGGTGTGTGTGGAGGTGCAGGGGGCTGTCATGCAGGCGGGTTGTGCTGCACAGCTTTTTGCTGGGATTGTACTCCATGCCGTGTCCCTCCCCCTGCACATATGAATTTGGGGGAACAAGTTTAGTCTATAACACATTCCGACAGCCATTCTTTGCCTTTGGCATGGATAGTTTTGAAGACCTCCCCCCTTTTCTTTTTTAATAGAATCTTTCTCATTTTGTGTTTTTCTAGCATCTAAATTGAGGCTGTACATTCTCATCTGGACAGCATAGGTGATGGTTAATTTTGGTCACCTGGCCAAGGCATTGTCTGATTTCCCCACTGTATAATTTTCTCCACCCCCATATAACTAGTAAGCAGTCAGTAGAGAGACACTTTAAGACCATGCAAATATCCTGTTATTATTCTTAACTTGCCCTGGATTTAGTATCCATTGATAATTCTTGTTCACTTCAGTTTTTACTGTAATGGTTGCAAAATGATGGTTTTCCAACTCCAGCACCCATTTCACATTTATTAGTTGGCCCTTGGAATTCTTCTGTAACCAAGAGAAGTCTGATCATCTCTCCATCTGTCCATTTGTCCATCCATTTGTCCATCTATCCACTATTGGCATGGACTTGGTAATTCCCATTTTTCCCAGTTGTTTGTAATTTATTACCTTTTCTATTTTTTTTTGATATTAAAATTGCATAAGATTTGGCCAGTGGGAGTGTCTTCCGGCAGGCAGCCATGTCCTTGGGACATGTCACCATCATGTTTTGTTGATTAGTTCTGTACTTTCTAGATGCTCCAGATTCATTTTATTTTACCTGCACTTGCCTTGGAATCAGCCATTTTTCTAAGGAGACCTGGTTCCTTACATGAGGGAATGGTCTTAAAGACTAAGATCTGGGGGCTTGATGTGCTAGGAGTATCTCTGCCTCTTGACTGAGGGCGGTTTTGACAGTCAGTCTCCAGAGTAGAGATAACTTTGAACCTTCCCTGATGTATATCACCCAGTCTTTCCAAAGTCGCTTCTTGACATTTCCCTGTACTTTGTGACCAGGATATTTATTAGCAAGGAAACCATGTCTTCCCTTGTTGCCAAATTCCCTTTCTATTTGACTATAATTTTAGCTTTTTGTTGTTCTTTCAACTGTCAGCCTAGTTTTCTTGGTGAGGCTGCTTTTGATAAAAGGGAATGTGAAACAGCAATCATATCCTTCTTAGAGATTCTCTGCAGTTTCACGTTTTCACAGTGACCGTGCGTGGACACTGTAAACATGTCCTTGGTCAGAAGTCCCAAATGCAGATTTTCCCATTCCACATTTTCACACTATTATAGACGGAATATTTTTGTTCTCTCAAAATCATATGTTGAGACCTATTCCCCCACCGTGATGATATTAGGAGGTGAGACCTTTGCAAGGCAATTAAATCATGAAGGTGAGCCCGGTGAAGGGGATTAGTACTTCATAAAAGAGACCCAGAGAGCTCTCCTCTCTTCCTTCACCTGAGGACATGGGATAAGAGGGCTATGTATGAACCAGGAAGCTCTTACCAGACACTAAATCTGCTGACACCTTGATCATGAACTTCTAGCCTCCACAACCATGAGAATTAAATTTCTGTTGTTTATCAAATTCCAGTCTGTGATATTTTTGTTATAGCAGCCCAAATGGACTGAAACACACACCAACCCCTCACAGATATCCCCACCATTGCCTATCTGTGGGTAGGTCTTCAGCATCCTCTTAGATGTAGCTTACTGAGCCCCACTTGTTACCCCAGCCAACCTGCTGGCACCACTGTCCTCTCAGATGCTTCCCAGTGCTGCTGCTGAAATCATACCTTCCCCATGCTTTCCTTGATGAGCTTGCTTCTATATGACCAGAGTGCTCAGACCCTGTGTGCTGCAGTGTGTGGGCAGCAGGCCTGTTGCCTTTCCTGGCTGGTACAGTAGCACCCTGTAATCACCTTGCCATCCACAGACACCCCAGATAAACATGCATGCCACGTGAACAAAGAGAGGCATCCTGGCTCCCCAGCCCCACCAGTCCTCCCTGAGTAGACAGGCTAGAGCCATGGCCGGTACCCAGGATGGCTCACATCACACTGATCAGTTATAATGGCCATGCTCCTTCATGTATCCTGACAGCAGAGAAATCTGTGCTTACCGTAACATCTAAAAGAACCTGTTTTCTGTCACTGCTGAATTTTCGGGGCATGTATATGCTCTCAGAATAGCCACTTGGGGTAGCAGAAAGAACCACAAAGGTGGCAGAGCATTAGATAGGAATGATTCTCTAGATCAGCACTATCCAGTAAAAATGTGAGTTGTACATGTAATTTTAAGTTTTCCAGTAGACACTTTACAAATGTAAAAAAAAAGGTGACATTAACTTTAATATATTTTATTTAATCCAACATATCACAATGTTATAATTTTAGCATATAATCAATAGAAACAAATTTTTAATAAGATTTTTTTTTTGGAATCGGGTCTTTGAATTCCGGTATTGATTTTATGTTACAGCACACTTCAGTTTGGATTAACCATGCTAGAGGTCCAGTAGACCATGTGTTAAGGGCCGCCAGCCTGGACATTGCAGGGCTAGAAGAGCAGTGGCTGCCGGCCAGGTCAGGAACTGCAGGTGCATGCTCCGCTCTGGGACTTGCCCTTCCTTCTGGGATGGAGCTGCCCCTCCCACGGGGGAAACTACTAGCACATTTACCCAGGAGTTTCTTAATGAGGTACAATGACTCTGCATAAATCTGTGCTGCATCCAAGATCTGCAGAGCCTGTCCCTTCTCCCACATAGCCTAGAACCGCCAGTGAGAGGCTCCTCCTCCAGGGGGAGGTGTGGTGACAGGCCCGGCACTAGCCTCCAGAATGTGTTTGGAAGATTAGGTTTATTCAAGGAGAACTGCCTGGAGAGAAAATTCAAATAGGATTAGAAACCAGAGCAGGAAAATCGAGCTCCCTGGGTGTGCTGTGTCTGGGGCCTCAAGTCCTCTGTGTGGCCTTGGCTGGTTTGGGCTTCCCCCAGGGTAAGTGTCCCAAAAGAAAAAGACAGTGGAACCTGCGCCTTTGGAAGATATGGCGTCACTTCAGTCTTCCCGTGCGGGCAGTCACTGGTCCGCCCGCAGTCATGAGTGGACATGGCAATGTGCACAGATGTGGTGCAGACTGTGGATCATCTGGGAGAGTTGTATGTAAACTCTACCCTTTCTAGCCCTTTAAAAATCGGATGACCAAGTGTGCTTGCTAAGATATACTTCATTCAGATGTGGTCGGAATCACACGTATTGTAATAGAGACCCTTCCCCTTACGTTTCCATGCCCCTGCAAGTACGTTTCTTCTCCTGATGTACGTGCTTACCCAACCACCTTCTTTCCGTTTGACGTGACCATCCCTGCTTTGTGGCTTTTGATCTGAGTCACGTGGTGTCCTCTTTGGCAGCTGAGGAAAGAGCTCCAGAACATGTCTCAGGTCATGTCCTGGGGTGTCGCTGCCTCGCACCTACACTGTAGCGTTACTGTGGTTTTAAACATAGCACCTTCAGGTGTTGACAGTGATCTATATATTCTACGTTTCTTCTCAATTTCCACTCAACTTTTTTTTTTTTATCCTGAGCCCCTTCAATATATCCAGTGATACAGAGTGGAGCCAGGCATAAGAAGGTCAAGAGATGACCCCTGCTTTTGTTTCACTCACTATGTAGTTAGGAACATAGGATGCAGCTTAAGTATTTATCCTGCAGCAAGCTTAGCTGCTCCCTGGGTGGCCCAGTCTACATGTCAGTGGCTCCTCAGGCCGAGTGGCCACAGCGGCTGGAGGAGGTGTCTGGCTCTGCCCCACAGGATCTGCAGGACCGCAATGATGAGCTGCAGGCTGCGTTGGAGAGCCTGCAGGCACAACTGCCCCAGAGTCGGCGTAGCCAGCCCAATGCACAGTCAAATGGACAGCTGTTCCCTAGACATGGCCTAGCAGGTAAGAGTCCAGCCCCGAGAGGTGGTGGTGGTGCGCGCCTCCTGGGGGCCGTGGAGGCCGGTGGCAGTGAGCATCTGCACACGCCGCAGCACAGGCTTCTTTCTGGTCTAGGGAGTGCAGCAGCAGGTGGGCCAGCCTCAAAGCACCTTGGAGCCTAGCCCAGCCTCCAAGTGGTCACAAGCCCCTCGAACTGCCATATGCAGGAGAAGGGCCTGTAACCTGCGGCCAGTGGCTGACACAAAACCCAGAGCCCAGAGAGAGGTTGAGGAGGTAAGGGTTTTACTATTTGGGTAGAAATTGTAAAGGCGAGGATGACTTTGCCATGACTGCAGGGTAGATGCATTCAGATGACCCTCCTGTGTTGGATGGGGATCCAGGGGGTCCAGGTGAGTGGTCAGCATGGGCCAGACACACAGATGGCATCTAGAGAAGGGAAGAGGGGAGAGGATGGGGGTGAGCAGGGGGCTGGTCTCTGGTCTGTGACCACTTTTACAAAGAGAAGGAAGGTACTCAATCATGTAAATGGGTCAAGGACTCGCTGGTATTCACAGAGGCCTGGTGTGGACCAAGGCAGACCAGGGTTGGTGTCTACTGTCTGAGCGATGTGGATGGTATCGCCCTTGTGCTCTGATGTGAGGCCGTGACACCAGAAGGTGCTCCTGCCCACCTGAAGCAGAGCTGCGTGCTGAAGGTGTGACTTGAGAAATACCAGGGCTTCCTGCTTCCTGATCCAGCCCATAGTTTTGGATCAAGCTCCAGACTTTGAGAGGCCCTGAGGCCCTGTGTTTACGTGTTTTTGCCTCTTTATAGAGACCAGAGCAAGGATTCAGATGCCAAGCTGTTTTTGAGGATTCTGTGGTCCTTTTGGAGGACATGGTGGTTTGGGCTGGTTGCTACCCTTCCTGGCAGTGGTGCAGGGCAGATGATTTGTGGATCCACATGATGCACATGGCTTCGTGCCTGCCATCGCCATTGGGGGGCATTGGGACCACAGGACTGCCACAGCAGTCTTAACTGCTCCATTGATCACACGTCAGAACGGCCGCACCCCCTTAGGGAACATCTTGCTCTCATTTGTAACCCTGAGATCACTTGGAGTTTCCCATATTTCTTGGGAAAAGCTTAGTTAATAAAACAGAAAAAAAGGTGTACTTAAGAGAGCCAATGTGGGGACCTCCACAGGAACCATGTGGGTTTTTTGTGCATTTGGGTCTACCTTCCTTGGCCCCTGAGGGAACCCTCTCACCTGAGTTCTGTCATGGAATCTGATGACTCCTGAGAAAAACAGCCCTGATTTCCCTCAGTTGGGAGTTGTTGGGGTATGGCTGGCATGTCAGATGTTACTGGATACCCGGATGAGTTGTGATGAGTGGACAGGTAGGCATCATGGGTGGCCACATGGAAGGGATGCTTGTTACTCTTTGTCCCTGGAAAGTCTTGGACTGTGGTACCAGAAACAGCCCCATGCTTTATGTTATCACTGATAAAATTAAAGCTATCTCCCAGCTAGGGCCTTTTCTCTTCCCCTTCACCCCTCCATTGGCCCCCTCCGAGGAAGAGGTTTCTGTTTGCTGCTGGAGGGGATGATCACGATGGGGAAGTCACTGTGGAGGGGGCCACGTGGATTGTGGCAGCCAGCCTGTCAGTGCATTCAGCTGGAGCCATTTCTGATGGGCACTCATTTACCATTGGCCAGAGCCGTATTGTAGCTTCTGGTTGTCAAGGCAACAGAATGCCATTTTTCCTAAGATGCTTATCCTGAGTTCTCTTGGCCCCAGTGTCCCTGAGTCTGTCACTTTTATTCATGGAAAATAATTTGGGAACTGGAAGATGGTAAGGTTTAGGGGCTGTATATTTTCCTCTCACTTTTGCGGCCCCTGGATCAGCACAGGTGAAACCCTAGCAGTGGCCAAAACCCACATTTGGAGTCAACCCTTTGGCATGCCCCCAACGTGCACAATGTTGGTGACACCTGGCATCCCATGAGGGCTGGTGGAGCTTGTAGGCCCACAGGGGCCCTCATCTAAATGAGCTGCCCAGATGTCTGATACTGTCAGTGAGGAGAATCTTCTGGAACAAAATGTGGTTTCTCGTGATCTCTCAAAACCCTCACTCCACAAGAACTTCATCCAGGCCTGACTTATTGTTGATACCTCACATTATTTATATGATGTGCATGCCTCATCATAAAACACTGTCTGTCACAAGGGTTTGTCTGTGCTACCAGTCACACTTTTTTCTGTCTTCCCGGTTCCTCCATGTACCTGGGGTCAGGCAACACAATTTAGGGTGTAATAACTGTACCATGTACAGCATCTTTGAGGAAATTAAAGTGCCCAGCAGATCTTGCATCAAATCTCCTAGTTATATCTTGGGGTAATCTGTGTTTTGGCACAGACTTGAAATACTGCTTTGAGAATGGGGTATAACAGACTGTGGAAACCTCCAAGGGCCGCCCCTTCCTGCGAGCACCAAGTTCCTCTCCTAAGATGCCTGTGGAAGGTTGTACATTGTTGTGGTGGTTGAGGAAAGGTGGGTTAAATAATCAGTGCCATCCAAATGTCAGATGGGAGGGTTGGGAACAGACTCCATGGCATCTTTGGCAGGACATAAGCAGAGATGTTCTCATTTGCAGGCATCATCTCCTTTGTGGGTGATTCCACTCCAGTGAGTATAGAAACGGAGATAATGGTGGAGCAGGTAAAGGAACGTTACCAAGATCTCAAGCTCCAGCTGGACACCAAGGTCAGGGGGCAGGCGCCAGGCCACAGGGAGATTTGGGTGCTTCCTGCTGCATGCCAGAAAGCTTCACTCACACTGCGCTCATGGTTCTGCATGCACATGTCTGCCTGCAGATCCCCTAGTCCGGAGTAAGCCTGCTCAGGGGAAGAAAGTTTGTAAGGAAAGGAAAATAAAATTGACATTCAACCTCGAGCCCTCTTTTGAGGGAGGTGGGACCTAAGGAATAACTAATAATGGGAGGGAATAGGGTTGTGTGTACGGAGTGTCACAAGGTTACTGCTGAGGCCAGACCTCTCTGCCTGTTCTGCCACTGGGGAGTCACAGCTCCCAGCTTTGTTCTCAGATGAAATGGCCCTGGCCGTCGACCTTGCCAGGTACTCCATGGCTTCGTGGCCGGGAGCTCCCTGACAACATCTGTCTTCTCAGTCGAATGTGTTTCCTGCTCTGATACTAGATTGCGGTTGGTTCTGTTAAAGGACAGTGACCATGACTTGTTACCAGGGATCAGATGTCTCAGTCTGAATATCAGTGAGTCAGGGCCACATCTGTCTTACAGTCATGCCCGTGGGTTCCCTGAATGCACTAGCGGGAAGCTTCTGCAGTAACCTTGCCCCCTGTGGCTAGATAGTATTCATTCACACCAGGGCCTCCAGAGTGTTTAGAGCTTCCCCTCTGGGCTTATGAGGGCTTCCTGTTGTTTCAGTGTTGTCACACTCTTTGCCTTTCTTTGCTGCTTGGCCAGGCACGTGGCCCTGCTGGTACCCAGTCTCTCTTCCCCACCTAATGGAGCTGCCTCAGAGGGTTGATGGAAGATTATGGAGATAACTGAAGCCTGCAGCCACCTGGGCTCTTGGGGAGCCTTGAATATCATGGGCATGGCTGTCCCCTGCACCTCGTTAGGTCCTGCCCACCCACTCTTTGGCTATCCCACGTGGCATGTCATGCTTCTTTGTTGTAGTATCAGTAAGTCATTTTGAGAACCTCCTGATTGACATTGCTCATATTTCTCTTCTCAGGTACATGACTATGAAAGGGAAATTGAGGTGATAAAAAGGGACTTTGCAAAAGAGAAAAAGGAAATGGAGCAGGCTTTCAAGCTTGAGTTCCGTGTGCTGGAGGATCAGAAAGCTGATCTGGAGTCACTCCATGTGAAATCTCAGGAAGTCATCAAAGGCCTGCAAGACCAGCTCCAGAGTGCAGCCCATGGCCCTGAGCTGGAGAGGAAGCTCGACCTGGAGAGGGTGGAGATGGAGCAGCGCTACACACAGGCACTGTCTGGCCTGGCCCAGCAGCTGGCCCAGGAGAAGGACCAGCTGGAGCAGGAGCTGCACCAGAGGCATCAGCACGAGCTACAGCAGATCAGGTTCAGTGCCTTGTCCTTTCAGGATTTCATGTCTCTGGTTTCTTGCCAGGAACCAAAATTTAAATTTGGATTAGGCAAACTGCTCCGAGCACCAAAAGAGTAGGCCATCGTAAAAGGATTTTTACTTTAAATTTAAAACATGTATTAACTAGAGCTTAGGGATGAACCAATTTACTTTATAGAATTTTAACTCTCTGTTTTTTACCTTCTGCCTCAGACTTTCTGGTAGCAAAGGACAATATGTTCTTCATCATTTAATAACAACTTGTTCTAATTTTCTGGGATGCGATGTTGTAGCACATGGGGAGATAGATAAAAGATTTAAAAGCCCTAACACATTGGGAAGGACCATTAATTTGGGTTGGTGAGGTTCTTTAAAAGGCTAAAACATTTGAACAAGAAAATGAAAAGGTTTATTTGGTCTTTTGTGTCCTATAGTATCATAGTTACATGAAAAATACCCCCATGCCCATTTTTTTCAAACAGATATGATTTAATAGTGTAACTAGTTATGTCAGGTGCAGTACTTGTCAGCCAGCCCCTTCCTGTACCATAGAGAGTCTTGAATTCTCCTCATCTCAAGAGAGGATGGTCACACCCCACACACGGTCGCCCAGGGCTGAGCTGACAGTTCACAGGTAAGGGGCCCACTGCACACCTGCAATCCTCACAGAGGGTCTCTGTGTGGACTTGGCCAGATTCTGATGTTGTTACTCAGTAGATATGGCCACAATCACCACACTAAAAGCAGGATGTCAAGTGACCTTCCTGTGGAGGTCATGCCTTCTGACTTGGGTGAGGTGGGCACTCCCTTTCCTTGTCATGAGGATTGGGGGTGGTCTGAATCCAGGGAGGTTCTGGGAAAAGAATAAGATGTTCCCCAGTCTGCACCTTTCCTCCTTTCCTCCCCCTGTTCCAAATGACATTCTCTGGGGATTGCAGGAACTGACTGACATTTACTTGGAGATAAGTCATTCTTAAGTCATATACTTCTCCTCAGCTTTGTTATTTTCTCTGAACCCCAGAGCTCCGTGATAAGGGACTAGACCAAAGCTCCTGGGGCAGGTACAGAGTGGCCCCCTCCTGCCCGTCCCTAGCTTCTCGGGCCCTGGAGGCCTTGGCCTTTGTTGAGAGGATATTCTCCCGCTGCTTATAATCCCCTTGCAGCTTGGAGGTAGAGCCCCATCTGGCTCAGGCTGTTTCTGAACAGGAGCAGAGAACATACCGTCCCAGGCTCAGTGCCCTCATGCAGCCTCTCCCTCAACTGTGACTCCATGCTCCCAGGGCTTCCAAGGCCCTAGTCCCACCAACTTACAGGGTTTTCAAGGGCAGTTTTGACAATGGGTGAATTTCACTCATCTTAGTAAAACTCTAGGCCAGTGCTGTCCTTAGAACTCTTTGTGATGAAGGGCATCCCTGTGTCTGCTGTGTCCATTATGGCAGCCACCAGCCACATGTGGCTAGTGCGACTAAGTTGCTGAGTTTTAATTCTGTTTACTTTTAATCAACTAATATCGAACAGTTACATGGGTGAGTGGCTTCCCTGTTGGTTTCTGTATATGGAACCCAACCTCACTGAGGGCCAGTCCTCCAGTGGCCTCTTTAGGGAAGGTCCTAGGGCACGGGTGGAAGCGCAGGAGCCATAGGAGTGAGAGGGAAAAACAGAGGAGGTCCAGAATAAGCAAAGCCCGTGTGGCTTTTCTAAGGTCTCGGGCTTAGAGCCACAGCCGGCAGTGCCTGTGACTCATTTTGTTTTTGTAGGAAAGAGGTAGAAGTTGAGTTGAACCAAAAGCTCTCGTGGATGCAAGCCCAGCGGCCACCTGCTGTAAGAACTTATCACTACAGTGTCAGCAGGAGAAGGCAGAGTCGCTGCAGAAACATCTGCTGCACGTGAGAGAGGTGACAGAGTGGCTCGAACCAGAGAAGGGACAAAGGGAAGAGAGGGAAAAGGAGACCCTCACAGGCTGTTAACAGCCACGACTGAGGCGCTGGAGCTGATGAATGAAGAGCAGGCACAGCTGTGCAGGTCCTTTGCCCTTGAGAAGGAGAAGTTAGAGTTCACCTCACCTGAGGAGCAGAGATGCTGTGGGCCCCCTTGAAGGATGGGCCAGCAGTGGCAGGTGGTGAGCAGGACAGTACAGGTGGCCGCATACCTCTCAGTGCAGGCAGGAGGTAGCAGCCTTACCATGGAGATGCCAAGCAGAGCCCAATCCCTGCCCTGGCAGCCAGAGTGTCTTTGAAGAGCCTCAGCCACAGCCTTGGTGAGGCCAGTCGGGATGTGCTCGAACCCGAGAAGGTGGCTTTTGTTCCCACAGGAAGGTGGTTACAGGTGCATCCATGTGGAGAGGGTGGTCTAGGGGGAGATTGAGAGGCAGCAGGCTATTCTTGAGCAAGCTGGGAACCCAAGCGGGAAGCTGGTCCCTGAGGCAAGTGTGGGGCAGGCCTCAGAGGAACAGGCACAGAGCAGCAAGAGCACCCTGGAGTGGGGGCTACAGCATAGCAGGGACGTGGCTAGAGAGGGCACCCTGAACTCTCACCACAGGCTCACTGGCCTTCAGGCTGAAGACCCTGGGGGAGGCAGAGGCTGAAACTGCCTTGGGGGAAAAGAAGAATGATGTGAAAACCAGACTTTTGCAGCCAGAAAATGTTGTTTGGGCTCTTGAGAAAGAAGCAAATTCAAGGGAAAACAACATGTTTGGTGTCTCCCCATTCTTAGAATGCCAGGCTACACTCTCTAACCTCTCTGACTACTGACTCCATGCATGTACTTTTCTAGCCAACCAGCTCACAGCTGCTAAAGGAGTTGGTTATGTAACCCACGTGCCTGTTCAGGAGTCATAACCAAATCCCAACCTCAGTCACCCCACGGGTCACCTAGTGTCCAGGGAGTGGACAAGGAGATATCCTTGCTGGGAAGCTCAGCTGGCTCTGGTGTCCCCTGCCGTTGTCCTTAGGAAGCTCTTGTTGGTATTACAGGACAAAAACAGACTGCTTGGAGCCCCACTGCTTGGAGCCCCTGACACTGAGCAGGACCCATCTGTGCATATGCCAGGCACTGCCCTTGAACCACAAGTCCCTGTGCTGTTGGAATAGCAACAGAGGAGGCTCTCCAAGTAAAGGGCCCCTCTGCTGCTGTGTTCGAGGCTGCCTGATACCACCTAGGGAGCTCAGGGCTGGGCATGAGTGCCCCAGTAGGCACTAGATGTTGCTACAGCTGATGCCTTCAGGGGCAGCCTCAAGGCAAGGAGGCAGCCTAGAGATGTTGATCTGTTGGCAAGGTGCAGAGGTGCCCAGATGCGCTGCCAGGCTGGCACTTGCTCTATTTCAGAAGCCTGGAATTCTAGAAGGGCTCTTCCCGATGCTGTAGAGCATGGCTTCAGGTGCTCCTCTCCTGGCTCTTTGGGAGATAGGGCTACCCTGGAAGATGTTATGGTCACTTGCATACCAGGCATGGCCATGTGACATGGTCAGTGCTCTGAGTGCAGTGTCACTGGTTTCATTAACTCCCGTATAGCACATCCTTGAAGTGCCTGCCTCATGTGGAGATGGAAGCTCCGTGAGGTATTGTGTCACTCGTCCAAGCAGGTGATGCTGATTGACAGCAGATGTGAGTCTGTCCTAGAGTGTGATCACAGACATGTAGTGAGACCTAAATTTCAGCTCAGGCACCGGTTCCTACTAGCTGGGCACCATGCACAAGTTGCTTCACTGAAAAAAATAGAAAATCATGTAGCATTTATGATAAAGCAAATTGACTCAATGTCATTGCACCACCCAGCTTAAGAAAGAAAAGAGCATAGCTAGAAGCCCTGGGCATGTCCCCAAGCTTCCTTGCTTCTCCAAGAGGTGTCTGTCCCAAAAGGGCTGTTGATTGCCATCTAGGCATTGCTTCATACTCCTGTTTTGTATGTGGGTGTCCCTGAATGACATGGATCCTTGTTTATGGCGGCCTGACTTCTAAATCTTATTGTCCACGAAGCAGAGATGGTGCTGTGCCTCAGAAGGGGTGTGGAGCACAAGCTGAGTGTATGAACGTGCACCAACAATCATACCTGTTCCATAGCAAGCCCTCTACAGACGGAGCCTGGTCTGGTCTCAGGCCCAGCACGAGCATCTTAGGGATGTGCTCCATGTGTGAGTCCACAGCGCACTCAGGCATGGAAGCAGCCAGTGCCTAGGATCCCACTCTGTTGTTCCTTTCAGACACCTCCCCGTGGACAGATCCTCCACGCCAGCCCCAAGTGGTCTGTCACTCACTGACCTGAGTCCTGGAAGGCTGCTCTTGTCCTGACATGCCGCACTCCCCAGGCTGTTAGCCCCACAACTATAGTCACACTTCAAGTCTCAGCAGGGTCTTCACTTATGTGATAGTGTTTATTGGGCACCTTCGATGTGCTAGCACGGCTAGGGATTGCAGCTGGGAGCAAAGCAGACGTTTAGAACCCTCATCTCCATAGTGGAGCACCATGGTGTTCGCATGTCCCGGTTAGGAGGCAACGCTGTCTCACTCTGAGGATGAGGAAGCAAAGGCCATGCTACTCAGACCATGTACATTTTTCAGGGTCACGTACATGTTTGGCGAAAGCCTTCAGGAAAGTTAGAAATGAGAAAGGAGTTCACACACAACCTGCAGCCTGAAGGAGCAGTCGCCCCTGAGTCCACCAGCACCCCTCACCCCCAGGTTGGGCCCCCAGCCCCAGCTCCTGTTCTGTGAAGGCAGGTCTGTCTTCGGCACCAGTCAGTGGGCCCGTGGCCACAACTCCATTGTTCTTGGTCTTACAGCCACTTCTACATAAACAAGTGGGACCATCTCCCCGAACTATAGCAGCCATATGAACCCAGGCTGTGTGAAGGTCAGACTTTCAGGATCTTGAAGGCCATGGTGAGGATATTGGCCTTTATCATACGAGAAAGCCAAGTCCAGAGAGTGACATGACCAGATTTCTGTCAGCAGGGATGGCCTGAACAGCCACATGGCCTGTCTATGGTCACCTCTGCTCACTCTTGATCTACACACAAACCTTTTTAACTTTTTTTCGTAATCATTTGAGACCCCTGCCCTCAACTCTCCACCCCACCCACCACACACACCTGCCTTGAATTAATTTGTTTTCCATCCTGGAGCCAGAGCGACAGTTTCAAAACACAGACCTCATTTGTTTTACGCCCCTACTTAAAACCCTTGGCTGCTTTTAAAATTTCATTGACTTCTACTTCTTTATTTTTCTCTTGAGTTCCTCATGAGATAAAGTTATACTTGTGCTTATGAAAGAGGTGCTTATACTTGATATTATAAGGATAATACATAAAATAAACAGGAGATCATGTGACTGAGTTTTTTTAGATTAAAAAAAGTATAAGGTAATGCCAGATAGAGACCTATTAGGGGGAATAAATGTCAGACCAATCTGTATTAAGACTACTCTATAAAAAAATTGAAAAGAAAAGGAATACTCTAAGCAGCAAGTATAGGTTTTAGCTGACTCATCTGTGATGTTTATTGGTAAGTTGCTCATATGCCATACATCGATGCTGTTACTGAAGCAGATGCTCTAAGCGTTCTCAGAAGTGGCTCCAGGCAGACTTGGTTCAGGTAGTAGCTGTCCATACTTAATTTTTTCTCTTGAAGAACCCATCTGATAACATATTTCTCTCCATAAATCGATGTGGCCATCTTTCTAGGTTTCTCCTCCCAGTACTGTGACCTCAGAGTATAGGATGGGGGATAGAGGGCTCTCCCCAAATATGGAAAATGTGCCATGTGTTTGAGTCTTCTGATTCCTTGTATTGTTAGCTCCATGCTGGAGTTCATTAGTGGAAGGTGAATATCCTTTGCAGTAACCTGAGGACTCACACCCAAAATTGTGCATCAGTACCAACCACAGACACACATTCAGTTAGGATATAAGATGCAAGAACAGGTTTGCCATAAACACAAAGTAAATGGAACCAAAGTGCTGAATACCTTAGTGAGTTGTTGATTGTGTAACCATTTTAGTTAGAAGCCCAGAAGCTATCTTTTCTGCAGCTTATTTCTAGGGAGGTGCAAACCATAGCATGTTAACACTGGTTAGAGGAAAAGGAAAAACGTGCCCCGTGCCATCATCTAGGAAAAGGGGATGTCAGGATCGCCATGACTTTCAACTCCAAGACCAGACTCAGGTAGACTGTCTGTGGTGGCCAGTGCCCGGAATTCCCACTCTTTCTTTTTTCAATTTTCATGCAGAATTGAGTTGGATAGGCTTTCTGAAGAAAACATGTCATTGAAAAATGAGCTGCGAGGGAATCAGCAAGAGCTTGAATCTACAAAAAGGACAAATGACGCACAGAGGTGAGGGCCCTGTCTCAGTGGTTCCACTCGGAATTTCCAGCCTATGAAACATTTTGTTCTTTGTAGAATGAGCTTAGATGGTATTGCTGTAGAAAGTGATCCGTGTTTACAGATCAAACCGTAAGTGGAAAACCTTAAGTGGGTGAGCTGTACTGACCTCTGACTAGCCTGGACCGGCATATTCCTGTCCTAATTTTGGCAGCCATCTTCATTTCTGAGTGCTGGTCTCAGAATTATGCAATAGAGAATATGTGCATGCTGCAGCACAGGCCTACTCATCTCTGAAGTCGATGTATATGCAGTTCTCACCCCTACAGAACTATTCCACACCATGCTAAGGGATGGGGAAAGCTGCGAGCATTTTTGTAGGAGTAGGAGATGCTCCTGAGGCCTTTCTAGGCAAAGAGAATCTGTTCGTTCATGTCCTGATAGTAGTTTCAGCTGTGCTTTTCTCAATGTTCATTTCTGGTGTATCAGTTTTAGTGAGTCAGAGTAAGTGGTGAGAGGTGGGGATGGGGATGGAGTGCAGAGAACTGAGCACTGAGGCAGGAGAGACCGCTGGGGTGGGTGGGGTGGACACAAAATCTGTCGGTGGATTTCTGTTCTCACTACTGCAGCCCTATCTTATCCAAGGGCAGTTGGCTAACTTTTTTTTTTTTTCCCACCTCTGAAACTGAAGATGAGCTCAACTCTTAAAATGCTGGTTTGATAAAATTGCCATGATGATTAAAATATGAAATCTAACAGGTAGCAATAAGTGATTGCTATTACATTATAGCAATTCTGAAATCTCTAAGTTTTTTTCACTCTAGAAATCATTTTTTCCTTAAATTTTGCTGCCAGCACCCCTTGGCAATAGGCTTCACCAGATGTAAGGCTGTTTTGGTCTTTATTTACGCTGCTGAGAGTGAAGTCAAACATTGTGCTAATTAATGTGCAATTGAGTAGTGTCATGGAGGGTGTTCTATATTACTGGCAATGTCCTCTGGTTCTGAGGATTGGGATTTGAATTGGATTAGCAGCGGCAGCATAGAACAGTAACAGAGCTGTGGCTGTAGGGTACCAGGAGCAGATGTAGGAGTGTTATATAGCTATATATCTAAGCTACTGAGGTAACAATGCACCATGACCAGGAAAAACAGAATGGTCTGCTCAGTGATATTGTTAATTTTGTTTCTTCAACAGGAAGGAAATTGAGGTTTTAAAGAGAGACAAAGAAAAGGCCTGCTCTGAAGTGAAAGAGCTCAACAAACAGGTCAAGTATTGATACCTGGAGTGAAGCTAATGTCATTTTCCTTTTTTTCCCTCATGATTCTGAAATAATTTCGAACTTAAAAGATGAAGTAGAGAACTTTTTCTGAAAGATTTGGGAGTGAGTTGCTGACCTGTCAAACCCCTCCCACCTCAAAATCAGGAAATGCATATGGATACAGAAGCCTCACGTCTCCTACTCCCTGCCAGCTGTCCCACTCGTTCAGAACCACGCATAGCATTTGGTCTCCTTCAGTCAACCTGTCCTTGGTTTTTAGGACCTTGGTACTTTCAAAGATAACAAATGATTATTTTTTTTAAAGTTTCTCAGTTTAGTTTGTTCGATGTTTCCTTGTGATTAGGTTTAGCTTATATATCTTTGGCAGAAATGTCCAAAAATGATACTGTGTTCTCAATTCATCCTGTGAGGTTTACAATGACTTGTCCCATTCCTAGTGATTCCTGGTTAGGCAGTGATGGCAAGGCTCTTCCACAGTAAAGTTACTTTTCCTTTTGTAATTAATGAGTGTTTTATGGGTGGATACTTTGATATTATGTAAATATTGTTTTTCATCAAACTCTCACCCACTTAGTTTAGCATACTTTGTTTCTTGGTAGAGTCAGTTATTAACCACGATAGTGGCAAATTGGTAACTAATCCTACCATTCCTTTGATATTTATTAATTTGTATGCCAGTATAAGGAAGAGCTTTTCCTTTTCCCCATTTATTTATTCATTTACTTCATTTTATTACTATCATAGGCTCGTTTTATTTAATGGGTTATTAATTTGTTACCCTCCGTTACTGATTGCTTGTAGAAGGCTATATTCTCCCTGTGTCTTCATGTGGTCTTCCCTGATTCATATCTGTGCCTAATCTCTTCTTGTTAGGACACCATCATGTTGGATTAGGGCCTACTCATATAACCCCATTTTACCTTAATCACCTCTTTAAAGACCCTGTCTCTGAATATAGTCACATTCTGAGGTACTGGGGTCTAGGCATCATAGGAATTGGGAGGTGGGATACAAATCAGCCTATTACAAATATCATAAGCAAGCTATTGACAGTGATACAATCTGTGGATGTTATGCAGATTTCACCAGTTTCACTTGTGTACTCGTGTGTGTGCTCCCCGAAGACTGGTATCCTATGACTTTTTAACTCTCAAGCCCATCCAGTTACAGTCCCCAGCACTCGTCCCTACAGTTCCAGTTTCCTGTCGTATTTCAGCTGCAGCCATCTGCTGTTGGTAAACTGTGATTCTCTTTGCCTGACTCTTCAGTTTTCAGGACACTGGTTTTCCCAGTGACCTCAATTCTCTGACGAATCTAAGAAGAATTACTGATTTTCAGTTTATTTAGCTTTTTTTCTTATTGAGAGAATGGGAATGATGAATTCCAAGCTCTTTACATGCCACACCAGAAACCAGAAATAGTATTATGCTTTTAATTTGGGTTTCCACATGTTCACTGCGAGGACATACAAGTACAGTGCATTTTTGTGTGTTGATCTTACTTCCTGTAACGTTGCTGAGTTTACTTGTTCGTTCTAGGAATGCTTTTGTCGCCTTCATCTTCTTAAACCCCTGCTCCATCCCTGAGATAAGTCCCCACAGCTCTTCTCGCCTAGGCCGCCTCTTCTCATGCCTTGCTGAGAGGTTTCTGTTGTGGAGATGGCCTCAGATCACTCATGGACAGGTAGCTTGTCCTGGCTCCCAGGTTTGGGTGTTTCTTTCCATGGTATGTGGTAGTCTTGCTTGGGGCTTCTCCATCAGGAGGATAATTCATGGATTGATTTAAGATGAAAACTTCAAACTCTGCTGCCTGAGGACCAGCTTGTTCTATAAATGACCCATCTGGGGATTTCTTGGCGCCAGAGAGCAGCCTGATCCCTTCCATGTTCCAGCTTGTCTCTAGGACATAGCTGTAAGTGAATCATAGGTATCCATTTGCTTTATTTCCCTCAACTTATTATTATGAAAAACTGTAAACACACAGAAAAGTTGAAATGATGTACGCTGATCAGCCATATGTCACAACTTAATTTAACAGTTGTTAGCTGTCATATGTACTTTAGTTGTTTTTAATCTGTCTTTGTATTTCTGTGCATGTGTTTGCGTATGTTTTCTGAACCATTTGAAAGTAAGTTAGAGATATAATAATAATATTTTAGTGGGTGTCTCCTAAAAATGAGTACGTCTTCCATCTAACTGCAGTACTGCTATCACACCTAAGAAACTTAGTCATAGTCACTTACTATTATCCAATATTCAGCCCATGTCCACATTTCTCCTGTTATTCAGAAATGTCTTATATAGTAGATGTTTTGGAACTAGGCTTCAGTTCATGTTGACTTCCTACATTGAACTATCAATGCTATTCCAGATTCACTGGCATATAACAGGCTCTTCACTGTGCTCTCAGAGCCTCTGAGTCAGTGATTCAGATAGGGCACAGAACAGACACCCCTGTTCTGTGACATCGGGGCCTTGGTTGGGAAGCCTGGACAGCTGGGGTGACCAAGATGGCTAGGGCTGGAATCATTTCTCCATGTGGCTGGGCTCCTGAAAGGATTTTTTTGAGGTATTATCAGATAGTGAGTGTTGTAGGGGCAACAGGTGCAAGGTGCAAGGCTTCTGACCCCACCTCCAAAGTCACTCCATATCCAGAGCCACAGGGAGGGACATGGGCTCATTATGGTGGGTGAGTATCTAGATCACACTGCAGAGGGGAAGTGGGATGGGAGGAGTTGCTGAGGACATCTTTGGAAAATACAGTTGGCTGTGATATGTCTTTATAGTCTTTTTCATCTAGAACACCTATTTCTTCTCCATAATGCTGACTTTTGAAAGAGATCTGGCAGTCGTCTCGTAGGTCATCTGACTTGTGGATCTGTCCAGCTGTTTCCTGATAGTGTCATTAATTCTGGTGCTCTTTTCTTGTTTTTCCTTATAAACTGGAAATTAGGCCTGAAGGCTTGTTCACATTCAGAATAAACATTTAGCACAAATGTCCACGTGCTTGGGAGACAGCTAACATCTCATTTTGCCTTCTACAATAAAATCCAGATTAATACAAATTGGAATTAAAGTAGTGACCAACACAAACACATCTCCCAACATGCCCTGAAGACGACGTAGCGGCACCTGAGCACTGCCTGGGTCTAATCACGAGGGAGCATCAGACTGATACCAAATGAGGAACTGTTAAGGGAGAACAGGAGGGACTGTGTTGGGCAAAAATGTCAGTGTCATATGAGATAAAGGCTGTGGAAACATTCCACATTCAGGGAAGCTGCAGTGACCTGACAGATGAAGGCAGTACCTGATCCTGGACCAGGGGCACGACAGCCATGTTAAGCACACTCCCCTTCATAGGAAATGTACTGTAGGGCTGTGGCTCCGAGAACCACTTGGCACGTGTGTGCACGGAGATCGCCGACCACAAAACATGAGGACAATGCTGTCAGCCAGTGAGCCTGGGTAAAGGGTACTAGACTTGCATTTGTTCTGTAAGTTTGAAATTATTTCCAAACAAAGACTTTAAATAATAAAGATGAATAGGAGAAAATCAACTAGTGTGTATAAACCAGGAGTTGAAGAAAGATTTTATTTCTGGCTATTTATATAATCAAGGCTGTCTCCAGAGGATAAAGGTGAATGTATATTGATACTGAAGAACAAGTTTAATTTTCACAATTAATGTTACAAACACAATAGAGCTTCATACCAGATGTCACTGCCATGAACTTATGATGTGGTGAAAATACCTCTTTACCCTCAGTTCTGAGGTTCCAAGGAAAGGACAATATGATCAATTTACAGAGAAGGAAATGAGAAGTCATTGCAAGAAAAATATGTAGGCTCATTGAGCTTGAATAATCTAAGCTGAAACAACTAGGTTCCATTATGTGCTTATCAAACCCTCAAAAACATAAAAGTTGTTATTAGCACAGTCCTGGGGAAAGGGTGAGGTGTGTGCTTTGCCAAGTGTGCCGAACCTGGCTCAGAGGATGCCACTCTGAAAACACCAGAGCTGCTGATGCCTAGCCTCAACAACTTGTGGAAAAAGCAAATAAGCAAAAGTATGGCTTATCTGAAGATATGCATGACAGATAGTTGAAAATAACTGGAATTTCCATGGCAAAAGACAGTAGGGCTTACTTCCTAGTTGCTGTCTCAACTCGGTGCATTTGCTCATCCACCCGGCGAGCATTTGTTTAGCATCCATCATCTGCTGGGCAGTAGTTACTGAGAAAAAGCAAAATATACAATTTAATCAACACTTACACCCTGCTGAAAGCTATATTTATGTATTTAGTAACAAAGATCAGAGGAGATTTTGAAGAGATCCATGTAGGGTTTATGAATTTTAAGTTTAATTAGGATTTTTTCCTTCAAATTGCTTAAAATAATGTTAGAAATAACCATAGAAAAAGTGAGAAAAACATGAAAGATCTTTGGAAGTATGGTTTGGAGGTTCATGGTATATAACTACCTCTGATGGTCCAGATGTGTCTCATTTCTTCTAGGAATGGAACAGGGTTTCACATGCTTGGATTATTGCTATTTGTGTTGGATTGTTCTCTGCACTGGAGGATGCTGAGCACCTAACCCACAAGCTGGTTCCCTGCCCCTGCTATGGGAACCAAAACTGTCTCAAAACATTGTAAATGTCCCCTGGGGAAAAATGTAAATAATCTCTGTGGTTGAGAACCACTGAAATAATCTGAATTGAGCTGCTGGTTTTAAAAAAACAACTTTTCCATCTGTGTTTCAACCCTTTTTGATCTAGAGTCAAAAATGCAAGGATGAATTGTCCCGACTTAACCACAGGGTCCTTCATCTGGGAGAGGAGGTCTCTACCCAGCAGTCCCAAAATGAGAAGAACTGCATCACCATTCAGCTATTGACACAGAGACTGGAGGAGGCTGGCTGCCGGGCAGAGCTGCAGGTGAGAGGAGTGACCTGTGAGCAATGGCGCAGAGAGGAGCGGGCATATTAGAGAAGCAGCTTAAATCAGAAACAGCCCTAAAGTGCCAAAGGTGGGCACTACCCTGTAAGTGAAGGAAGACTTAACTAATAAGCAGGCCCTGGGAAATATGTGGACTAAATTAAACAGCTTTTGCAAATTCTTAGTATCTAGAAAAAGTAGCAGAAAGGAATTAAATTCTGATGATAGGAAAGTAAATTGGTACAGCCTCTCCAGAGGTTGTATCAAGAGCCTCAAAAATGTCAGTATCATCTGACTTCATGAATCTACTATGAGAATTTTACTGGAGCATTGCGTAAAGACTTAGCTAGAAATATTTTCATTGCTGTGGTATTTGTAATAGCAAAACAGAATTGGAATCAGCTTGAACCATGTATCAACAACTTACTGAATGAGTCATTAAAAAACAATGTTTTCAGATATTTAATGTCATGGAAAAATTATCAAGATGTGATAAGGAGGAAAGCACAGCATACGACACTGTATCCGTCTCATCGGTAGAAATGCTGTGTATAGGGGAAAGGCTGAAGGATGCCAGCATGACGTCAGGTGTGGTCATCGGGCTGCTGGGATCATGGGTGATTTAAATTTTGTAATTTCTGCTATTCTTTAATTTTCTGAAGTTTCTGCATCAATCATGTATTAAACTGATATTTCTTGTGAAATTTATTTTTTTAATAACAGGGTGACTAAATCCAAAAACTTGAACACCTGAACAGTAATGTCAGAGCCTAAGACTCTCAGAGCCACAGCTGAGAGATACCCTTGAAGAAAGTCGAGACCCCATGGCTATATGTGATGGCCTGAGTTGCTGGGTCCATCCCAAAGAAGGTTTTGAGCTGGCCTGAGGTCACACAGCTAGTGGGGCACTTATCAGGCCCAGGGCTGAACTCAAGCCCACTCCAGGGTTGGGTTGACCTTGAGCAGACCATGTGAAGAGCTATCCTCAGTTTCCTTCCAAGGGAAGGCCAGTAAGCATGCGTTTGGGTATGCCCTCTATAGCAGCGGTCCCCAATCTTTTTGGAACCAGGGACCGGTGCTCTTACGAGAATCTGATGCCTGATGATCTGAAGTGGAGCTGAGGTGGTGATGCTAGTACTGGGGAGCGGCTGCAAATACAGATGAAGCTTGACACTTGCTCACCTGCCACTTACCTCTTGTTATGCAGCCCGGTTCCTAACAGGCCATGGACTGATACTGGTCTGTGACCCAGAGGTTGGGACCCCAGCTCTACAGAACTGAGCCAGAGGAAAAGCATTAGGGTGGCCTCTGAGGAAGGGAAATGGGGTCAGATCCAAGGCAGCCAGGTGAGGCCATATGGCATAGTAGACCCCATGGGTAACAAGCTCTATGCTCCTATCTCACACATATTTACTTGTACACAGTGAAGCCCTGAAATTACACTTGCCTGTGGGTGTCACACTGCTGACTCCTTTCTTCTGCTCCAGCATTTATCTAGCTCTTGCAAGGCCCAGGAGGTACAAAGATGCGGTGGCAAGAAGTTCATTTTTGGGGAAAAACAGGAACCTCAGGGTGCTCTAACAGTGTGAGGTATAGGGACTCAGAGTGGGGGTAGCCAGTTCTTCCTGGGGGAGCCAGATATTCTAGCAGGAGAGAATAGCAGGTATGTGATAGTGGGAGGTGTCCTGAGGACCCAGTGCAGACTCAGATGTGAGGTGCACTTGGAGGGCCAGGAGGCTGGCAGGGAAGAAAGAGGTGCAGTGGGAGAGGCCACCCCAAGTACAGTATGGAAGGAGTCTCTCTTACTCATGTGGCTTCAGTATGGTACCTGAGTGCCTCCCTCTGCTGAACCTCGCTGCAGGTTCCCTGTCTGGCTCCTGACCCCATAACTGGACTTGTCCGTGGTCATCTGGTGTGAGAGGGCAAGATGCCCAACACTGTGGAGGGGTCAGCCTTGGTATAGGACCCTCTAGGGCTGTGGCAGGGGCTCTCAACTTAACCACTGCAAGCAAGCACTTTCTCAGAGGTGCCTCTGTGTATTTGGGGGTTCCCCTCTATTTTTAAGTCTGAAAGGAACCTTGAGAAATTGCCTTGGCTAGTCTGAGCCCTGTGAAGCTGAGGAGTCAGCCATTGTCACTGACGAAAGATACTTTAGCAATCCTGTTGCTCTGAGCTGGTTTCCGCTTCTTTGTGGTTTAAATGACACCCCCCACCCCCGCCCCAAACCACACTGATCAAAGTCCAGAGGAGGGAAATAAAGGTGTCTACAGAGTAGTTAAGGCACCGCTGGGTATGCCGTGGTGAGGATGAGCATGGAGCCATGTGGCAGGGAGCCAGTGCTGTCACTGGTGTACCCATAGGCGGTTCCCAGAGGCACATCCAGGAGGTCACAGAGCTGAGCGAGTGGGACAGGTACTGGTAGGGTAGCAGTCCATGTGAAACCACAGGAGGTCCCAGTGCTATTTTAGATTTTCTAACATTCTTTTGGTCCAGCCTGGATTCAAGGGGAGGACGTAGAGCCCACCTCTCAATGGGGCAGGAAGAGCAGCCTGTTGACTCCAGCACTGGACCAGCCACATCTGTCTCTCACTTCTGTGAGGAGGGAGATGAGAACTGAGAGGAATTCAGCTTATATATACTTATAGACCATCTGCTGGTGCAAAGAGCCACAGAGCAGGAGTTCAGGGACCCCCATGCTGGGCCCAACAGTGGCCTCCGTGTAGAAAAGGTTGCCGTCAGGCACCAGGGTTTAGAGCATAGGAGTGACTGTTGAAGGTAATAGCAAGGAGCGTGGGGCAGTGTGTTCAAAGGAAGAGCTTATCAGTGGTGGGGAGTGAGGTCAGAGCAGGTGTGCCATTGAAATGGGTGGGCACTGACACTCCAAGGAGTCACAGGGCCCGGGATTGGGCTTGGTTTCTGGCTGGGGTGGATGCAGAATGACCATCTAAAGTGGGACAGGTGGAGTAAGCTGTGTTTGGTGATGTCTTGGCACTGGATCTTCTTTCCCTTCCAAACGAGTACGACAGCTGCCCTTCTGGAAGCTGTGCGTGTGCGCCCCTCTGGGATGACCCCTGTCCTAGGGAATGGCTACATGTTACACTGACAGCCCCTCAGAGATGTGAGGTGACACGGTGAATGTTGAAAGGAGTGTGTGCTAGAATTTCGTAGCCCTTGCATGGATGTAATGGGTGGCCCTCCCTTTCTCTCTGACAACATGGCCACTTAAGACCTGCCTTAACTATGATCTTTGATGGAGTCGCATCCTTCTTCTGTCTGTGGGGTCTCAGAGGTGCCTGAGGGCTGATGTGGCCAGTTCTTTTAGGGGCAAAGAAAATGCTATATATTTTAGATGAAGTCTCCAGAGTCAGAGTGAATTAAATGGTGTTTGGTGATAAGACCTCCCAATTACTTAATAAAAGGATACCCTACATTATGTGCAGTTCAATCATAATGACTCAACTTAACTCCATGAGTTCTGTACCATCCTCTTGTGGCTGTTGAGCTTCATTCCATATCTGCTCCCAAGTTTCCTTTTGCATTGACTGTATGTTAATTACCCTCTGTGACCCTGGCCTCAGCTAGGTCTCAGAAGTGTAAACTCTCTACTTACAGGGAAATGATCATATCCAGCTTTCATGGGTCATAGTTTTAAATAATCAGACTCTAGTAGTGCTACATGATGGAAGGTAAACCGGACATGATTCTCCCAAGAATCCACTGTAAGTCTCAGCATCATCATTCTGTGGATCACAGGCACAGCTTTTCCTGACTCTCTCACTATGCAGAAGCTCTGGCTACATGAGAGTTTTGCTGTCAGAGTTCCAATGAATAGGCTCCTTATAGATCCTGCATTTTGCTGCAGATGCAGGGTCCACAGAGGAGAGCATGCCTAGTTGCCCTTCCAGTTGGAGGCTGTCCTTAAACACAGTCTTCCATGTCCACCAGTGATCCTGTGGCTCTCAGCAATCACAACAGAGCTGTTGTGGCCTTCTCCCTGGTGCAGCTGCACGAACCCAAAGGCGCGTAAGAACTCCAGCAGTTACTTATAGCATGTCCGATGAAGAGTGCCGGGGAGAGGGAGACTTTGCAGTTTTAAATAGGGTAGCCAGAGAAGATGGGAATTTGAGCCACGACCTGAAGGCGTTGAAGCTTTTAGGCAGCTGGGGAAAATGTGCTACAGGCAACAGGAGCAGCATGTGTGCGCGATGGCCCTGACGCGGGTGCACTGACACGTTTAAAAACGGGACAGCGCGGATCAGAGGGGGTGCGAGGAGAGGGCAGTGGTACCAGAGATTAGCAAAGTAACAGCATAGATTTGGGGAACCTGCTGTGTGCCAGGCACTGCACTAGGCATCTAGAGATGCAGAAATGGGGTCACTGCAGGACACAGTGGCTCAGACCATGGATTGCAGAGATTGGGATCCTGGTTCCCCCACCTCCCAGCTGAGTGACCTTGGGCCAGTTAACCTCTCTGTGCTCTGTTTCCTCCTGTAAAATTCAGATACCGGTGGTACCCACCTAAAAGCATTATTATGAGGCATCAGTGAGTTAGCACATTTAAAGTAGTTGAATTGTCTGTGGCATGTGTGCATCCTATGTAAGTCTTTCATTTAAAAGCCTGAGGAAAAAAGTCAATCCTAAAATGTCACAATGCAGCTCGTGAAGAAAAGTACAGGGTAGGAGGGATGTGGAGCTCAGGAGCCAGAGGGCAGGGGTTGCCTACTTAAGGAAAGAAATTAGAGCAAGGCTTGAAAAGTGGGTCAATTTAATGTTTGTAAAGCACAAATTCTAGCGAATAACCTTTCAGCATTATACAAATGTTAAGCTAGACAAGAGAAACTATTATAGATAATGACAAAAACAAAGAAATTTAATCAGAAATCCTTTAGAAATACTTGGTAACATGTTTGAGGAAACTCACTTTGGAGTCATGATTTTTTTTTTTTCAAAGACAAAGCAGTTTGCCAATTATCCTTAAACTATAGAGAGAAGTAACAGTTTTGTGGCTTGTGACACAGCATTTTTAACTGTTACTCTATACAGATGAAAGGTTATCTATAGTTATTCAGATTTGTACATTTCAGCTAATTTCCATTCTAAAATAAGTAAGCCTGAGATGATTCTTTTTTAAGTACAAAATATTGGTCTGTAACCTTTTGTGGCAGGAAGAACATAAAAAACAGCTTAAAGACACAGAAGAGCAGGTAGAAGAGGTGGCTATGATTCTGAAGAACATGGAAATGCTCCTACAAGAGAAAGTTGGTGAGCTGGGAGAGCAGGTGAGTGAGGGCTCCTGTCCATGCACATGCACATCCTCTTCCAGAACTCTGTGTTTTCCCTTTTACAGGTGCTCAAATAATTGATCCAGAAAGACACTGTCTTGTTACAGAATGCAAGAGAACCCCATGTTTATTTGGAGCCACTGAATCTGGGGCTCTGTTTAAACTTCATTTTCAAAATCTGTGTGCATTAACAAAATCAATAGAAAACTGATTTTACTAAATATGTACCCTACCCTGTTTTCACATGATTTTCTTTTGCGAATTGTTTTAAGATATTTTTTAAGGCATTCACATGACTGAGAAAGGGCATTCATTTGTTAATTCAGTCATTCAGCAGGTATTTACCATGCGCCTGTGTCTATCAAGGTATTGTTCCAGGTAAACTCTGATATGAGCCCTTAAGGACCTTATTTTGGAGGCAGAGACAGACAATAAGTTAAATAACTTCAGGTTCTGAAAAGTGCTCTGAAGAAAAGAAAATGGGGATGGGTGGGAGCTGGTGGAGATAGTCATAGGACCACTCTGAAGAGATGGTGTGGGAACAGACACCAATGACCCAGCCATGAGATGGTCTAACTCTGTCCCCCAACAAAGAACAGGTTGGTGTTTCGGAAGGAAAATGTTCATTGGATGGGACTGTCCTGCACATTGTAGTGCTAAATGCCAGTAGCACTTCCAATCACTAGGACACCTGTGTGCTGGAACCCTAAAGAGGAAGGGCATTCCAGGAATAGGGTGAGTGCAGACAGATGTCTTTAGATGTGACCAATCATGGCACACTGAAGGTCACTGAGGAGGTTACTGTGGCTGGTGTGAACTGGTGGACAGATATAGATAGGCAGGGCCCCCTCAAAGTCAGGAGTTTAGAGTTTAATTGCTATTAGAAGCCATTGGAAGTATGAGCATGATGATCTATGTTTATAAAGAAATCACTCAAGGAAAAAAGAAATAAAGGGTTGCTATAGGGAGCAAAGAACAACAACAAAAAAGGTCAGAGCTGCCCTGCTCAACACAAAGACTTAGTCTCACTCAGCCAGCTAGTTAAATCAGTAAGGACTGGTGGAGCAGCCAGCACCACGGGTGCTGAGAGGAGCAGCAAAGCCGGAGGTGAAGGGGAGAGAGAAAAGGCAAATACCAGCCACTCCAGAAGAGTTCTGTTGGCAGTTCAAGAAGAAATTATGCAACATGTGAAAATCCAAATATTTTTATTACATAGTAATCGAGTATGGTTTATCTGGGGGATCCTGAGCAGAGTCCAGATGGGATAATTCATCTGTGCTGCCTCTTGTTCCTGAATCATGGTAGAAAGTTCCCAGGCTGAGTCACTCTTCTAGGCCTCTTCCCTTTCCTTTCCCACCTTCCCTGGATTTGCTTTACCATCCACTGACTATCTGTCTCACCATCCTCACTTTCTCTTCCATCTGTCACAGTCTCTTGGTGACTCCCCCTTACAGTCACTCCCTTGCACACTCAGTTTACCTCCTCTCACCTGGCCAAACCTCAGTTCTGATTCAATCTTCTGGCTGTGGTCCACATGCCCAGCCTGCACCCCCTGGCTTGCTTGCACACCCTCTCCCCTCGCACCTCTAGCACCTCTTCCGTCTCCTCCCCTGAGACCACAGCTGGTTTCCTTGGAAGATCAGAAGTGCTCAATGCAAAGCAAACGTGCACTGTGCTCTCACCATGTGCACAACCTGACCCGACCTGTGCCATCTCACCTGAACCCTCCCCAAGCCCCGCTTCCTCTGGGTCCTACCAGTTCTCTGCTCCTCTTAACAGAAATCCCTTCAGAGTGCCCTCGTGGTTCACGCCTGCCACTGACACATGTCCAAAACTTGGGAGTGTGGTGGGCTCCTTCCCCAACCCACCCCCACCCACACTGTCCCTATCTAGTCTACCAGCCCCACCTTCAGAGTAGAGTGAGAACCCAGCCACTTCTTACCCCACCCTACCTCACCCCACCGCTCCCATCTTCACCTTTGGCATCCCTTTTCCTCCTCTGATCTGCTGTGAGCACAGGAGCAGCAGCAGTCCTTTACAAAAGTGTTTGAGATGCTGGCCCTACTCTGCCTAGAGCCTTATAGTTTTCCCAGGTCCTTCAGAGAAAAAGGCAGTTTTTGAAGTGGTCTCCAAGGTTCTACAGGATCTAGTGCCCTACTTAGCCAGCACGGCCTCTCAGTTGGCCTCCCAAAACCATACCCTCTAGCCACAAGACTCCTGGCCATTGTCACCTACAGCATGAGCCAGCCTCTAGGTCCTTCCATTCATTTCTCCCTCTGCCTGGAATGTTCATGTCCTGACAGCTTCGTGACTTATTTTGGTACTTTATTCAGACCTCTATTCAAATTTTGTGCAGAGCAGCTCTTGTTCACTTCAACCAAAATAGGAACCCCCTCCTCAGCTGTCTGTCCCCAGCTCGGTTTTCTCTTAACACTTCTCACCGTTTGACACTGCACAGTTGTTTCTGATCTGTCTCCATTCACTAGAATAGGTTCTTGGCACATGATGGGTGCTCAGTAACTACTTAATTGAATCAAGCATTGACTTAAGAAGCCCGAAGCCCTCTGTGCCTTTGTATCTTGAATCAGGACTCATGACTAGAGTGGCCTTGCGTCCCCATCGCTGAAGCCCCTACGGCTGTTGTGTATGGTGACCACGCTAGTTTGCAAGGGTGAATGCAATACCTTAGTGTCCTGGGTGACATGATGGGTCTACAGAGCACACTGGGATGAACCAAGCATTTTTGGCACTCTTGACAATTTTCTTGTTTTACATTGTCCTGAATAGTCCTTTTTGAGGCCTATGGATTTTGTCTTTTTATGTCTTCGTTTCATGGTAAAATCAATTCTCACAAAGTTGACTTAAACCACAGTTCCTCAGATTCTCAATTTCCTCTTCTCATGCCAGAATAACAAAAATTGTCATGACATTCGATGTTAGTATCAGATCTATAAAAAAATCCCAAATTATAGTTTGAAGATGAGAGTAAGGGGGGGAAGCTAGTAGCAGAGCATTTCTGCACTAGATTTACAGTAAAGTATGGCTTTCTCCCCTTAGTTTGAGAAGAACACAAAATCTGATTTGCTGCTCAAGGGCCTCTATGTGGAAAATGCTCACCTGATAAAAACACTTCAGGTCACTGAAGAGAAGCAACGAAGGGCTGAGAAAAAAAACCGGATCTTGGAAGAAAAAGTCAGAGCTCTCAACAAACTAATCAGTAAGATCATTTCAGTCTCCCTCTCTATGTAAAGACTGCTTGTTTCCCTGGAATTCATTTTGAAAGAACATCTTTTAAAATTAAGCCACTGTGATGCCGTAATTTTCTATGTCTCATGTTCATGTACCCCTGGGCATATGAGCCAGATGCTAGGGAAATATACATGTTGGGAAAAGACTACTTTTTAAATTAGTGGTCCTGAGTAACTTCCTGGTAAAATTCCCAATTTCATTCACTGGTGAAATCAGGTTATGGGACTCTCAGCCATGAACGACTAAAAGAAACTGGTAAAATAAAACAATTTCAATGTTGTGCTTTTGACTCTGGCTTCTGAGATTAAAATGCAAAATTAGGGCTCTGTAGTTTTGCCATTCCACTGTTACTGCTTAGGGTTTAGTCCTTTCAATGGTGGGTCTATAAAAACATTTTAGAAAGGCTTTCACTCACTGTGACTGTCACCCCGCAATAAGGGACACAGGAGAGAAAGCCCCTTCAGATGTTCGGGAAGTCCTCATGGATATAAGTCTGTGGACTCAGGGATGATGGTATTTATTGTGAATGCAATCTTTTCCTCATTGAAATATCATACTGGAAATTCTATTACATGTTTTAAAAAAGTATATGTTTATATCCAAAATACAAGTAAATTATGGTCGTTTGGTTTATCAGAATAAACTACTCTAATATGAAGTATTTATTTGCAATAAATTTTTCTATTAAAATTGATTAACTTCTAAGTTTGATTTTAATTATAAGATTTCAAACATAGAAAAAATTTTATAAGAAACTCATGTGCCCATCAACTAGATGTACTAAAAACATTCTGCTACAGCATTTATTTTTTAAAATTTTTTATTATTATTATTTATGCCTACAGCATCTGGTCTTCCTATGTGGTCTCCCATCCAAGTACTGACCAGGCCTGACCCTGCTTAGCTTCCAAGATCAGACATCGGGCTTGTTCAGGGTAGCATGGCTTGTAGACCATGGACCATGGTTCCACTGGGTTGTGAACCCAGGACCTTTTGCGTGTAAAGCAGACATGCTAACCTCTATACTATGGAACCACATCCTCCACTACAGCATCTTAAATAGAAGTGCTTCCCCTAATCTCATTCCCCTTCCTGGAGGCAACCACTATGCTGCAGCTACTGCATCCTATCCCCTGTACATTTACTATACGTGCTTGTATGAGAAAAATCTTAAAGCACTATAGAAAGCTCAGTTCTTGGACAGGAAGACCCAGTAACATTAAACTGATTAATGTACTATATTCCCAATAAAAATACAAACGGGTGTTTCCTGCTCCAATCAACTACTTGCCCCAGAATTAAACAGTTCTAGTTTATATGTACAACTAGATAAGCAAATTAAATAATCTGGAAAACTCTTGAGAAAAGAGCAATGAATAGGGATTTCTATTAGTTATGAAAACAGCCAAGTCTCAATGAGTTACATAGGTATATACATTTGTCAAAACCCATCAAAGGGTACACATTTTCATTCACTTTGGGCTTCTGGCTAGGACTGGAGTGGCAAAGAGATGGGATCTAAGAGACCTGAACAACACTACCAACCAACTGACGTTTATAGAACCTAAGAGCCAACAACAGCAGAAGTGCACCTGGAACATATACCAAGCTAGACCATATTCTGGGCCTTGAAATAAGTCTCAAATAATTAAAAGGATTCCAGTCATATAAAGTATGTTCTTTGACCAAGGTGAATTAAATTAGAAATTAAGACCAGAATGATATCTGGAAAAATCCGCAAATATTTGGAAACTGAATAACACACTGCTAAATAACCTACAAAGCAAAGAAGAAATCAGTGGGAGAAATCAGGAAATATTTTGAACTAAATGAAAATGAAAACATACCAAAATTGTTGGGGTGGAGCTATTGCATTACTTTGAGAAAAATTCATAGTACTTAATACCTAATTTAGAAAAGAAAAACCTCAAAATCAGTAACTTCAGCTTCCACCTTAAATAGCTGGAAAAAGAAGAGCAATTAAACCCAGAGTAAGCACAAGAAAGGAAATACTGAAGATTACAGAGGTCAAGGAACAGAAAAAAATGGGGTTGGAAACAATAGCCCAGCCCCATTGCCTATTTTTGTAAACAGTTTGCCCAGAGCCTGTTTTTGTGCTACAGTGGCAACCACTAGAGACTGGCCTACAAAGTCTAAGATACAGAAAAAGTTTATTGACTCCTACAATGGAAAACAAACAAACAAACAAAAAGCCAATGAAGCCAAAAGCTGGTTCTTTGAGAAGATTAATAAAATTGGTAAACCTCTAGCTAGGATGATCAGGATAAAGAGACAAATAATTTACCAGCAGAAGGAATAAGATTCACTACTGAATCTACAAAAAGTATAATGCATGCTATGAACACTAGGCCAATTAATTCAATAGAACAGATGGAAATTAGCAAAAAGCTCATTCCAGAACAAACTGAAATGCCCTATTGCTATGAAAGAAATTGAAATTGTGTTAACTTTCCTACAAAGAAATTCCAGGTCCAGATGTTTTAAATGTGGATCCTACTAAACAAAGAAGATAAAATACCAAGTTTATACAAACTCTTCCAAAAAATTAGGAGGAAGTATTTCTCCATTCATTCTACGTCAGGGTTACCCTGGTCCTCTTAAACAAGACTAGAAAAGAACACTACAGTCCAATATCCCTCATAAACAGATACAAAAATTCTAAACAAAATTTTAGCAAATCAAATCCAACAAAGTGGGGTTATACCTAGAATGCATAGTTAGTTTAACATTGGGAGAAAAATGTATCAAAGAGCAACATCTCTCCCCAAAGAGACTCATACCCCGATGGTTCTATAGGTATTAAAGCTATTTAAAAGGTTACATTTCTATTTAAAATAGGCTAAGGTACAAGTACCAAATCATTTTATATACCAGACATTGACACCAAATCGGGCTGTGGTGGCCACTCAGTGTTGCCCTTGTGTGGTTCATGAAGTCCCTTCACTGAACTAACTGGGCAGCCTATGACCATATGCACTGATGGGATGCAATATGAGTGATAGTCCGGTACCAGGCCAAGCCTTTCAGAGAACTAGCAGTGCCCACTTTTATCCTCTTTGTAGGAGCCCTGAGCTGCCAGTTAAGTAGCCCAGTCAACTTGCTGGAGGGAACCATGTGGAGAGAGAGATACCACACAAAAATGGGAGGTGTAGCCACCCACCCACCATCTTGGGAGCAAGAGAGCCCCCAAGTAAGATCTGCTGAACCACCAAGCCAAGTCCAGATAACCACAGAATTACGACAACTAATAAAACAGTGTGGTTTAAAGCCACTGTTCTGGGTGGGTAATTTGTTTCACAGATAACTGAATTCAGATAACTGAATACAAAGTGTAGACATACATACAATTCGCAAACATGCCCCTCTTCCAAAACACTAGAAACCAACATGACTCAGTTACAAAATTCTCCAGTAAAATAAATCAAATATGGCAGTTCAATGAATGATTAATACAGCATGGCCAAGAAGAGTGTACCCCAAGGAATGCAAGTAGTTCAACAACAGAATTCTATTAATATAATTCATAACATTAGAGAATTAAGTGAGAAACCATATGATCATCACTCAAGTTCTAAAAGTGCATTTGGAAAAATCATACTTGTTAATTACTACTTTATTTTTAATTATGGTATTGAATTTCTTTTGAGGCTTCAAGTTACATATGGGAAGCCATCAGTTTTGGTATTTTTACTGGAGAAGCATGGGATATAAATATTGAAAAGGAGACTGTGGCTTTCCAATCAGGTCATGAAAAAGATAAGCTGCCAAAAGGGAGGGAGATAAGGCACACACAGAAGAAAAGGGACCAATGTATGTATACAACTATCATTTTCATATTCATAATATTAACCACAGGCCAAAGATTTAGAATTGAAGTATACAACATAAAACCAGAAGGACCAGAGAGAAAACCCACAAAAGCCAAAAAAAATCAAGAAAACAGAAACACAAGAACAAGGAGCAATGGAAACACCGAGCTACCAGAACGCAAAAGGTAAAATGACTATAAGAAAACCTCATATTTTAATAATCCCCTAAATGTAAATGGACTGAACTCACCAATAAGGCACAGTGTTACAGAATGGATCAAAAAACAAAACCCAACCACATGCTACCTCCAGGAGACACATCTCAGCTCCAAATACATAGACTCAAAGTAAAAAGGGTGGAAAATTATATTTCAAGCAAATAGCATTCATAGAAAAGCAAGAGTAGTGATACTAATATTAGACAAAATGGACTTCAAAATAAAAAAGTTAAAGGAAGGAAATGAGGGACACTTCATAATGATAAAGGGAATCATGCACCAAGAAGACATAACACGTTATTAATATCTATGCTTCCAATTTGAGAGCCTTGAAATATGTAAAGCAATTACTAACAGAACTAAAGGGAGAAACAGAGCAAAACACTATCATAGTAGGGGACCTAAATACCCTACTGTCTGTTATGGACAGATCATCATCCAAACAGAAATCAATAAGGAAATAACATCTTTAAATGATATTTTAGACCAACTGGACATAATTGACATTCACAGAGCCTTCCATCCCAAAACAGCTGCTTATGCATTCTTCTCTAGTGCACATGGAACATTCTCAAGAATCAATCACATACTGGGACACAGAGATGGCCTCAACCAATATAAGAGGGTTGAAATCATACCAACCATATTCTCTTATCTCTCATCATTCTCTCAGATCAACTGTAAAAAGAAAGCGGAAAAAAACACAAATAAATGGATATTAAACAACATGCTACTGAATAACTGGGTAAGATAAAAAATAAAAAGAGAGATCAAAAGACAAATAGAAACGATGATAATGATAGTACAACATATCACAACTTTTGGGACATGGCAAAAGCGGTCATAAGAGGAAAGTTCATATCATTACAGGCCTGCCTCCAAAAATAAAAACAACCCCAAATAAACAACATTTCATCTAAAAAAAACTTAAAAAGGAGTAACAAATGAAACCTAGAGTCATCAGAAGGAAAGAAATCATCAAAATTAGATCAGAAATAAAATTGAAAACAAAAAATAGAAAAAATAAATGCAACACAGATGGTTCTTTGAGAAGGTTAATAAACTTGACACACTCCTGGCTACATTCACTGAAGAAAAAAAAAACAAAGGACACAAACAAAATCAGGGATGAAAGAGGGGAAATTATGACAGATACTGCAGAAATACAAATAGTCATACAAGAATACTATGGAAAAGTATATAACAGCAAATTCAATAACCTAGGAGAAATGGACCAGTACTTAGAACAATACAATTTTCTTAGACTGAATCAAGAATTAGAAAATCTAAAGAGACCAATCAGCAGTATGGAAATTGAAACAATCATCAAAAATCTACCAAAAACTAGTCCAGGACCAGATGGCTTCACCAGTGAATGCTACTGAACATTCAAAAAAGATTTAATACCTATTCTCCTCAAACTCTTACAAAACATCGAAGAGGAGGCAATATTTCCCAACTCATTTTATGAGGCCAATATTACTCTGATACCAAAACCTTGTAAAGATAACACAAAAAAAGAAAACTACAGACCAATCTCTCTCATGAATGCAGAAGCAAAAATCCTAAACAAGATACTAGCAAACCGAATACAGCAACATATTAAAAGGATTATATACCACAATCAAGTGGGCTTCATCCCAGAGGCACAGGGATGGTTCAACATAGCAAACTGATTAATGTGATACTCCACATAAACAAATTAAAAAATAAGAATCCTTTGATCATAACAATAGATGCAGAAAAAACCTTCGACAAGATACAGCATCTACTGATGATCAAAACACTTAACAAAAGTGTTTTTTTTTTGGTATGGCGGAAAGTACCTTAACATAATAAAGGGCATCTATGACAAGCCCTCAGCCAACATTATACTTAATGGTGAAAAACTAAAAACCTTCTCTCTAAGATGAGGAACAAGACAAGGCTGTCCAGTATCGCCACTGTTATTCAATATAACATTGGAGGTCCTAGTGAGTGCAATCAGGCAAGGAAAGATATAAAGGCATTCGAATAGGAAACGAAGATGTCAAACTGTCACTATCTGTGGATGACATGATTCTCTATAAAGAAAACCCTAAACTCCTCAAGAACACTACTAGAAACAATAAGCAAATACAGTAAAATCTCTGGATACAAAATCAACATTCAAAAATCCATAGCATTCCTATACTCTAACAACGAAGTGTCAGAAAAAGTAGAAAAAATAATACCTTTTGCAATTGCACACACCCAAAAAATACCTAGGAATAAATCTAACAAAACATGTGAAGGACCTATATAATGGAAACTATAAGACTCTATTAAAAGAAACCAAAGAAGAAAACAAAGAAATGGAAAGATATTCCATGTTCTTGGATTGGAAGAATCAACATAGTTAAAATGACCTTATTACCTAAAGCATTATACAGATTTAATGCAATCCCCATCAAAATCCCATCGGCATTTTTTTAAATAATCAAAACAAAACAATCATCAGATTTGTATGGAAGCACAAAAGACCCCGAACTGCCAAAGCCATCCATAGAGAAAAGAGCGAGGAGGGAGGCATCACTCTGCCCAACTGCAAATTATACTATAAAGCAACAGTAATCAAAACGGCATGGTATTGGCAAAAAAACAGACACGCGGACCAGTGGAACAGAAGTGACAGTCCTGAAGTAAACCCGTCTTTATATGGGCAAATAATTTCGACAAAAATGCCAAAAATATACATTGGAGAAAAGAAAGCCTCTTCAATCAATAAGTGGTGTTGGGAAAACTGAAAAGCCACCTGCAGAAGAATGAAACTAGACTCTTGCCTATCACTACACACCAAAATTAACTTAAAATGGATTAAGGACCTGGATATAAGACCTGAAACAACAAAATGCATAAAAGAAAACAGGAACGAAACTCAAGGACCTTGGGCTTAAAGAGAATTTTATGACTTTGACCTCAAAGGCAAAGAAAGAGCAAAAATAAATGAATGGGACTACATCAAACTAAAAAGTTTCTGCTCAGCAAAAGAAATCGACAACAAGGTAAAGAGAGAACCATCCTAATGGCAAAATATTTTTGAAAGCAACACCTTCGATAAGGGCCTAATATCCAAAAATATACAAAGAACTGATACAGCTCAGTAACAACCAAAAAACAAACAATCCAATCAAAAACTGGGCAGAGGACCCGAACAGACATTTCTCCCAGGAGGACATACAAATGGCCACCAACTACATGAAAAGATGCTCAACATCGCTAGCTATTAGGGAAATGCAAATCAAAACCACAATGAGATACCATCTCACACCTGTTAGAATGGCTATAATCAACAGGACAAATAACAACAAATGTTGGCAAGGATGTGGAGAAATAGGAACCCTCATGTTGCTGGTGGGACTGAAAATTGGTACAGCCACTGTGGAAAACAGTATGGAGGTTCCTCAAAAAACTCATAATTTACCTACCATATGATCTGGCAATTTCTCTACTGAGTATTTACCCCAAAGACTTGAAAACTCATATTAGAAAAGATATGTTTTACCCTGATATTCATAGCAGCATTATTCACAGTGGCCAAGACATGGAAACCACCGAAGTGTCCTACAATAGATGATTGGCTAAAGAAGCTGTGGCACATATATATAATGGAATATTACTCACCCATAAGAGATGGAATACTACCATTTGCAACAACATGGATGGACCCTGAAATAATCACACTAAGTGAAATAAGCCAAACAGAAAAGGTAGAAAATCACATGATAGACTTATATGTGAGATATAAACCTAAACGCAACAAATGAACAGGACAGAGACTCATGGACATGGACCTTGGACTAGTGGTTACCAGAATGGAGGGGGAAGGGAAAAAATAAAATGTTTTAAAAAATTATGTAGATATAGTATAAAAATAATAAATTAGCATTTAAAAAAGATAAGTGACAGCTATTAGCAGCAACGGTCAACATTTTTCTGAAAGTTCTAGACAACAAAATCAATGTGAAAAAGAAACGAGTTTATATAAATAGAATGTGTTCAAGCAATATAATTTGCAACTTTCATACATCAGCCAAATCCAGTTAGAAAACAAAAAAAAAAAAGATTCCATTGATATTAGGAACAAAAACTAGAAAATAACTGGGAAAACACTCAAAAGAAATAGGATTGTACTTTACGTATGTAACCAGCTAATAGCACGTGGGATGGTGGTATTTAGCAGGTAAAGGGGGAACTTAACTTTCATTTTCTACATGGTATATTTTTTAAATTACACATTATATTATATTCACAATAAGAAAAAAATTGTATGTTTAAAATTCTAGTCACAATTCTAAATAGCCTGTCAATGTAAATCAATAAAAACTCTAAAATTTCAAATTTTCAACTAGTATGCATTAACTTCAAATAAGAAATATACTTTATTTGGGGAATTAAACACAAAAGAACATCGTATAATTTAAGGTCAGAAATGATGGTGAGTCGGCCAACATGGTATTGGCCTGCACAGCCATTTATTCTCACAGCTGACCTACGTGAACTTGAGAGCTCACCTATGTGCATAGTTCCATGTGCTCATAGGAGTAAACAGGAAGGCTATGACTACAGACTCACAGTTAAAATAACAACATCGTCCATCCTATTCACTAGGGAAATTTTCCTTACTTTACCAGGAGAAATGTAGAAGAAAATCCGATCTGGCTATGAAAAGTATGGGAAGACATTATTTTTTCTTTTTTTTACCAAAAAAAAAACAACATTTATTCAGCGTCACGATCAGACTATCACATTTAGCAATCAATAGCATGGGTGCAAAAGAAAACATTAAAACACTTTGTAGGAATGTTTTTATACTTTGCACAGAACAGAAATGAAAACAACCTGTTATACAATTAGTCACAAATATACTCCAAGTTTTTTGCCCATACACATGAGTATTGTCCAAAACATGTCTTCTTTGTAGCAGCTAGGCCCTGCCACCACTGTGCTTGGCCAAGTTCACAAATCTTTTATATCTTGTAGCTTTCCTGTCACTTCTCTGACTCTATTTTCGGGAATGAAAATACTCTGCAAAGGGCAGCCAACTGACTTAAGTAGGTCTATTATAAAAACATACAGATCCATATGCTAGGTAAAGTGTCTCTATAACTTGATTTTGGCTAGAAACATTCCCTTATATAAAAATGAAACTGCATATATGGTGTGTATGAGGTACCAGGCTGTCTAGTCTTAAATTTGAATGCCTATATCAGATTACTGGCCTGGACACAGAGGGGACTAGTTGGGAAAGGCACGAGCACTCTGTGTCTCTCCAAATGCTACCATTCACAGTTCACTGGGCAAGGAAACTGCCTTCCACTTAGCTGACCTGACTCTTTGTGTGACTTTTCTGTCAACGTGAATATGGAGGGAAACTATACAAACTTTCTTTCCTAGCCCTAATTTCTATTTCCCTTTCTAAATTGGTGATACAAGCTCACGGACAGGCATGAGACAGAGCAGCCACCACTGTTGGAAATGGGCAAAACACTGTGTCCTTCCTTTTTTCCTTCCCAAGTAGTCACACAATTGTCATTAAATATTACATACGCTGAAAATTTTTATAGACCATCATCTCTACCTGCCCATGTGATTTGGAAACACACATTCCAAAAAATCAGTTCCCTGGTACACAATGCACTACCAGAAACACCACAAGATGCACCGGGACCTACTTTCTCCCTAAACAGCCAAGTAAAACTCTTTTTGTTTAAAAGATTCTAATGTAATAAATGTTTACTTTCTTTAAAAAACCACATGTATACACTGTAGTAACTGTAGGAATGTTATCACACAGATTACAAAAAAGAGGAATCATGTACAACATAAAAACAAACCATACTCTTTAGCCAAATTCAGTCCCGGTTATACTAAAAAGTGTAACTTTTAAAAACCAAAGGGGTGGGGCGAAGGAGGGTAAAAAAAGAAGTGTAGAAATTTCTGTGGATGTGTCCAGCCTCGCACCACAGGAAAGCTTTTTAGTCCCTCAGCGTGAGGTCATGACAGGACATGCTCCAGAACACCTTGTCTAATCAGCTGTTCACATTTCCACCGAGGTAGAAAGTGCTGAGGGGAACAGGTGGAGGAGAGAAAGAGAAATGATTGAAAAAGAATTTCAAATTACATTTTACATCATTTAAAAGCAGCAACTGATTACACATTTTTGAAATTCCAATAGTTATATATATAGTTAAAAGCTAAACTTAAAGTATATTTGCTGTAAGACCAATGAAAATCTCCATTAAACCTTTTATAGGATTTTGTCTGAACATTTATTCTAATATTGGCAACTTTTCTCCTATACTTTTCAAGGATTAAAGTATTTGCAACCTATGAAGTATATGCTTTTCATGCAGTACAAGAAGACTCCTGTACCCAACTAACACTGGTCCTCCATATCCTGAGAGGATACCATTCTCATTCTGAAGTGGAAAGGAATCCCCTTGTCAGATGCTCTCTCAACACATGGGAGCTTAAAACAGAAGTGAACATTTCCTAAACTTTGGAGTGTGGAGGTACAGGAAGCAAGGGAGAAAGGCTTTCCAAACTCATGGGTGACCAAAGTAATGTCAAGGAAAAGACAGACATACTTGGGTGAAAATGAAAAGCAGTATATTAGAAGGTACAGAGCAAACAGCTTTAGAAAATCACTGCAATAGAAGAGATTATCAAAAGTATTCAAGAAAGCAAAATTCAAAAGTAATTTCAGCGGCACTGTGCACCTAAAAGTCCTTCCTCACAAACTCAAAGGCCTTATGCAAGATCCGTGACCAAATAAATGCATCTAAGCCAGTCATCAAGACACACAGTGCAAGGATTATTACCTAATTTATTGAATTCTCATAAAGCCTTTAGAATGTAAAATGTTTAAAAGAAAAAGAGGGCAGGAAGCACATTGAGTTGTTTATTTAACAGTTATTCCAATGTCTTCTAAAAAGTTTCTGATTTCTTATTTGCCATATTGACAAGCATAAATGAATGTATGGTAAGAAAATGTCTCGCTATTAATGTTTAATATAGATTCCATAGAAAACATTTTAGATGTGGCCAGACATTTTAGAAGCCTTTTAATAGCAACTATAGTAGATTACATGTTTTTAAAAATTTCCCCCCTTTTTAAATTGAGGGTAGAGTGATACTGAGAAACAAAGTTAAAAGCACCATCAAGAGGAAGGCTTCTGCACGGTCCACACAGAAAACAACTATTAGCATAGAAGCAGGAAGAAGAGGGGGCTCAGCTGAGTTTCCACCTGCCCCAGACCTACCCAGGTATTCCCTGATACTGAGGAATCATACCACATATAGTCTGAGCACATACTGAGTGGGAAGATCAGCCATAAAGCTTAAGAAAGAGATTCAACCACGAGATGTGATTTAGGAAGAAGTGACATTTCCTCACATCTTGCTTTATCTCATGGACCAAAGCTTCACATGAGGTCCTCCAGGAATACAGATTTTTATGAGAACATTAAATTATATTAGTATTAATTTATAATATCATTAATTCATTAAGTATACTACTTCTAAAAGGGCACTGGGAGGGAAATTTTGCCCTAATTACCAAAGATTTTAGAGTGCCTTGAAAATCTGTCTTTAAAATATTTTTTGTTTTACAAACTACTAAAAACTCTGAGGGTACTCATCCGCTTAGGGAAATAAGCCCAAGAACTACATGACCTGAAGCATTCTTTTACTCCACAGCATAAACAGATTTTATGTTTTTTGCCACGGTTATATGTTTTTGTCACAGCTAATAACAAGATAGGAGGCAAAGAGAAAAAGAGTAGTTTTCATTAGGTCATTTTTCCTCCTGTACTGTGACTACAGAAAATTAAGATTAAAACAAATTTAGCTGATGTGAATTAATCTAATGAGAATTTGAGTATTTCTAAGGAACAATATATTGAGATTCTTAGAAAAACAGTTAAAGTTACAACTTCACAATTTCAGTCTTTCCCTATTATATTATGTTTATATATTACTGAGAAATTGTTGATCCATATCACTATGTTTGCTAAAGAACTAGGATTTATAAGGTGAAGTATAAGTTGAAAATGAGTGCTTATCATCTTTATAATTAATTATAATTTGAACAGCTAAATCCAATATCTAATAGTGCCTTAACTGAAATAAGGCCCACTGTGATAATTCCCCTAGAAAATGCTCAATGTTAAACACAAGCTATATCCCAGTAAATGAACCTTTTCTTACTATATGCAGCATTTGCCTCAACAGGTCTTTATATTTAGAAAAGTAGTCTTATATTAAACATAATGCCTAGATATAAATGATCAACATAAGGTGAAGTTTATTTTGCTACTGATATCAATGCTTCCATCATGCAACACTCTTACAAGATTTAAAGTATCTTAAGACAAAAAATACCTGGCTATTTTTTTTTAATAGGACTGAAGTACCATCGTCAATTTCAAATTCTCCGTAGTCTTTTAGACATCGCACCTGGAAGGAAAAACTGATGTTTTATATAAATGATTTTTAATATATAGTGACCATAAAATAAATAAGGATTATATAAATACCCATGCAGTAAAAGTACTAGGCTTTCTTTCAGTTTGTTCCTTCTCTGTGTACACAGGCCTAGTACTCCTACTGGGATATCTTAGGGGTTCCAGCTATCTTGTTTTGATGGAGAGGAAGAAAAGAGCAAAATCTCAGAACGTGTATGTGTATGTCACACTGACAGCAAGGAAAACCAGGGAGCTGCTAAGGGGAGATATCATTGCATTATTTCCCCTCTGCAAATCCTGAAATATCAAGCAGATGAAATACATATTTACAAAGAAAATAGAATGTTTTAGATCTACTCCAACCTGCCTCCTATAGATCCCTCCCATGAGATAACAATATCTGAGAACAGGTCAGTCTCCAAAATTCGTTTTAAAAAGATTTTTCCAAACTCTTTAGATATTCAGACTCCTTCCTAGAAATACTTAGAAGTACATCATGAAAGAGCAGATGCAGACTCATGTTATAAGATTCAGGAGAGACTTTTACTCAGAAGGTAGGAGGTCAAAGGAAGCCTTTTAATGACCACTTCTGCAACTGCAAAGAAGGAATGTCCCTAGAGAGGTTGCAGAACTAGCTATAGCTCCAGGAGTTGCCACAGGAAACCAGGACGTTTTTCAGTTTTTCAGAACTCAGGACTGGATTTTATTTTCCTGAGTAACAGTGTTGGTATTAGTAAGGGCAACTCCAGCAGCAAGTTTCAGTCATCTACTTTTCCTAGATAATTTCCTCATGTCATATAATTCATCTAGAATCTTACCACAACTCCCCAAAGTATTTTAACTGAGTTCAAGATATACTATTTTAGAAAAATCCCTACCACCACTACTACCTTTTTACTTCCTTAAACACATTACTGAAAATCTCAAACATATTCAAAAGTAAAAGTAAATAGGCTAAGATTATGAAACTCAATGTCCCATCAACTGGCTTCAACAATTATTAACATCTGGCTGATCTTGTTCCCTCACCCACTTCTAGATTTTGAAGCAAATCCTGGACACAGACAATTTCATCTATGACTATTTTAGTATCTATTTCTACAAAATGAGATTCTTTTTAAAAATACAATCTTAATACTATTATATCTTATTTAAAAATTTAAATCATGACATATCCAGTTAGTATCCGAATTTCCTCATTTATCCCATGAACTTTTTTACAAATTGCTTTGTTCAAATCTGAGTCCAACCAAAGCTGCATATTACATGTTTCTGATATGTATCAGTCTTTTTTAATCTAAAGAGTTCCTTCCCCCTTTTCACTTCTCCTTGGCAATTTGTTAAAGAAACTGAGTAGTTTGGTAGATTTTGTTGTGGATTCCTGTGAGGTCATTTAACATGCTCCTCTGTCCCTGAATTTCTAGAGATTGGATCACAATGTCTACCTGTCTGTCCCTTTTTGGATACGTGAACCCCAAGAAGAAAGGTTCATTTGACGTATCCAAGAAAACTTTACCTGTTAAACTGGACTCTCCATGATCAACTGAGGGCCCAAATGTTTTAAATAATAAGAGACTAGCAGCCATTTGCTGACATGGACTTCTCCTTCTCACATACACTGTATACCAGTAAGAATCTCAAACTGAACTCTGCCTCATTCACTATGTCCCACTTGTTTACACTCTGAGCCAACCACTGCAGTGAAGCCTTGGCTTCATCTTTTGCCAATGAACTAGCACCTGCCCTGTCCCATTATAACTACACAAATTATATCCTCATTTGCATCTATATCAACCAGAACTGCATGATTTGGACCAAACTACAAACTGTACAATTTGGAAAGCTCAATTACATGAAACAGACGAAAATAGGAACTGTAGGCAAGAACATTCTCTATAAAAGGTGACCTTTCAGAGGAGAGGTCTCAGTTGTCTCAGTGGAGCAAACTTTCAGTTTCTGCCAGATACCGCTTCCCCCTGATTTGCAAACTATTACCTGAATAAATGGCAGCATAATCTATACATTAAAGAAAAATCCACTGTTAAGAGGTAAACTTACCTCAATATATAGGCTTTTTGGAGGTTTCATATCCTGTGTAATATCCAAACCTTCATCTCCTCCCAATGACCTCATATAGGTAGCAAGGGACTTTTTATAATGATTAAACCACTCCATCTGCAAACATAAAGATGGTCATTTGAAAAAGTTATAAGAAAAGAAACTTGCAGAAACTGTATACTTACCATTTCAAAAATAACACATATCCCCAAATGGATCACTGCTCTAACCATTCATTCATTTACATTATAGGCATATCTTGTTTAATTACACTTCACAGATAGTTTTTTTATTGTTGTTGTTGTTTTTTAGTTTTTTTTTTAAACAAATTAAAGGTTTGTAAATATTTTTGAGGTATACTTATACAAATATTGATTGCCTGCTATGAACTAGGCACTGGTATAGGTACTTAGGAAGAATAATTCAACAAAATGAACAAAAATCTCTGTTCTCATAGAACTTATATCCCAGCATACCTAACCACAGACCTAAGGAACATTTCACAGAAACAGAACGATGAAAAATATGCCATTTCAGAATTATAATTTCTTCAATTTCTGCATTGATTTTTCTGAAAACTCTAAGACATCATTGAGAAAAACATCCAAATGTCCATCAACTAATGAACAGATTAGATATGTATATCCATACCATGGAATATTATTCAGCCATAAATCGAAATGAAGTTCTGATGCATATTAACATAGAAATGAACCTTGAAAACTTGCTGAACATGCTAAATGACAGACACAGAAGACCACATATGCATATTTCCACTTATATAAAAGTTCCATAATAGGCAAATATATAGAGACAGAAAGTACATTAGTGACTTCTACGAGCTGGGGAGAGGGAAAAGAATATGTAGTAAAACTGATCATCGTTACAGGGTTTCTTTCAGGGGTGATAAAAATGTTCTGGATAAGACAGTGTAATGGATGCATAACTCTATGAATATATTTTAAAAATACCAAATTTTTTACTTTAAGGGTAACATTTATGGCACGTGAATTATATCTCAGATTTTTTTTTTAACTTTTTAAATGTGGAATGCTTCATGAATTTGCATGTCAGCCTTATGCAGGGGCCACACTAATCTTCTCTGTGTCATTCCAATTTTAGTACATGTGCTGCCAAAGCAAGCACTTTATTAAGAAATTTTTAAAAATCTAAATATATGAAAGGATATACCATGTTCATAGATTGGATGATTTAGTAATGTAATAATGCCACTGAATCTAGATTCAATTCAATCTCAATGAAAATCTTAAATTTTTTAAAAAATGGAACTTGATAAATTGAGTCTAAAATTTCCATAAAAATGCAAAGGGTCAAAAATAGTTGAGACACTCTTGAAAAAGATCAAGATGGAAATACTTGCTCAAGACTTATTATAAATTTACAATACTGTAACAGTGTGGAATTGGTGCAAAAACAGACAAAGAAAACAGAAGAGAGAGCCCCAATCCAAAATCCAGAGACACTCAATTTATGACAAAAGTGGCACCACGCACAGAGCAGTGGGGAAAGGAGAATTTTTTCAATAAATGGTGATGGTTCATCTCAATATCCATATTCAAATGCGATTTGACTCCTACGGTGAATACAAAAATCAATCCCAGTACTTTAGACCTCCTTGTGAAAAGTAAAACAATATAGTTCCTAAAAGACTACATAGAAAAATATCTTCGTAACCTTAATTAAGAAAACACACACGCTAACCAGGTTCAATTTGCCAGAATGACACAGAACTCAGAAAAACACTACACTTACAATTATAGCTTTACTGTTACAGTGAAAGGGGTAAAAATCAGAACCAGACAAAGGAAGAGACACATAGGATAAGATATGGGAAGGTCCCAAAACACAAAGCTTCTGCGTTTTCTATCAGTGGAATCAGGAACACATCACTCTCCTGGCACCCTGCTGTGTAACAATACACACAGAATCTTGTCAAGCAGGGAAGCTCACACAAGCTTTGGGGTCCAGAATTTTTACTGAGGTTTCATTTCATAGGCACAATTAATTGAATCACTGGACAAGTGATTAAGCTTGATCTCCAACTCCCTACTCCTCTCTGGAAAGTTAGACTGATATCAAGAGGCTCAAGGTCCCAAACCTGTGGGACAGTGGGACTCCCCCTTCAAATGTGTAGCCAGCTGATTAGAAAAGAGGGTGGCCCTGGGAATGCCTGAATTTATGGCTGGTGGCTGTAACTGAGGGAATCGGGCATAAAGAGAGGTCAAATTACTTGCCCAAGATTAGGCAGAGCCAAGAATGAACCCAAGTCTGCCTGACTCCAATCCTAAGTCCTCAAATATTGAGCTAGCTTTGTGCCTCACTGACTGAACAAATTAAGTTTCACTACAAATATTCATGTTGATTAGAAAAGTGTGTGTATACACACACACACACACACACATATATAACACATTCATATATGTACACATTTTATGAAAATCCCCTAATAAAAATGCCAGCTTTTTAATCCTATTATCATACTTTTTAATCCTAGTGTTATACTTTTTTGCTCTACTCTTCAATATATAAACTGTTTCAAAATAACAGCAATATTATTACTAATAATATGATTGCAAAAAAAGATTAAGATCTTTGTAATTCTTTTCATCCTTAGAACATACTCACTAGAAATATATAATCGATTTGTGTTTTAAGTAATTTAAAATAATTCCAGTTTGACTTCTAGATCATTAATAAGTAATATAATGGGACCCTTTGTTAAGTAATTCTAGTTCATAGCATTTAGCTCACAACATTCTTATCACAGTATACTAAATAAATATAGACCAAAAACTGCTGGAAAACAGGTGTTAAAAACAAAAAGATAAATACTATTATAAAATAATGCCAGAACCTCAGTATTTTCCAAATTCAAAAAGTTGAACAGTGCTAACTTACTTCTTCAGCAGACATGTGAAATCGTAAATCATTTGGCAAAACACTGCCATATTCCCACCTAAGTGCTCTAATCCGAAGCAATCGGTCATACCTAGGACATTAAGAAGGTATTAGATGGCATAACAAAAGGGATATCAGAAGTTGTTTTGATCAGGAGAGACTTAAGACTCACAACAACCTAAATGTACTAGGTAGCCTTTATTTGGTTCCTGAGGCAAATAAACCTACTGTAAGAAGACATCTTTGGAACAATGCAGAAAACATGAATATGGATTGGATAGAGGTGCATTCTAAAGTATTCAGTAGTAAAATGTCATGGACGTTCTACAATAGTGTAGCATAAATAAAATAACATGAAGCAAATATGGCAAAATGTTAAAAACTGTTACAAATATATGATGGCTCCATGGTGGGGTTCAGAACACTATCCTTCCTAATTTTATTAATATTATAGCTTTTCATAATACAAAGCTTTAAAATAAAAAGGGAAGAATTTAGAATCCCTTTAAAGAGAGAGATAAATCTAAGAATTTCTGTTTTCCATTTGAAATGGTTAATTAGGACACCACACGGAAAATGCTCCATTGTTCCCTGCCACCCCAATCAAAAACAAAAAGGCTTACAGGTAAGCTATAGTGCAGCGTCGATTTCTTAACAATGAACAGTGTCGAAATTTGATGGTTGGTATCAAATCACTTCGTCCACCTGTCTTTGTTTCATTCCTAGTTAAGAACATTTTAAAAGGAAAAGAACAAATATGCATATTTCAATATAAATAAAAATTTTGAAGTCAACTAACAACTGACTTACATGCTTGTTTTACTATTATTAGCAGTTACCCTAAGCAAATAATACCTGCCTCCATATCAGGGCTTTTTAAAATATGTTAAAAGATTTTTAAAAAGCCAAAAGCCAAATAATTTGCCTAAAATCATACTATCAGCATTTCACTTAACTATTTGGTACTTTGCTTTTTTTTCACAATGATTAATCTCCATTATTTCCAAAAGACAAAAATTGTATTCACTCACTTTTTGGAATTCCTTTATCATGCTAGGATAAGAGACAAACCTAATATCATGGTTCATAAGGTTATGATCCTATATCATGTTTTTATTCTATGTAATACCCCTTGTTATAATAAAATGAGTTAAAATGGAATTGAAATGATCCTTTACTCATCATCAAATATCTGTTGATCTTCAACTATGTGCATGTGTTCTTCACACTGAGAGGGAGAAAATTTGGTTCTACCCTATAAAATGTACAGCTCCTTAGATATTAGACAAGTGTAACATTTTAAAACCAAAAATATAACTGTTTAGTGCTTATGGAGTTTCAGTATTATATGAGGAGTTATGAAAATAAATGATGGTGAGTTGCACATTATGAATGTATTTAATACTACTGAACTCTATACTTAAAAAGTTAAGGTGGTAAATTTTATGTTATGTGTATTTTACCACGATTTTAAAAAAACTGGGGGAAAAAAACAAACCGAGATGTACAAAAAAGAATGAAAATCTACTTTGGAGTTGTAAAAGGAACCAGATGAATATGAAAAGGTGTGCTCCATAACCTGAAAACAGAAGCAAAATATAAGCCGCAACCAATCGTCTTCTAGATCTGTTCTACAGACTTCTGCCACTCTGTGAAAATCAAATTTATTCTCCACATTGTTTACAAGGTGCTCTGGATTATAAAGAAATAGTACAAATAAAATACACCCAAGATAATATTAAAGTACTTTATTAAGTCTATAAAAACTTCTAAATACAGGGAACACAGGAAAATCATTCCCTTACTGGACCAAATTCTGTTAGGTCATCTCAAAATATATTTAAATGGTTCACTTTTTACCGAGTCTAAGTCACCTCTCTTGTCACCTGGATGACCAGTATGCCTCCCTCTCCTTTCATTCAGCTCCTCTGTCTACTGTCCACACAGCAAATCTCATCTGGAGTCATGTTTTGCCTGCTTTCTAAGCTTCAGCCACATTGGCCTTCTGGGTCAGTTTCTTGAGCATCTCACCCTCTTTCATAGGACTTAGTGACTTTGCATATGCTATTCTCTCTACCTGGAATACTCTCTGCCCACAATTACTGCCTCTCTAAAAACTTGCTGTTCCTTCAGGCCTCAGCAAAATGTCTCTTCCATGGAGAGAACTTCTCTGATTCTTCAATCTAATTATATCTTCAATTCATTATTCTCCCTCCTACCACTCTGCTGCTCCTTCACAGCATATATCCCAATTTGGTTTATCTCTATTTAATACCTGTCCTTCTCATTAGACATAGGAGAAATATTGGCCACTGTGTTTACCATTGAAATACCAGAGCCATTTGTCAGCATGTAATTGTTTTAGTGCATATTTGTTGAATGAATGAATAAACGAATGAATAGCTTGGGAACTTGTTTAGGACTTTATATATGCCTTACATTTCTGAAAACCTGTTGTGATTCAGTTCCTTATTCTATCTATAAAGACTTTTTTGTATCTATCCTTAAACACTGTAGTTGAAAATGCTCCTATAGTTCATGAACTCTATAAATCTTAATAGCATGCTACTGATTTCTATATCCAAATAAGTGATAAAAACATTGTACCTAACAAGGCCAAATACGAAACCTCATGTCACAGATAACTTCTCTCTAGGTCAAAATCTGAATACCTCACCTATGATTTACTCTTCACCAAATCACAAGCACTCATGAAATTTGTTATATAGCCCTAATTCTCCATTGTGCCAACTACCATGCTTAGCTCTAAATATTCGATAAATCTAGAGTCCTCTCACCTACCAACCTATAGCCTTTTGTAGCACTAGTTCTCAGTGAACTCCACTCAAGCTATTGCAAATCACTACTGCTCCTGCTAAATTTACTAATTGCCCATTTTCTCATCAATGAACTAAGGTGTCTATTAATGAAAACAAGCAGTGGAAACAATACATTTCACTTTGTTCTGTTTTTTATTTGCTCATGTCTCATCTCTTTTAGGTTTACCCTAATATCTTTCAAGTCATACCAGTCAAACGACAAATATTTATTGAAACTCCACCACATGCTAAACACTACTCAAATCCCTGCAGATATAGCCAGGATCAATAACAATCCCTTTAGTCCTGTATTCCTAGAGTAAAATCAGGCTAATGGAGAATCAGAAAAACAAAAACAAAAACAAATCACATCTAAAAACTGATGTAAGATTATCTGATGTCAATATCATATTCTAAAATTGTTTTAAAATATCAATCTTATCAAAACTTACACATCTGACTGGTTTTGTTCATATAAAGCTTTCATCTCCTCCAGAATTTGCCTGAGTCCATCCTCCTAGAACATACAAAATGATATTAATCCCCTCACCAACTCTGTAGCAATATTCTATCTCCACTATGTTTATCTTTGATTTACATCTTATCAAAAAGCAACAGTCCTTTCACACCTACCACGATAGCTATAACAAGTGTTGGAGAGGATGGGGAGAAATTGTGCAGGTAGGAATGTAAAATGGTATATCCTTGTGGGAAAAAAGTCTGATGGTTCCTCAAAAAGATAAACATATTACCATATTACATAGCAATTCAACTCCTAAGCATATACTCGAGAGAACTGAAAACATACATTCTTATAAAAACACGTACACAAATGTTTAGAGCAGCATTATTCACCAAAGCCAAAAAGTGGAAACAACCCAAATGTCCATGCACTGATGAACTGATAAACCAAACATGGTATATCCATTTGATGGAATATTATTCATCCATAAAGAGCAATGCAGTACTGATACATGTATCAACATGGAGGAACCTTGAAAACATTATTCTAAGTGAAACAAACCAGACACAAAGGACAAATATTGCATAAGTTCACTTACCTGAAATATATAGAATAGGCAAATTCATAGAAACAGAAAATAGATTAGAGGTTGCTAGGGGCTGGGGGAGAGATGGGAAGGTGTAGTTATTGCTTAACAGTTATAAAGTTTCTGTTTGGGGTGATGAAAAGTTTTGAAAATTAGAGTGATGGTTGCACAACAATGTGAATGTAATTAATGTTATTGAAGTATACACTTAAATATAGTTAAATGGCAAATTTTGTTATATATATTTTACCACAATGAAAAAAACAGAAAATTTAACAATAAAAAGGAAAGAATCACTGACTACACAACCAACACACTGATTAAGGATATTCTTGAATATACTGTGCTGAGCAAAAGTCAGACACAAAATAGTACGTTTTTTATGACTGCAACCAGCACTTTACAGAAAAAGTTTGCAACTCCTGGCACACTGAATCCAGAAATAGGTGAAAAAGACAAATATAATCTGTAGTCATGAAAAAGTAATTCTGTGGTTACTTAAGACTGAAAGTGGGAGGTAGCCACAGGAAAAAGGCAATCCTTGGGGCAACAAAAATCTTGATTGGGGTGCTGGTTTTAAGGATGTTTGATATTTGTCAAAACTCAAAAATCTGTTAAAATATGTAAATCAATAAAACAGACAACAAAAACCAAAAATACTACAGAAGCAACAATGTATGATGACAGTTTGTAAATTATTTCTGAAAAATGGTCTTAAAAGGTTACTACCAAAAAAAAAAAGGAACAGTATTTTGGGTTGTACTGCAAGAACAGAAAGGTCAAAGGAGTTTTTCTATTATCCACCTTGGGACACCTTTTTAAAAAACTTAAAAATATCCTTGGAAGGATAAAAAACTAGAATTCTGAAATTCATAAATGTTACACAATAGGTCTGTTAACAATCCAAAAATATGTAACCCATCTACTTTTCCCATTCTATTTTTAGGACCAAAATACATGCAATTAACAAAAAAATGCTTTGGCAGTACTTATACAATTAGAAAATCAACTCCTTAACCCAGCTCAAATATAAAATAGATGCATTTCCTGATGAAAAATGTAAACAAGACTTCTACCTTCCCTTTCAACAGCTGGTTAAAAAGAGATTATGGGAAAGTCTGATTTATTAGAACTCGGTTAAATATGCTTTTTATCAGCAAATAGTTGAAATTATTGTACATTTAATAGATCTGTAGGTATACAAAAGACTAGTATGAAATAATTTTGTAAAAATACACAAGCTTTCAGATGTAAATATTTTTTTAAATCTGTAGTGGGAATTGTACCTGTTTTGTGCCCCTACCTCAGGCTACAAGGCCCTTGGAGCACAAGATAATTTTCCTAGGAACTCAAACTATTACCAGTTCTGCATATAGAAAGTTGCTAAACACAGCATCTAACCATGAGGAAATCTGGAATGAACAAGATAGAGTCCCTGCTCTACATCCACTGATTATCACCTCTCAAAAGAATGATTCCTGAAAATCTGTGCAAGTCATAGGCCTACTGGCCCTGAGATCAATCAGATCAATTCTTAGTCTGCCCCTGCTCAGCTGTGTCACACTGTCCAGTTTCTGAAGGCTGAGTCTCTTCCAGGCTGCTAAGTCACCTCACTAGAAGGTGGGTTTGTCTGTAAAAGGCATGAATCCAACGAAAGGTAAAAAAGGTTCTCCATCAAACTAAGACATAGAAGAGGGAGTGATTCTACAACTTCTTAGTCTCACTCCCCCAAAGTATTAAAGCAACACTCATCTACATATCTCTTCATTCCATCATCACTACTGAAATTCTCACTGTTGTCTCTTAACTTTTTAAAGGACAACTTTTTCAAAAAGTTGTCTCTTTGTTTGAAGTCGAAAGAATAACAGACTGGAATCTAGGAAATCCGTGTTCAAAGTGAGGCTCTGCCTCCAATATGCTATAATTTCTCAATTCAGCTTCCTCATCTGTAAAATGTCCTAATTATCAAACCAGGTATCCTTAATGTTCAAAAATCACCTTCCCCAAAACACCTCCTGAATTCTGATGTTTACTCAGCCTCCTGAGAAACCTCCGAAGATCCCAATTCCTACCCCCTCATTCCTTACCCATCCCATCTCTACCACTGTTCTAATAGTTACAAGTCTTGTTTGTTTTAAGTCACTAAAACCCAGACATCGATTTCAGGGCTACCCTAGCTAGACACAGTTTGGACTACACCCATCTCTCACCTGGTCCATTATAACCACCCAGAACCATCTCTCCATGCTTTCTTCTCTCCAATACATTCCCCGCAGTGCTGCCACAAATATCCTCAAAACATAAAAAATGACCCAATCACTCTTCTGTCTTCCAAATGCCTTATGAGTGAATATCAAACTCTACTAGACCTAGAACCCACTTTTGTAGTCTCCGCACACACTGTCAGTCTTCCTTTCTATGTGATCATGTGTGTCTGCTATCTGCTGTACCCTTTGGCGGGTCACATCCTTCTGAGTAGTTCATATGCCTCCCACCTCTAACCCAGCTCAGCTGGAGTTTCACCTTTGTGCTCTTTGTCTATACCTCTTTGGTATAACTTTACAGGTACATTCTATTACCTGTTTCATGCCCCTATCCCAACAGAACGTGTCTTGGCATTCAGATAGTGGCTGCCCTATGATAAGGAATGTAGTCAAGCATAGACTTCAGAGTGCAAGTCTGAAGCCAGACTGCCAAGGTTTAAATCCTTAGCTTTACTTCTTATTGGCTGTCACTATGGGCAAGATAATCTCCCTAAGTCTCCCCATACATAGCTAGGAAAAATGAAAAAGTTTTAACCTCAAAGTGTAATTATGAGGACATGAGATAATGTAGGTCGTGTTTACCACCCTGACTGGGGGTGGGAGTAATAGAAAAATAGGAAACCTCATAATAGTGGTTAATAGCAGCAGCAGTGGTAAAAAGACTTAGTCATTATGTCAAGTATTGTTCAGATAACCTGGTATACACCACATCACTGAGCTCTCATTTGGATACTATTATCATCATCTTCCCCATTTTTACAAAAGAGAAAACTGAACACACAGAAAGCTTGAATGACTGACCTAAAGTCATGTGACAGGCCAGAAACTCAGCCTGGCTCCAGAGGCCTAGCTTTTGCCTGTTTATAATAAATGCTAGATTATTATCAGGCACCCGACAAATGTTTGATTTAAAAAGGTAGAGCAATAAAGCTATACATGGAAACACTAAAGGAAATATATCCATATAAGGAAATGCACCTATTAGCTGCATGATATAAGCATGAAGGGGTTCTTTTTCTTCCCAGACCCTTCTGCAACGTTCCAAAATCTTGGTTCGCGACTTTGGAAATGACACCGTTAGGAAAGTAAACCCTCTGAGGGAAGTACAAGGGAAAACCCGCGAGGCCTCGGCCCGGCCCGCAGCACGCCCACCCCGTCTACCCGGTCCGTCCTCACATTGAAGGCTGGCAGCTGCCCCTCCGGCGCACGATACAGCTCCCGGACCAGCTCCACGGCCTTTTCGCAGAACATGACGGACACACCCCGTTCTTCGGCCCTGTCGACCGCCCGCTCTCACGCCAAACGGTCGCCGGACTCCCGACCGCCGCTCTCGGCTCCTGCCGTCCCCCGTCCTACAGCTCCGGACCCTCGCCTTCGCCTCCGCTCTGCCTTTGGCGCCAAACACGCCCAGCCAAACACGCGCTATTAGACCTCCCGGCCTACGGCGGCGGCAAAGGGACACACCTCCTCTGTGCTGCAAGCAGTGCAGGAGCAGTGGGTGGCCTGGCTGCTGGAGGAGAGTGGGCGGGCCTCGATGCGAGCCCGTGAACCGAGCGGCGATTCTTTTCCGAGTCCCCGGACCGCTAACCCAGCAACTTCGAGAGCAGCACAGGTCGAGATGAATGCACATCTCGCAAACTTCTTTTTTCCATTTGTGTCATGCATTTTCGTTTACGGGTGCGCACTGTGAGGTTGAGAAGGCCCAGAAACTTGGTGTACATTGTTAAGACACTGCGTTTCCTTTGTTTAGTTTTGCAGTGTGGATACTGTTTTATAATGAAGGGAAACCAACTTTTATTGGTTATCTCCTGTGTAATAGTGGCTGTGACAAATATTTAATTCTCAGAATTAACCCTAAAGTGGTTATTAGGACTCTTGGTACTGATTGGGACACAGAAGTTAGATAACTTGCCCAAGGTCACACAGACTCCGTATTTAAGCTTTCAACTCCACAGTATATTCGATTTTAAAATTTATTTTTAAAATATTTGTAAAATAGTAATAGTCATAACCATATAAAATCAAAGACGGAAATTACTGCTATAGGAAATACATTTTATTTGACTATTTTTTAAAAGAAATAATTTTTAAAAAGCGATATTAAATTCATTCTAGCTGATCCTAGAATCTAGGTTCTTCTTTCTCAAACAGATACAGTGGATGTGTGATCTGGGAAAGGAGCATGAGAATGGCCCACAAAGCCTGATTCTTATCCTTACATTGAGCAACAGTTCCTTTTCAGCTCTACAGTAAGATATAATTATCTATGTGTTTTTATTAAATTCACAATTCTATAGTGGACCAAGCTACAGGATTGTGATCCAAAGGTCACCAGCATTGACAACCTTCCTTTGCCATAAACCTTTTTAATTTCGAACCCCAGGCCTGAGATTCACTTCCTTATCTGTCCAGTATGGACAACAGTACCCACTTCTGAGGGGTTGTGATGATTCATTATCCCTTCAGCAAATATTTATAAACTACTGTGTACTAGGCATTGTTCTTGACACTGAGGATAAAGCAGTGAGCAAAGTCCTTGCTCTCAGTCTATGTTCTAGTGTGGGAAAGCAGCAATATACAGATTCAGATAAAGTGATGATAAATAGAAAAGTGCTAAGAATAATATGAATTGAGAGCATAAGAGTTTTGAATTAGTGTTCAAAGGTGGCACAACCTAAAGTGGGGAGGAAGCCATGTGGATATGGGGCCATAGGGAGGGCAAAGAATTCTAGGTAAGAATGCAGTGCAAAGGCCACAAGGAGGGACGTGTGGTGGCTGGCACACATGCCACCCACATCTCGCCTGGGGGCCTCTGCATCAGCAAGGAGGTAGTGACTCTGGAGCAGGGTGAGCAATGGAGGTGCTGGTGGCTGAGTCTAGATCAAAGGCTAGAGAAGCTTATGAAAGATAAGCTTTTGGTTTTATTTTCAGTGAGATGGGGAGATACTAAAGTATTATGAACAAACAAATGACAGGACTGGACCTAGGTTTTTAAAAAGACCTTTGTGGCAGCTGAGTTAAGCAGACAGAGGCAAAGGTGGAGGCAGGAGACCACTTGGGCTATTAAAATAATCCAAGTGTGAAATGATGGCTTCACCCAGGTGTTAAGTAGTGGTTGGATCTTGGATAGATTTTGAAAGGAGATCTGACAAGACGGGCAGTGGCATAAGAAGGGAGAAACCAAGCATGAGACCCCAGCGTTTGGCCTGAGGAACTGCAAGGATGGAGTTGTCATTCTCCCAAGAGGTAGGGAAGGTTATGGTTGGACCTGACAGGGAGAGAAGAGTTGGGAGCTCAGCTTTTAACATAATTTTAGGTGCTTGTAGGATATCGGATGGATGAGTAGACCATCGAATAGAGGAGTTTAGGGTTCAAGGAAGAAGTATGGACTAGAAATAGAAATGTAGCTGTTACCAATGTGGAGTGGTATTTAAAGCCTGGATAAGACCTCTCTGAAAGTAAGTGTAGACCAAGAGTTGAGGACTGTATGGGCCTAGTACCAGCAAAAAAGACACAATAGTACCAGCAAAAAAGACACAATACCCTTTACACTCTTCTCTCCAGCCCTTTCTTCCTTTTTTTCTTTTTTCTTTTGTTATTGTTGTTGTTTTTCTATTAAAGAAGATTCAGTGTTAGAGTAAAAAAAAAATCTTTGCAGTTTAGTTGCTGGATTCCCAACCTCCAGTATGTTTTACTACATTACTTTAAGAATTTACCATTTAAATTTCAAGTGTATTTGGATAAATATTAATGCTTGTTGTGATATTCAGTAATATGGTCAATGATACTGTTTTGCAATTTCTAAGTATAATTACCATGCTAATATAAGGAGCTACTGAATTTCTAAAGGCATTTCTAATTGGTCTTAATTAGCGGTTGCCAATAGTTTTCACTAATGCAAATGTTGAAATTTTGAGTTACTCTGTAATAAGTAAGCAAATCTCTTGGTTGTAGATCATTTGTTAAAAAGGGGGAGGGCATATTTAAAAAAGCCAAACCTATAAAACTAAATTTGTGAAATTGCTTTTTTTCTTTTCTCTTGTTAGTATAAGTTGAATTAATATTTAATTTGTTTCACGAGTGGGAATTTATCTTCGAAATGGATTTTCCCATCAGCTAGATCTAACTGCCTTTTAAAATCTAAAATCTAATACAGCTTTTTAAAAACGAAATTGTTTACGCAGCTCAGTTTTCCAATGTTCAGCTCAAAAACAAAAATTAAATATGTACACATTGTTGTTTCTAAAAACAAAAACAAAACAAAACAAAAACTACCGGAAAGCATATTTTTTTAGGTAAAGTTCTTGTAAGAAAATTATTATAAATCATTACAAAAGAATTGAAACTTGTTACCTTTTTCTTTTTGTTCTTATAGACCTCTCTAAGGACATTTCCAGGGGATGATCCAGATTGGGTCTCAGCCTTAGAGGAAAGTCAGAAAACCTGGGGTGGGAGCGCAGGGAGCAAACTTTACGCTGAGGCTGTGGCTCGGAGGATGCTCCCTTTCTGGCCGTCATCCTCTTCTATTCAGGCCACAGATCTGGGGCACAACGCTGAGCACACAGGAGGCGGCGGCCCCACCTCTGGGACCACGCCCAGACTCCAGCGCAACAAGACTCTTCCGCTCAGCCCTGCCGCGACAAGACGCAGTGCACATACATCTGCCCTTCTCCAAGATGGCTACAGGTCGGCGCCAGGATGCCAGGCTCGCACCCGGTGGAGCCAGGAAGTAGGCGGACCAGAGGCGGGGCCGGCGGGAGCCAGGCTCTGATTGGCCAGGGAGGACGGCGCGGCGCCGGCGCGCGTCGGTAGACGGCTGCCGGGGCCTGGGGCTGAGATGTGACTGATTGCTGGGCCCAGCAGTGCCGTCTTCCCTGAGCGGCAGTGACTGCGGCGAGAGCGGCGTGGACAAGGCCAGCGGGCGCCATTGGCGACCGGCCGGTGTCGGCCGCGGGATGAGGAAGCGGACCGAGCCCGTCGCCTTGGAGCATGAGCGCTGCGCCGCCTCGGGCTCTTCTTCCTCCCGTTCGGCCGCCGCGGTGCTGGACGCCGACTGCAGCCTGAAGCGGAACCTGTGCCTGACAGGCAAGAGGCCGGGCGAGACGCGCAACGCTGCTGACGCGGACATGAAGCGGACGCTAGGCAGGTGAGGCGCGGCGCAGGGGCGGTGCCCCCTTACCTGGCCTGCAGGTGAGGCCGCACGCCGCCCCGAAATCTCCCAGCCCTTTCACGAGTTACCTGCCTGTGGGAGCGCCCTCCACCCACTCTCCATTCCCCCGGTGTTTTCTTCCAACCTCCAGACGCCCTCCCCTCGGGATTCTCCCCTTTCTCTGATTCCCCACATCCTTTCCCCTGGTACCTGCCCTCCCGCAGGAGCTCTCCTGCCTGCGTCCTCACGCCCCCAGTGTCCTCTTCTGGCCCCCGCACCCTTATCCTTCTCCAGGGGAGCCATTGGGGGCCCCTTTAGAAATGGGCTGCAGAAACGTCTTTCTTCGGGACTTGGAGCTGCGGAGAAGTCACAACTCCGCGTGGGAGAGTAGGGGGTGGGGTTGGGGAGGCGGAACGCGGAAGGGCGGGCGCGGACCCTGAGAGCTCTGTCTGGCTCCAGGTGGTTATTCTCTGCGTTGGACTCAAAACCCAGCGCCCTCTCACTAGGTTGGCGTGTGCGGAAGCCGATTCGTATTCCTTTCTCACTTCGGAAATTCTTCTGGGGTATCTAGTTGTCAGAAGTGGCATTCTCTGCTTAGAACTTCTAGACCTTTGGGGGAAAGGTTCAATGGGTTGTTGTGTCCAAGGGAAACGAAGGCTACACCGCATCCACAGCTGTTTGAGAGAAGCTGTCATTTGCTGTGCAGGTGGCTCCTGATGCTTGGAATTTGTCCACAGGAGTCGTCTCTTTGAGAATCTCCGGCATGTTGGGAAATCATTTTGTGTGCTCCCTTTGCGTAGATGTAGATGAACGCGTTTATGTAAAGCTGATTTCAAAATTGAGATAGGAGCATATTTCACACGGACAAATTTCTCTTTCCATAAGCTGATACCTTAATTATCTGGCTGTTCGTAGAACATATCATTCACTGGAATTTTGAAGTCCTGATGTTTTATGGCGTCAGAAGAAATTAGTATGTTCTCGATGTAACAGAGTCATTTTATTTAGGCTCAACTGGAATGCCCTTAATTGGCACTGGCCACTTCAGTGTAAAATATTTATCCAGATAGCCCCTAAAAATATCAACTACATTGTCTAAAAGATCGTTCAATTTAAAACATGGGAATTTGGATAAATAACTAAATGGCTCCTTCAAAACTTCAATTTCATTTCTTAAAAGACCATGAAATTAAACTATAGACTCTAAGTCATTGGTTCCCACAATCTTCCCCCAAAAGTCAGGAACTGACAGTATTTTTGTTTTTGTATGGAATTATCTAGCAATTGATCAATACCTTTTGTGAAACTAATGTGTTCTGTTTTCTGTGGAAAGGTTTATTTGCATTAAAAACTCATGATTAGCTTTAATGCACTTTTATTAACAGGCCTGGTATAACACTTAGATTGAGAAATTCTTTAAAGAAATCAAATTGTAATGCACAGTAATGTTTGGAGAAACATTACTGGCCTGACACCTTCCTTGAAAGCTGTACTATAAGGATTTGATTACTTTTATTTTTATATGGGAGACAGACATTTCAGCGATGCGCATATCCTTTGGATAAACAAAAGACTGTTAGGGTAATTAAAGAAAAGCAGAGGACAGGAAGGCCAAATTTGTGTTATACAATGGCTTCCTTCCCTATTGCCTGTAATGCTCTTTTGGACATTCTCCTGCTTTGTTTTCTCCTTTATCGAGATTTCTGCCCAACTGTCACCTCCTCAGAGAAGCCTTCCCAGAGCAGTGCATCCAAAATAAGCCTCCATGCCACCTCCAATCCCTTATTCTGTTAGTTTTTCTTTATTGCACTGATCCCTTACCTGACCTTGTAATTGCCTGCATACTTAACTTGTTTATGAGTTTTCTTCTCTTCCACAAGAATAGAAGGCGCACAAGAGGAGGGACATTGCTTTGTCCACCTCTGTTCTCCAGTGCCTGGCCCGTAGTAGGTGAGAGGAAATGCTTGTTGAATGAATGACTTATCTAGGATAAATTCCCAGAAGTGGAATTGCTAGGCCAAGGGGTGTGTGTTTATAACTTGTGCCCTCCAGAGAAGTTTTGGTGATTTGTATTCCCTCCAGCAGTGTCAGCTGCCTCCCCCAATATCGAATAGTACTGGATATTTTGATATTTTCTGTTTGATTGATGAAAATGACATCTGATTTGTAGCTTTAATTTGCACTTTTTAATCGTGAGGTAGCTATTTTTATATGCTTTTTAAGCCTATTATAGACCTTTGGGATTGTTTATAACTTTCATGACCCCCTTTTGTTTGGGTCCTCCCTGCGTATTTTTTTTAACTCTGTTGTGTGTATGTTCAAATATACAAAAGTAGAGAAGATGATATAATGGGCCTCTGTGTATCCATCACTTTGTTTTAACAGTTCTCCATGTTTTGCCAATCTTGAATCATCTATCCCTTCTCCCCTCCATTTTTTTTTTCAGGGTGGGGGACGAGGCTATTTTAAAATAAATGTTTTCATCCATAAGTATTTCACAGTATGTCTTGAACAATTAAGGACTTTTTAAAATATATATAACCCTAATGCTATTATATTTATCAAAACTAACAATTTATTATCTGTAATAATTTAATATTATCTAATATCCAATCTACATACATCTCCCCAATTTTCTCAGAAATGTCTTTTTTAGGTTGGTTTATTTCAAAATCCTGTACTTTTCCTAAGTTTATTTCTTGTTTTATTTTTTTTGTTTTGATTAAAAATATAATACTTTCTTATATTCCATATTCTTATTGTTATATTTAATAATTTTATAATTAGCAACTTATGTAATCTTAGTTTCTAGTAGTTTTTGCATTTGGTTCTCTTGGATTTTCCAGGTATATCATCATGTTGGCTGCAAATAATGAGTTTTGTCCTTTATTTTCTAACTTACGTCTCTAGTTTCTCTTTTCTGATTGAATTGTATGTTCAGAACAAGGTTAAATAATGGAGATGATACTAGGTACTCTTGTCTTGTTCCTGACATTAATGAGACTGCTTTTAGTGTTTTTGCCACATGAGTTATTTTACCAAGGGGTGAGTTGCTACTGATTTGTTTATTTTTAATCAGAAATGGTTGAATTTTATCAAATGCTGTTTTAGCATCTGTGAAATGATCACATAGATTTTCTCCTTTGACCTCAGTTATAATAATGGACTTTATATTACTGAATCATCATTATTGAATCATCAGTGGTACCTCTGTTATCATGTAGTCAGATTGCATTTATTAATAGTTTATTTACTAATTTAACACTATTAAGTCTGTAATTTACTTTTTTAATCCTATCTTTATCAAATTATTTTAGTGTTTTCTATAGCTTTATTAAAAGATTTCTCTTTCTCTTTTTTAGCCAGTTTAAATACTTTTGAAATTATCTGTTTCTTTGAATTTTGATAAGATTCCCCTATAAAATTAACTGAGCCTGTTTTTTGGGGTTTTTTTTGTTTGTTTTTTTTAGAAATAGCACTTTAATAACTATTACAGTTTCTTACATTTGTTATCTTTTTGTAGGTTCACTTTTGCTCATTTATATATTCATAGAAAACCATTCATTATATCTAGCTTTTTCTTCTCTACCTGGGGCTATTTGCCTAGACTTGTTCCCTATGTTGTGTATAGTTCCCCCCCGCCCCTGTTTTTTCCTTGATTTAATCAAGCCAATGATATATCTAATACACATGCACTGGAGTGGATTTTTTTCAAATAAAAAGTTTTTTTCCAAAGAAAATACATTTTGTTTATTAATTCTGGGAGACCAGGATGATGCTGAAGACTGCAGAGAAGTGAGAACATGTTTTATCTGAAGGAGGCAGCAACTACTGCATTCTCTCCTGTTGTTGCCTGGCAGGAATGTGAGACCAGGGTGGCGGGATCTTCCAGTCTTTCTAGAAAAGTGGCTGGGTGTGTGTGTGTGTGTGTGTGTGTTTGTTCTCTAACTTTTTAAACATTGGCAACTAATTCAGATGAAAACAACAACTTTGGAGTATAAAAGAAAACCCAGGTGATTTTTTTTTTTTTAATTTCTGGACTAAAGTGATATTTATAAAGGTAAATGTTTATCTGACTCATACATCAAACCTGCTGCACTCCACAAGAGAAGGAACTAGATATTAGTTTTGCTTTGCATGTTGTCTGGTATGAGAAGGGGCTTGGCAAATGATAGTTTTTGTTGGCCTTTCATGTTCTTTTCAGTATCCCTGGAGTTCTTGGGAATATACATTCAAGTCTTAAGTGGTTTAAATTGGACCCGCAAAGGCAGTAATGAGATGTACAGGTTTGTGTGTTTCAGTCAACTAGTCTTTTATTCTTCCACTTCCAGCTCTCAGGCCAGATTTGCTGGGTGACTGAGGTCAGTGGGCTGCATGGGAGGTGTCATACTGATGACCCTCAGATGTAAATACAGAAGAACTGAGACATCACCCTGCTTTCTCCTTAACCCAAAGGAAGGGACTTCATCTCGGGCTTCTAATGGTTTCACCATTAACAGAAAGGTGGGTGGCTGAGGTTAACTTCTTTCTCCTTTAACATCAGCCTTCCTGAGGGTAAATATTAAGCTCACCCTTTAAGCCTTTGCATGGTATTTCTTTATCCTTTCTTTACACATTGAAACCACGAGAGTGTGTTCTGAGCTAGCTTTTATAATTATAGTCTGCTATTTTCCATTCTCCTTCTCCTTCTTCTTCTCCTCCCCCAGAGTACAGTTTGCACCTGGACTGTGACAAACAAGAGGGCAGACTGTGTTATGGAGCTTTAGCAGGGGCCCTCTTTTTCCAGTTGTGGTTTATCTTATCAAGGTCACATTCCCGCCCTGGACCCAGGACCTTGATATTTGACTCTTTAATTGTATCTCAGTCTTCCATGGGACTTTGTGTCCTTTGTTTGCTTTCTAGTTCCTTCCAGCCAGTATGTACTCTCCCTTCTCAAGGAAGTATCTGTCTTCTAACTTTGGGCAGACACTACTCAAATGTGAGAGATATTTTTGGGTAGATTAAAAGCTCCTTAAACACTCTCATGGAGATAACCTTAGAAAGAGGTATAGAAGATGGGTCATCTTTTCAGGGTTACGCTGACAGCGAAGAAAACAGGATGCTGTTCCAGACTCATGATCTTCCTCCTTATCCTATTAGAGCATTTTCCTTGCCAAAATGAAGTCTATAGGGAAAATTTTACTGAAATATGATCTTGAAAACTGACAAATTAAGGGAACAGTCTTCACCCAAAGATGGTGCCTATAGAATTTAGGTGTCAGTGGATTTGTGCTTTGCCAGGGAGTTCTTTCAGCATGGAAAATGAGTAAGCCATTTGTCTTGTCCTGAACTAAACTGTGGCATGGCACTGAGGACAGTGCATGCCAACACAGGGAAGAGCAATAGCCAGGAAGCCTTAACTAAGATGTGCAGTTAGCCGTAAGACCCATAATTTAAGCTTGGTCTCCATTATAGTATCATTTGATATTTTAGAGGAAAGCTTGCTTAGATAACTGAGCTCTAAGTGAGTGTTTTCAGGTTCTATGGCTTGAGGTTCTATGGCTAACTTTCTGAGTTTGTAACTTCTTCTGTGATATGGGGATAAAAATAGGATTGGGGTAAAGCTCAGATGTATGAAAGAGTTGGGCACACAATGAGCACTCAATCAATGGCATCTTCTATTATGGTCACCCCATGATTATTACTAATATTATGAGTTGGAATACTGAGAAAGCTCTAGTAACTTAGGTGAAGAAATATTTACCCCTCATCCCTTTTTTTGCCCCCAAACTTATAGTATGTCTTCTTAGTCAGTTTTTGTGCCTATAGTTGTCTTCATGATTAATGACCATATCTGTTGGTATTAGAACATTTTAACAATACTCTTTGGTTATTCAACACTTTTTTCACCTATTCATTTAGCAGAGTTTGAGTCCCTGTCATGTACAGTAACTCTTCTAAGTGCTGAGGCTGCAGCAGTGGATGCAGGTTATGTCATGTAGATTTTACATTCTGGTGGGGAAGACCGACAAGGAACAATTAAGTGTGTGCTGCCTCAAAGACTTGGGACCCTGAGGAGAAAAGTAGGGCCAATAAGGAGTAGTGATGGTGTGTGCACAATCTGGGTGGCAGGAGACCTCTGATAGGGGACATTTAAATGGAAGCCTCTGGGTGGGTGCTTTAGAGAAGAGGAATGCCGTGACATGTTATATGCCGTTACCATGTCAATGACTGCTCTGATGAGGACAGAAAGAGGAATAAATAGTTGGAGCAGGGGGACCAGTTAGGAGTCGCCCAGGCAACAGATGATGGGGGCTTGGGCTTGGGTTAGCTGTGGAGGTGAGAAGTGTTCCATTCTGTATCTGATTGGAAGCAGGTATCAACAGGATTTGCCGAATTATCAGTATGAAAGAGCTAGAAGAGTCAGGAAGATTTCTTAGTTCTCCTCTAAGCAGCCAGAAGAATAGAGCTGCCATGTGCTGAAATGGAGCGATTGTGTGAAGAGGGAGTGCTTTAGGAGGCAATTTTGTTTGGGGTGCTTATTAAACACATAAGTAGGTAGGAGTTCAGGGGAGAGTTAGGGCAAATTGGTGTTCAGAATCATGACAGGGGTCACAGGCTGGGTGCTGGGTCCTACATGATTAGAGACTAGGAGAAAAGGAGGCTTAAGCCAAGGAGACCTGGAGGGAGTGAGCTAAGAGAATGGGGTCAAGGCAAGCACTTGAAGAAAGCCTGTTGCAGAGGAAAGCAAGATCTGCCACTGGATTTGGTGACATGGAGATCAGTGGGTGACAAGTGTAGTTAATTGGAGTGGTGGGAGCAAGAGCCTGATGGATTAGCTCAAGGGAGAGGCAAGGAGAAGTATAGTGTTTTCAAGAAGTATAGCTTTTACCATAAAGGGGCACAGAAATGAGGAGGTAGCTGGAGTGGGAGGAAGTTTCTGATCAGTGCTGCTAGATGCCTGGGTATGTTCATGGGGCCAGTCCAGTAGGGGAAAGACTGGCTCTGCAAGTGCTGTGGGCATGATGTTTATGGGAACCAGTGCCCTAAGGTCAGGGTGCTGTTACGGTTCAGAGATTTGTTGGGGGAGCACTAGAAGTTCTCTTCTGGGTACTTCTGTTTTCTCTGTGAAATCAGAGCAAGGTCACTTGCTGAGGGGAGGGGAATTGCTGCAGGTCTTTCCCTTTCAGTTCTCTGCCTGGACCCCGTCTTAGCTCTCTGCCCTCAGTCTGATCAGACATTTCCTACCATATTTGCTAAATTCTCATTAACATGAACAATCAAACTGCTTAGCGGGGACTCTTCTTTCTGTCATGTTTCAAAAATTGATGACAAAATGCTTCTCCCAGGTAGTCACTTCAGATGTGACTTGCTGTGTGTGTAAGAAATTTTGCGTGTTTTGCTGTCTGAGGTGGGAAAAAGATCAACATGAACTGAGGTCAAGGTAGAGGGATTATGGGGGCAGGGGTGAAAAGGGGAAGGGACTAAAAAGTACAAATTGGCAATTACAAAATAGTTATGGGGATGTAAAGTATAGCATAAGAAATATAGTCAATAATATTGTAATAACTGTGTATGGTGTCAGATGAGTACTAGATTTATCGGGGTGATCACTTCATAAATTTTATAAATGTCTAATCATTGTTGTACACTTGAAACTGATATATTGTATGCTAATTATAATTAAAAAATTAAAAATTATTTAAAATATTTATAAATAGAATTAAATTTTAAAGGCTAGAATGATCATGTGGGACGTAGGCAAAATTCTTACCTCTCAATTTTGTTAATATGCAAATAGCTAAGTTTCTAAACAGAATTTGTCTCGAGATGGTACATGTGGACTTCAGTTGTTTTAATCAGCTGTGATCTATTTATCAGGTATAGAAATGTCCTGAGAAAGTAATAAAGGAGAGGGTAGGTAGGTGGCTGTCAGTGTGAGTAATTTCAGTAGTTTAAGACTCTTCATTTTGCAAAGATAAAGGCAGAGAAGGGGTGTCAGTGAAGGAATACAAGCACATCTCAGGAATGCTAGAATTTAGAGTTTATTCCTAAAGCTTGAGAGAAGTCCCCCTGAGCTTTAAAGTAAAGAAAATAAAAGTCATAATTATTTTCAGTTTTTGTCAGACTTGTGGGATCACCATGTAAAATTTAAATATATTGACTGAATTATTCATAATGAGAAGGGAAAAATATTCAGTTCGTTTTGATAGTTCAGGGCCCTAAAAGAGATACATGGCTTCATTGGTTTTCTTCTCCTAGTGTAAAGGACAGAGACTCCCTACCCTTTCATCTTGACTTATGCCATTCTGGTCCTGAAACACCTTGTCATTCTTACCTGAAAGTGGCCATAAGTTATTTACTCAGCTAGCAGTTGTCATACCAACAAAGGCCATGCTAGGAGGCACTGTGGGCATAAAGATGAAAGAAGACAGTACCTATTCCTAGGGAGTTTGTTAGCTATCCATTTTTATGCATAGCAGCCATCAGCTCTTAAGGCTCAAATATTTTTTTGACATCTATAGTAGAGAAAAAGTGCAGGGATGGCTGGAGATACTTAATCTGATCTCACATCCTTTGTTGCTCTGACTTTTTATTTTATGCTGATTTATCTTCAGAGTAGCTCATAGTATAGGCTCTCACTTCATTGACAGGATGTAATGCAGCCTGTCAGTACATCTCTAGAGTACTGAGGTATCTATAGATATAAGAAAAACTCAAGAGTTTGGGGATATAGAACACTTTGACAAGGCATGTCATGGCAGGACCTACAAGAAGGAAAATAAGAAGACTGCCATTCTAGGACATTTGATATTTGGCTTAGAGGTCCAGAAGGAAGGGATTGTTACACAAGTGTAGGCCAGCTGGGATCCTGCTAGTATAACCCCAGGCCCTCAAGTAAAAGCTCTAGGGAGGTTCTGCAGGGATCAAAGCAGGGATCTCCAGTTGTGAGGCCACCCTTGGGGAATCAATCAGTTACCATGGTGAAAGTGGCCCCTGAGGCACCCTCTCTGACTCCCTCTGCTTCTCTCTCATTTTAATTTTTTTTCTGATTACGAAAGTAAAAAAGGTTTCTTAATCAAAATTTAAAACAGAGAAGATAATTATGAAGATGAAATTCCCCTGAATAATTACTATTTATATTGTGGCAGATATCAAGGATATCAGTTTCATATTTGTTCTTTCATTCATCTAGCAAATACTAGTTGAGGGCCTACTGGGCGATATGAATAAAATACAAGAGTTGTCTATGGCCATGCCATCCTGAATGTGCCCAATCTTGTCTGATCTCAGAAGTTAATCAGGGTCGGGTCTGGTTAGTACTTGGATGGTAGACCACCTAGGAATACCAGGTGCTGTAGGTGTTAAAACACACACACACACACGCACGCAAGTTGGAAGAGTCAGCCTTATGGAGCTTACATTCTCATGAAGGAGAGAGACGGCAAAAAGGTAGCAGGTAAATATACAGTAAAATTTCAAGGGGTTGTACAGTGCTTGGATGGTAGACCACCTAGGAATACCAGGTGCTGTAGGTGTTAAAACACACACACACACACGCACGCAAGTTGGAAGAGTCAGCCTTATGGAGCTTACATTCTCATGAAGGAGAGAGACGGCAAAAAGGTAGCAGGTAAATATACAGTAAAATTTCAAGGGGTTGTACAGTGCTATGAAGAAAAATAAAACAAGCTAGTGTTAAAACAAGACAACACACCCAGAATGTCCCTGTGTCACCAAACCAAGTCTTACAGTTTGGGCTTTCCCAGAAATGGAATCTTAACCCAGTCAAGTAATCTGCCTGACAGACCTCTTTCATTCCCTAAAGGAAAGTGACCTTTCAGCAACCAACCAACCTTTTTGCCTAATACAACTTCATTGTTCCCACTCCCTACTGTCTATAAAATCTCTCATTTTGTGCAGCTTCTCAGAGCTCCTTTCCATTCTGCTAGATTGGATGGTGCCTGATTCATGAATTGCTGAATAAAGCCAATAGGTCTTCAAAATGTACTGAGCTGAATTTTTATTTTTTAACAGTAGGTAATGCAGTTGTGTGTAAAGCACTTGAAAATGAGCTGTACTATAGTGGTAAAGCATTCTTGTCTCTGCCAGGACATGAGCTGTTCAATTATGTCAATGTCTCTATGATTTTATGTTTTTTCCCCCTTCTGGGAACAGAGACATTTGTGAATTGCTAATGACTATTTTATTAAGACTTTAAAGTTTTTCATTCTGTTGAGTGAAATTATATTCCCAATACTGACGGTTCAAAGAAGATTTTGAAGATTGTTCTTAAGGTTTCCACTTATAACCTAAGAAGAATTTAATCTAACTTTTAGTCTTAGGGAATGAATCTTGGCATTACTCTTTTGTGCCTTCTGAGAGAATATAACGAGATACTGTAATGAAATATATATATCTATATACATATATATGGTATAATGAAATATATGTTTTGATACAAATATTATATAAAATACATATTATGGAATATATATGTTAATATAATGGCATAAAACCAAACACTCTTCTTTAATTTGATGGCTACAGTAATAGAGGAATTGGTAAACACCAGATATAGATACATTTTAAAAGAAATATAGAACTTCCACTTCTGGCCAAGATAGAATAACAGGGACTAAATTTACCCTAAAATAATCAAAACAACAAAAAACAGACAAAATTCATGAAACAGAAGTTTTCAAAACACTGGGTAGCAGCAACAAGAGACAGTAATCTCCAAGAGGTGACAAATAAGGAGAGCCCTGCGATGATCCCAGCTTACTTCAGGGAGAGCGTTTCCCCTCAGCAACACAGGATGGGGGAAATTGATGTGGAACCTGGTGCACTCCCTGAGTTGTGAATAAGGAGCTGAGAGTCTAGGGAAACGTATGTGCCTATGGTTTATAGAACAGAGGACCAGAAAGGAAACAGGCAAAGAGACATCTGTAGGGGGGCCACCTTGCATATTCAGAGCACTGCCCAGCACATGTATATGAGGAAACTGCCCGAGGCTGGGGAAAGAACTTCCTGGAAGGTTTGGATGGGACAGTTCCAGGGCCCTCTAAGAAGACCATAATTCCCAGGACATTGTATAGAACACTCAGGAAGATCATGCTTTAGTAATGGCTTCTAGAATGAGCACTGCCCTGGACCCACCTAACAAGACCCAGAAGAATCAAACTTTTCATGTAACTTAACTGCATCTTAGAATAAGATTCAATAATATTTATAGGAATATTCAGCACCCAACAAAGTAAGGCATCAAATCAAATGTTTAGCATCAAATCAAAGATTACCAGATGTATTAGTTTGTTCAGGCTGCCATAACAAAGTATCACAGACTGAATGGCTGAAACAACAAATTAATTGTTTTATAGTTTTGCAGGCTAGAAGTCTGAGGTGAAGATGTTGACAGATGTTGGTTTCTTCTGAGGCCACTTGCCTAGGCTTGTAGATGGCCATCTTCTTCCTGAATCTTAGTCTTTCCTCTGTGTGTATATTTGCTGTTATGACCAAATTTTAACTTAACTTCAAAGACTATCTCTAAATATAGCCACATTCTGAAGTACTGGGAGTTAGGGCTTCAACATATGAGTTTGGGGTGGGAGGACACACAGTTTAGTCCATAACACCAGGCATTCAAAGAGACAGAAAAATATGACCTATAATGCAAAGAATAATCAATCAATGGAAACCAACCCAGAACTGACACAGATTCTAGAGTCAGTAAAGAAGGACATTGAAACAGTTATTACACCTATATTCCCTATGTTCAAAAGTTAAATAGCCATGGAAAATAGGAAAATTACCCAAATCAAACTTCTAAAGATGAAACTACAATGTGTAATGTGAAAGATACACTGAAGGGCATTAATGGCAGATTAGACACTAGAAGAAAAGATTCAACGTTCCAACCTGAAACACAGAAAAAATAAAAATTTTTAGAAGCAGCACTGAGCTGTGGAACAACTTCAGGCAGTCCAATATGTGGGTAATTTGATCCCTAAAGAAGCAGGAGAGAGAGAAAAAAAATAGTTGAAGAAATAATGGTCAGAAACTTTCCAAGCTTGATGAAAACTATAAACTCACTACGGTCAGTGAATCACCCCCCAACACACACATGCACACACGCACACACATACACACATACACACATACACACATACACACATACACTCACAAAATGAAGAAAATGCATTAAGGCACATCATAATCAGATTCTCAAAACCAGTAATAAAGAGAAAAATCTTAAAGAGCAGCCAAAGGAAAAAAAGACATATATGAAGAAACAAAGATGCCGACAAGAGCAGACTTCTTGTCAGAAAAAAAAAAAAAAAAAAGCAAGCAGGATGTCAGTGGAGCAACATCTTTAAAGCACTGGATCCCTTCTCCACACACACACCCCTCCCCCCGCCCAAAAAAACACTGTCCACCTAGAATTCTTTACCAAAAAGACTTAAAAGAAGTTTTCACCCATATGAAAGCTGAGAGAATTCATTACCAGTAGACCCACACAGTAAGAAGGATGTCCTTCAGGCGGAAGAAAAATTAGATGAAAATCTGAATCTTCACAAATGAACAACACTGGAAATAACTGTGAAAAAATATATAAGCTGTTTGTATTAATATTATAACTGCTTCGTGAAGTTCACATATAAAAGTAAAATTCCTGACAACAAATACATTTAACCCAGGAGGGAATAAATGGCAGTACACTCTTGAATGGTTCTTATATGTGAAATGATATAATTTTACTTGGAAGTAAAATAGGATAGAGATGGATACTATAAACAATTAAGCAACCACTAAAATATTAGAAAAAGTTAATAACCCAATTAAATAAAATGGAATTTAGATGCTTGATTAACTCAAAGGGAGGCAGAAAAAGAAGAAAAGGGGAACAAAGAAGGTGGAACAAATAGAAATGAATAGCAAGATAGTCTACATACCCTATTAAAAGGCAGAGATTATCAGATTGGGTAAACAATAGCCAACTAAATGATACCTACCAAAAAAGACATTTTAGGTATAACACAAAAAAGTTCATAGTAAAAGAATGAGAAAAAATACACATAGGTAGCTGTGTGGCCAAATTAATATCACACCAAGGAGATTTCAGAGCAAAAATATAACCAGAGATAAAGAAGATCATGTCATAATGACAAAGGGATGAGTTAATCGAGAGGACATAACAATCCTAAACATTTATGTACATAATTGATGGAGTTTTGAAATACATAAAGCAAAAATAGAACTGCAAGGAAAATAGAGATATCCACAATTATAGTCAGAGATTTCAATAACTCACAGAAGTAGGAGGCAGATGATTAGGACTTGGCCAATACTATCCACCAGCTTAACTTGATTAACAGCCCCTGGAACAACAGCAGATAGACATTCTCCTGAAGCATGTATGGAACATTTGCCAGATAGAACATAGTCTAGGCTATAAAACAACTTCAGTAATTCTTTTAAGTCATGTAAATTCTGTTCTCTGACCACAGAGGATTAAATGAGAAATCAGTAATAGAAAGTTCCCAACACATTTAAGAACTGAATACCACTTCTGAATAAATTATGGGTTAAGGAAGAATTTGATCAATGAGTAAATTAGAAAGTTTGAACTGAATGAAAATAAAGACATGTATGCCTCCACTAAAGCATCTTTGTGGAATTTATAGCACTAAATACCTATAGCTTCAGCTGCTATATTAAGAAACTAAAAAAAAAAAAAAAAAAAAAAAAAAAAAAAAAAAAAAAAAAAAAAAAAAAAAAAAAAAAAAAAAAAAAAAAAAAAATTAAACCCAAAGTAAGCAGAATCAAAATAGAAAATAATGTTAATAGGTTTAATCTGTAACAGACAAAATCTGGAAACAACTCAAATGTACCACTCTGGTACAGGATTGTTGGTAGTCCCTCAAGAGTTTGCTGAGTGTAAAGCAGTAGTAGCCTATTTAGCCTATATCTCTTGTATCCCAGACAACCCGCACCCCGCCCCTCACCGCCACCAATATAGCATCGGGCAAGTTGATGTTTGCTAATGTTGAGAAGGACGCAAAGCAAAGGAAGGTGGTTGAGGCAAACAATCAAAAAGAAATGAAGAAAAAGGGAGGAGTCAATAAAAGTAGGCACAGGAGGAATTAAAAATAATGTTGAATACTTTGTACCAGATATCATTCTCTTAAGCACTTAACATGTATTAACTTATTAAATGCTTACAACTACTTCATGATGTAGGTACTTTTATCTCCATATCACCAATGAGGAAACCAAGGCACAGATAGGTCACACAGCCATCAGGCAGAGCTGGGCAGGCTCTAGGGTCTGCACTCTAACCACCGTACTTTCCTACCTACGTTAGGGCTGGCTCTCTTATACATCCTGACTATCAGAAGCAGGAAATATAGGTTAAAAATATTGTGCAAGTGTCACTTGAGGGAAACTAATAATGAGCTAACCAGGTTGTTTCTTTCTTTCTCCTACCACAGTGAGTACAGCACAGTGATGAGATGTAGGCTTCTGAGGTCAGAAGCCTGCCTCAGAGCCTTCCCTTGGGGTTGGTGGCCTCCTCTGGGACCTCCTCATTGGTTGGTACCTCCCACCTTGTCAAAGCTTTGGAGTGGCTGGCAAGGTCTGTGCACCTGCTGCAGTTGCCTTGCGGAAGCCAGCCTTGTCAGCCTTCTGTGGCTTTCGATGTGTCACTGTGAATCATGGGAACCCCAAGTCATCAACAGGAGGGACTGTGCAAATGGAAAGATGAATGTGTCCAGGTGTACTGTAATAAACTTAAGTAGGGATTTCTGCAGTGCCAGCATGCATTCCCTTCATAAAATAAAGAACCCAGAAGCTCAGGCTTCCCAGATAGGAAAATTAAAGCAGGGAGGGCAGGGTCACTTACATCTAAAAATAGGCTTTTGTTTAAAAAAAAAATTACTTAGGATTCATTTAAAGAGCTAGTTTTTCCAGTGTGAAGTTGTGAAAGATCTCACTTTACCCACTTTGTAAGTGCTGTGCACACACATGTAGCTCTTTGACCCTGTGGGCACATCACAACTGCTCCCCGAATTTCTAGTTCAGGGCCTTTCCCAACTGAAGTGAAACATGGTATCATTATCTGAGGGAAGGGGGACATGTGATATGTGACTCTCTAGATAGAAGCATTTCATAGGTGTGTGGTTCTCCTTGCCTTCTTTCCTAAAGCCATTTGTGGAAATGCCAACATCACAAAGTGATGGAGCTTCCTGACAGGTTCCTGAATGACTAGGATTAGTAGAAGCCCCTGCTAACCTGTGCTGAACACATAGCGAGAATAAGAAGTAAAGTATGCCACTGGATTTGGTGGCGGTTTGTTACTGCAGCATAGTGTAGTCTTTCATGTTAATACAACACCCCATTTTTGAAATCTTTTTTATTGTAAACGAAATATATGTAAAAATTTTAATGTACTGAAGCATATGTGAATTCTCTGCCCCCACTCCTCTTCCCAGACATGAGCAGTTCCTCCCCTTTGCAAGACTGTAAGTCCTTCTACCCCCAACCATGTCACCACATAGCCATACAGCCTTTGTTCTTAACTGCATGTCAGCCAGTGTGTGGATGCACTTAATGTTAGGGAGATAGAAAGTATACTGTGTATACTGTGATTCATAGCTTTGATATATACAGACAACTGCTGGTTGTGAGGTATAATGGAAGGGAAACCCCCCCAAAAAATAATAACAAGAAATAATCCTTATAAAGATGCTTAGAAAGAAATGTGCAGAATCTGTTGAGAGGAAAACTTTAAAACACTCCTGAAGGGCACAAAAGTAAACTTGAATAAATATAAGGAAACAGGTGTTCTTGAATAGGAAAGCTCAACATCATGAATTGCCTAATCTCCCTAAGTTAGATTATTCATTTAACATAATTTCAAATACAAATGCCAGCCTGTTTCTCTTGGATTCTACACACGTTGATTCTGAAGTTCAATGAAAACATGGCATATAGGAGAAAGAAGAGTTGTGAGTGGAGAGTAGTCCATGCTGCAATGCTCAATGTAGGCAGCATGGCAGTCACTTTTAGTAATAAGCCAATGAGACAGTACAGAAATTCCAGGAATGTACCCAAATACATTTGGGAATTTAGGATATAGGTGGAATCATAAATGTGTTGGGGAAGATATTGATTTAGATTTTCAGTACAAGGTCTTGGGATGACTGGTAGCCATCTGGGATAAAATAAATTGGCATTCATATCTTATACCAAGATCAATGTCCAAATGGATCAAAGAGTTAAATGTAAAAATGAAACTAAAAAGTACTAGTAGAAAGCTTAAGTGAAATTATAGTCTTGAGATGGAAGGGGCCTTTCTAAACTCAAAGTTGAAATTCTGTTTAAAAGTTTTAGAGTAAATTTGATTTCATAAACATGAAAAACATCTGTGACATAACTAATGACAAAAGAAAAAAATATTTGCAACTCATGCATAGATAAGGAGCTACTTTCTTTAATAGATAAAAGAGTTTCTACAAATTGAAAAAAAATCAAAACCCAATTAAAAATGTGCAAAGGACATGTATAACTCATGGGGGAAAATTTCATAATCCTTCTGTATGTAAAAGGGTAGTCATCCACATGAATTGATAATTAGAGAAATGAAATTAAAACTATACCACAATGTTATTTCTCACCTATCAGATGGGCAGACAGACATCTGTTTGCCATTTTGAGGCATCTTCAACAACCACTTTGTTAGTGAGTCTTTAAGGGAACCAGGGGTTTGAGAGAGTGATCTCTTAGATCCAACAGTTTCCATTCTAGGACTATCCTGTGAGCACTTGCACATAAAAAATTATATATGTACAGAATGATTCAATTTAGCACTGATTATTGAAAACAACATGGGTGTCCAGCCATAGGAAACTGGTTTACTAAACCTATATATACTATATCAACCCAAAGAAGTGCTATGGAACTGCAAAAAGGCTATGAATTGATGTGGTGAAATTGGATATATTATTGAGAAAAAAAAATCAAGGTGTAAAGCATTTTGCAACGCATAATATGCTACCTTTTGTATGAGAAAAAGGAAGGGATGAGAACATGTACATGTATTTGCATAAGGAAATATTGGAAGGATAAGTAAGTAGCTAATACAAATGGTTATATGGGCACTAGGGTGACAGAACACATAGACACAAATTGGCAGTGAGACTACTTTTTGAACTGTGTAAACATAGTACCTTCTAAAAGCATTGTTGGTAAGCTAAAAACAAAAACAAACACGTAGATAGAGTATAATCTCATATTAGGATAACACTAGCTGCTTTACCAAATCAGTACCAACGATCAGACATACATCATCTGACTTACATATCCCCACCTGCTCCCTGTTGGGCTGGAAATGTAGTCTCAATTGCACAGCTACTTCTCATCACCAGCTCTACCTTCGGGAAGGGTGAGTATAAACTTGGAGGTCTGCTAGCCATCTCAAACACAGATCCTAACTTTATAAGATATAGTCAACATATAATAGAACTTATAAAGACATACTACACTAGTATATTAACTAACAGTGGCTTGTTTAGGATCATGTATTTTGAGGTGATTTTATTTTCTTTTTAGTGCCTTTTTGCAACATGTAAATTTTCTACATTTATCTGTTATTGGGGAGGGTTTAAAGCTATGAAAAAGTAACCCTTGATGAAAACTGCGAATGTATACCATTTTCCTCTCACAGACCATGTTGCAGAGAAGACATTTGTGCAGAGCCTTCTCGACATACTGGGATGATTGCATCTGTGGATCAGTCTTTCAGAGTGGAATTGCTTGGTTAGAGAGCATGTCTCACTGGCAGTAGGAGAGTGTTTACTCATACTGTCTCAGTATTTTTATTCTTTGCCAATAATGTGAGTAAAGATGGAACTTTGTTTAATTTGTATTTCTACATGTCAACTTAATGCCACATGTTTTGGTAACAGGAGATATCTCAATGTAGCTCTGTACCTCTTTATATCCAAATATAAATTCCAAGAGCATTGCCTCATCGTGAGTTTTTGTTTTGTTACAATGGAAGGAGAATGATTTAAAGAAATGTTTCAGTACAGTCTCAGGGTGGCCTTAATTCAGAGGGCTGGATGGCATGGTTCTGGGGCATCTGGTTTGTCCTTGTTACCTGGCCTGCGGAGTTCAGCAGGGTAGACTTTTCCACTCCATTCTTAACACAAGGAACCCCAGGGATTAGAGATTCTAAATGAGTGGGCATTGAGGTGGGGGTCCATTTAGGAGGTTTCTTTCAGAAGGCCCAGGTATTGGTCTCCAAAGTGGAGTGGATTTACCCAGGGGTATATGAAACACAGTCACTGGGGTATGGGAAGGAAATAGTGAGATTTCTGATTATATTCATATTTAGAAATGAACCAACATACACGTACAGACCAATTATACATGTGTATAATTTAATAAGTATGTATTAAAGAATAAGTATGTATAATTTAATAAGTATGTAATCAAAAAGGTTTGGGACTGCTCTGTGGTCTGGGCAAGACATGCTGCTGTCCTGGACCAGAGAGACAGCAGTTGAAATGACTAGAGGTAGATGTATTTGAAATATGTTTTAGAGACTTGGTGTAGATTGGAAGTGGAGATAGGGACAAAAATGGTGTGTAGGAAGGGTGTGTCAGGATGACTTCTGAGGCAAATTGTGTTTGCTGAGACGGAGAACCCAGAGCAGAGGAGAAGTAGGTTTTGGAGTGTGAAAGCATGAGAGATCGAGAATTTGGTTTTAGACAAGTTATTTTTGGTGCTCACTTCGGCAGCACATATACTAGACAAATTATTGTTGAGTCGCCTGTAGAACCCCAAATGGAGATGCCAGAGAGATAGACAGAAGTACGGACCTGCTGCCCAGTCCTTTTAGATCTTCACATTGTTAATCTTACCTGAGGGCCTTCAGTTCAGGTAAAGAAACGGGTATAGGTCAGGATAGAGTAGGTCATGCTGCAAAACCCTCAGCTCACGGAAGTATTCTTTGGTCCCATGATGTGTCCTGCATTAGCCCTGCTTATTGTGGTTACTCAGGGAGCCAGCCCAGTGGGTCCTCCATCTCATCAGCAGTGACTGCTCCTGAAATGTCCACCCAGAAGTGATACAGTCTCTTCTACTCATTGTTATGCTTAGTGCTTTTCTGTTTCCTTAACCAAAGTTGAATCACCTGGCTGCCCCTGACTTTAATGCGGGAGGGGACGTGCAATTCTACCATGGGCCCACAGAGAACAAGAGATAACTGGTTAGTGGCACTGGCGAGCCACATAGTTCTATGGAAGAACTGATGGGTTCTGCTGTTTGTAACTGATGACAGTAGAACAGCACTGCGCTTGTGCAGCACAGAAACTGAGCCCTCCTTTTCTTATCTTCAGGCATGCCCTGGGGGATCTTGGGCAGAAGCTGTTCAAGCCAAACTTCTTCAGGAAGGTTCTTTAACTTTGCTATGAGGTGTCATTGTCCTCAGGACTGAAGTGAGCCACCAGGGCTGAGTGGAGTTCCCTAAGTTGGCTGGCAGCCCCACAGCAGCCTTGCGCCTGCTTGCAACCTAGCTTCCCTTTTGATGCTGCACACGGCATTACTGGAGTCATTTCTAAAGCATAAAACTGCTTTTAAGCACTAATGTGGTTTAAAGAGTAATTGTAATTGAAAATACCAGAGCAAGAAATTATAGCTCAGCTGGATAGTTTAGCCAAGAAAGAGGCCAGTGTCAGTGAGGGCTGGACAAAGCCAGGATGTGTTTGCCTCTCTCTCCCAGCCCTGGCAAAGGCCCTTTCAGTTCAATGTTGCCTGCTCCATATGCAAGACTCAGTACTGAGCATTTCACTTCTTTGTTCATTTACTCTGCACAACGAACGGTCTCCACACAGATTCCATTACAGAAGAAACAGGCTCTGGGAGTCAGTCTGCCCAGTGGTTTGAGAGCTCAGCTCAGCCCCTTGCTCTCACACAGAAGCCTAGGGTTGGGAGTGCTGCGCTGCACACTTCTTCCACCCAGTTCTCACTCCAGAGGGAATCACACATTGAGGCCCCAACTGCCTGAGGGGGCTGTATTTCCAGACTGGGTTTTTGCCCAGTACTCTGTTCCCTCCCCTGGTAGAGGAATCATCTGTCCCAGAAACAGTAAGATGCTAAGCAAATGACTATCAAATTGGAAATCGGATAGGAAGCAGTAACCAGGCCTACACCTCCCTACTCATCAAGGCCTGCTCCTTATTCTCACCAGTTTTCCCTTAGCTCCAGCTCTTTTGTTACTGGTGGACAAATGAGTATGGGGCTCCTGCTATCTGCTACTGTCCTGCTAATAGACTGACACAGGAGTTGGGCTATTTAGAATAAGTGTTTATTAGAGAATTGCAATTCCTGAAGAACAGGTGGCCTATCGCTCCCCCAGTATCTCTGGAGTACAGATTATATAGGGAAGAAAATTGGTCATGGAAACTCATAAGAGAGTTGGGGTCATTGATGCTGCTGATTAGACAACTAAAGGGGTCAGTGTAAATGATCATTCATTGTGTCCAGTTCTGGAATCAGCCATGGCGCCATCTCATTTCATCCCATGACCTTCCACCTTGATGGAACTGAGAGCTAAAACACAATATCTTGGCTAAAACAGTTGGCCTAAAGTTTAATTGAAGTCTATGTGCTGTAATGGTTACAGACTGGATGCTCAACTGATCATGTCCTAAAGCTTAATGATTTAAAGAGCAAGCAGAGGACAAGGACAGGGAAGAAAGCAAACGAGTCATAAAGCCTTTATCTGGTCAAAACTAGCTTGAATCAAGGTAAAAAAAAAACTTTATTAAAGAAATTGTGTTTGTGGTTATAAGCTATAGAGTAAGAAGAAGTGAAGCTGGGAATGCTGTGAAGCTCATAATACGGGGGTCCTTGCAACAGTCCTTCTTTACTATTACTGAGTTGTGTGTATCTCTCGTCTGTGGCCCATTTGAGGGAGTCTGATGGAGATGCTGTGCAAGTGGAGTTGGTCCCCAGGTTGGCACATGAAAGGCTCTGGTCCTGATGCTGGAGAGGTAACAATATTCCCGGCAGCAGGGGGTGTGCTGGCCAAGATCACACCCCTAGGAAAGTGAAGGTGGCCAGTTCTCAGCAGTTGCAAACCGTGGTTACGAAATCAAGGCATGGGAAAGCCACAGTATGGAAGCAGACAGGCTTGAGTTGAATAGAGAGTCTCACAAACGCTGAATGTTTATCAATGTATGGCAGTTTAAGGGGACTCTGAGCGCTTGTGCCAGCTGCCTCTCAGAGGAAGCTTTAAAAGTGAAACCTTAGCAGTTTCAGGTGTAGAAACAACCGCAGGCCTGACCTTGGATGTTGTTTTTCCTTTTGAGTTTTTCAGATGCTATTTGACTGAAAAGTTCTAGATAACACACTTAAGGGATACTTTTCTTTTTCAGCTCCAAGTGCAGGAACTGGATTTATATAAACAATCTCATTCACCAGTGGTTTCCTTAATAAAGATTATCTTTTGGGCTTCCGTGCTCCTAGTTTTGGCTTCTGTTCTCTGGCAAATGTGCCTATCAGTGCTTCATATTATTGTCCTAGTTTCTCAAAGTAGGGAGAAAGAAGGTAGACTCCTTAAAGTATAAATGACAACTTTTATTTGGTGACATGCATTGAAAAATCTTTTTAAAAATATACCTTTTAAATTCATCCAAATAAAATATTTTTCTCTTTTAGCAGGAAATGGTAAAAATAAAAACGAAGTAAGAAAGCCTCCTATTAGATGAAATTGTTACTTCGTTTCAGAGACACAGCATTTTTCCTTAAGCATGATGAGCTCAGCCTCATTCTTTTTTCTATATTTCCCTTAAAATCAGGAACAGGGATATGTGTTTTAAAATCTTCATTTGTTGTCTACCTGTTTGTTTGTTTGTTTTTTGATCTGTGACAGCAGAGAATGAAAATGAATCTCTGCTAGTCTTGACATCCTGCATTGTATTTTCCAGTTCATGGGTGGACAGGATAGAAAACAATTCACTTTATTACACCAGTTGGTTCAGTATCATACCCAGAAGATCCAGCTGTAGCTTAGCAAGGATGTGATAGCATTTATTTGAGGGTTGGGGCCTTTTGGGAATGACCAGACCATTATTTTTTCCATTTCCTGTTCTAAATACAAAGCCTTTGACGATTTAGATTTCTTAGAAAAGATCTCTTCATTGTTCAAAGCAGTTTAATTATATTTGAATATCTCTTTAGCAGGCACAGAAGCAGAAGAAAGAGATGAAAGAGAAAGCAAAGTCAGATAAGAGAACATACAGACTTGCAATTAGGACAGGTTTCTAATTCTGAACTGCCAGAGGGAGCCTGAACACTGGCATTCTCAGAAAATGGAAGGGATGGTCAAAAGCTGAGCAGACCAGACAAATTCATTTTTTCCATAATACTGTATAACCTTTTTTTTTTTTTTTTTCTGAAATAAAATCCTGTCTTGCATTAGATTTTGTGTACTCAGTAGTTTGGCTGCTGGGTTTCTGTGGTATTGCTACATTCCCCAGGCTACTTGGGATCCTGTCTGTCTGTTTGAATAGTGTGACACAATAAAGTCCTCATCTTAAACGTCAGGAAAGATGGGCTGTGTTCAGTTTCATGTGAATAGTATGTCTTGTACACAGCCTGTTTTTCCTATGTAACATGCGACATATATACAGCATTTTAGCCCAGAATACATCGGGCCTGTTAGTTGATGCTGAAAGCCAGAATACTTAAAAAAATAAAAATAAAAAACAAACAAACAAACAAATGAAACAATTCTGAGCCATAAATGTGAATGAACTTTTGTGGAAGGATGTGTTCTGGTGCCAGAGCTGAAGTCAGTTGGGGGAATTCTTCTACTGTGGGCATTGTGAATCTGTGGGAGCAATGGGCCTCCTTCTTAGCCCTTCCTACTCCAGGCTCTCCCCAGACCCTCCTGCCTGCTCCTCTCTTGCTTCTGGGACAGCAAGTACCTCAGTGTCTGGCCTCTGCCTCCTACAGCTGTGAATTGGTACTGCAGGTAGGAACAGCCTTTGGGGCCAAATTCTGGTGGTTGGATTTTGCTTACTTCCAAATGCGATTTCCTGCTTCATTAAACTTACTTGATTTGCTGAGGCCAGAAACTCCTGTTTTGTATTTACTTATGCAAGTGGTCGAAGTCTTGAAGTACGAATCCTCAGGTACTGTCCTTAGAGATTAAAGGGTTCATTTGGCTACCCTAGGATGACTTCCTTTGTCTCCAAATTCTCCATCCCTCCCAAGTTTATACAGAGACCAGCAGGAAAGAATCTGGTGTCCTTAGCATACTTACCAGCCTGTTCCAAATGCCTAGAGAAGGAAGACATCACATGAAACTGAAATGTAGGCGGTGGCACTTTTATTGTCATGGGTGTGAAGTATTGATTGAGCACAAAGCACCATTGTCATTGAGTTTGGCGCTTCAGAAATAGATGGAAAGACTCTGAAGGTGAAGTGGGTGGTGACTCATGAGGTACACAGGGAGCTGTTGGCTGGGTGGGCAAGCTGTGGTCTCTAGGCTCAGGACAAATTTGATTTCTCTACACCTCTGCCACTTGCTTCTTTCCTCAGCCTTCATGAAATCACAGTTATTCTCCATCAACAGCTCTGGGTTTGAAAATAATGTTCCCAGTTCTGCTCTAAAGTGGAACCAATGGCCACCTACCCTGTACAGAGGTTGGAAGGGATAGGCTTTGGTTTGGCTGTATTTTCTGCTCTGGACTCTTTATTTGCGTACTTCTGAATGTGTAGGAAGAAGTCACCATATTCTCAGGCATGTTTTAGAACAAGTAGAAAATAAATTTGCTTATTTTTTTAAATTTCCTCTTTGAGTTCTTTAATTTACAGGTACTTGTTCAAACTTTGGGATTTAACTTTAAAGGTATATTAAAAGTGGCATCTGTTTTCCGGAAGGAAAAGGAGGCTTGCTTTCAGCTCCAGAATAGGGAAAAGCATTAAAAACATATGATAGGTCTGACTTACTTTAATTATTGTTTTTGTCTTACTTAGTGATAGTTCAGTTTTAAAACCAGCTCATCTTCATCTACAAATTCTTTCACTTTATCCTATATACTTGGTTATGGGAGAACTACAGAATAATAGAGCTGCTTATTTAAAATTACCAGTTTTGAAGGCTATATATATTTTTATTAAAATTAATTTTAATTTTGAGAAACATTTTGTATAGATAGTACAATGAATAAAAAACCAGTTTTAGAAAATCATATCCTGAACTTGAGAGATACAATTTATTTCTTAGTAGTACCTTCATTTAGCCTATCAATTGAATAAATGTGTTTGTTTACTTGTTAGATACTGTGGATAATTTTTTAAAAGATAATAAAAGTCATGAGATAGAGACTAATGGCCATATTACACTCAAGGCCAATAAAACTAGAATTTCTGAGGCAGGGCCCAGGCTTTGGGATTTTGTAAATTTCCCAGGAGATTCAAGTGACTGTCAACCAGAGTAACTTTCTTCTCAGTTTTTGAGACATAAACTGAAACAGGAAAAAAAAATGTGGAACTCTAAGTGCAGTGGGAGCCAGAAAAGATGGTTATGGTTGTGATAATTTATCTGCTTTAATGATCATGAGACCATAATTCTTTGTTCAAAGATCCACTGAGCACAAATTATAGGTGTAGCATTGAGTTAAGTTCCTCAGGGATAAAGATGACAAACAAGGTCCTTGCTGGAAGGAGTTCTTGTTGGAAAAGAAAGATGGCCAGACGCAGTGATGCCACTGCTGGGGGGAAAACTTTCTACAGATATTTAAATTTTTTACTGTTTCTATTCATATACATCTTTTTATTCATAGGGATATGACAGGAATATCAACAAATATTTTGAAGCATAAAATATACTTCAGTAGGTTGCTATTCTATTTGTGAAGTAAAATGGGAATACAAATTTAAGGAGAAAAACCGCTGAAGTTTTCTGACCTAATAAATGGCTTATTCATCTATTTTTAAAAAGATGCTAGTAGGTATTAAGTCACTGTGGTATTTTGATTTTTTTGCATACATTTAAGAGTTATATATTTAAAGTTATCAGTATTTACTGTGTAGCAAATGTTATACCCGACTTCGACCCTCCACGCGCACCAAGGAGCCGACACCGATGCAAGAACAAGAGGGAGTTTATTTGCAGGCTCGAGCCAGGGCCGAATACACTGACTCAGCAGTGGAAGTATCGGCCCTGACGTACAGTTTCAAAGGGTTTTTCAAGGGTAAAACCACAAGCAGGGGAGTACAGCAGTGGCGTTACAGGATTCTTTCAGGGGATTGGTTTAGGTTTCGCGCCAAAGTAAAAGAAAAAGAAAAAAAGAAAAAAAACCTGGGACAGGGAGCTTGGCAGGTGGGATTTTTAGATAATTTCTAAGAGGTCTCTGATTGGCCAGTTGCTGGGTGGGATGACTCTTAGCCAGTTGGTGATTTCTCTTGGAATTCCTCTTAAGCTCAAAATGGAGCTTTTTAAGATGGAGTCACTTTGGTTCTACACAAATATTACATCTTTTGCAGCCCTTTAAACATAACAAATCTTAGATCGCAGTATGAAGGTGTGCAAAGAGATACACAGTTTTAAAATTCTTGCAAGGACCAAACACAAAAGAAATGGAAGAATACTGGTCCAGTATTATCCAAAAACATGTTTAAAGGTAAAAAAAAAGTCTTATCCTCAAGTTCTCGCGTGACTGCCAGTCACTTCAGGAATGGAGTCTGCCCCACTTCCCTACACCTATACTACATACTACCCCTCTGCTAGTGGGTGGGCACAGTAGCTTCAGGGTCTTCACTGTGGGGAATGATAACCCACCAGAAATGGTATAAAGATTACTTCAAAGTAAAAATATCTGTCTTAGGTCTCCTGTCATCTGAGAGGAGACTACTTCCTGTATTTCCATTAACCTACTTGGTCCTTGGTAGCATCTGAGTTTGCGTCCACTATATAAGACTTCCTTCTGTTCCCCAGGAGCCGCTGTTACCTCCTAGCTTTCTCTCTAGTCTTCCCCCTCTTCTGCCCTGCCCCATGTTGAAATCATTCAAACTGAGTGTCTTAGCTCTTAGTACATACTAAGGCCAGTTCAGTGAATTTTTTTTTCAGCTTCCCGAACTCAGTGCTAGCAACTAGGGTTTCATATATTTAAACTGCCTCCCCTATATTAAGAGTCATTAATTTCTTGAGAATAGGCACCTTATAACCAAATATATCAAGGAAGAAATCATAAGGGAAGTTAGAAACTGCTTTGAAATGAATGAAAAAATTGAACATATCAAAACTTATGGGATGTAGCTAAAGCAGTACTTAAAATTTATAACTCTAAATACCAATATTTTTTTTAAAGATCTCAAATCAAAAAGCTAACCTTCTACCTTAAAACACTGGAAAAAGAAGAACAAACTAAATCTAAAATAAGCAGAATGAAGGAAGTGATAGAGTCAAGTGAAATGAATCAAATAAAGAATAGAAAAACAATAGAGAAAATCAGTGAAACCAAAAGTTAGTTCTCTGAAAAGAAAACCAAAATTGACAAACCTTTAGCTAGACTGACCAAGAGAAAACGAGAGAAGATGCAAATAACTAAAATCAGAAATAAAAGTTGGGACATCACTACCAATGTTACGGAAATAAAAGGATCATAAGAGAATACTCGAAACAATCATATGCCACTAAATTAGATAATTTAGATGAAATCGACAAAGTCCTAAAACAAACTGCTGAAACTGACTTAAGAAACAGGAACTCTGAATGGACTTATAACAAGTAAGGAGGTTAAAGTAGTTTTTAAAAAACAATACAAAGAAAAACCCATGCCTAGTAAGTTCTGCCAAAAGTTTATAGAAAAATTAATACCAATTCTTCACAAACTCTTCCAAAAAAAAAGAGGAAACACTTCTCAACTCCCAAAGTCATCACAAGAAAACAAAGCTTGTCAGTATCTCTTGTAAATATAGGTACAAATATCTTCAACAAAATACTTGCAAAACAAATCCAGAAATATATAAAAAGTACTATATACCATGAACAAATTAGATTTATTTCAGGAATGCAAGGTTGGTTTAACATCCAAAAATCAATCAATGAAATACATCATATTGATAGAATAAAGGAGAAAAACCACACAGTCATCTCGATAGATACAGGGAAACAATTTGACAAGATTTAATACCTTTTCATAATAAAAACACTCAAACTAGGAATAAAGGACATCTACAAAAACCACGTAGCTAACATACATAACAATGAGAGACTGAATGGTTTCTCCTAATATCAGGAATAAGACAAGGATATCTATTCTTAACACTTCTATTCAAAACTGTATTGGAGATTCTAGCTAGGGCAGTTAGGCAAGAAGTAAAAGGCATCTGGATTGGAAGGGAAGATATAAAACTATATTTGCAGGTGAAACAATCATATATAGAAAATCCTAAAGAATCTACTAAAAGACTATTAGAACTCAAACAAGTTAAGCAAGTTTTTAGGATACAAGGTCAATATACAAAATCAATAGTATTTCTACACATTTGCAATGCTCAATCCAAAAATAAAATTAAGAACCCAATTCTATGTACAATAGCATCAAAAAGAAAAAGGACATCTTGAAATATTAAATCTTTTCACCAAGGAACATAGCATTTTGTCATTATACCAAATGTTACTTCATAATCCTGACTTAAGTACCATAGTTTTCTCATTTCTAGTTAAGCTGGTTCTTGGAGAATTAAAAAAAAAAAATTTCTATTGTGATATGGACTTTTTCCCAAAGCATATTTTAATTTGTAAATCCTGGTATGTAGGAAAGTTACTGGAATTTATTTGGCAAGTAGTCACTTTCTCAATCATTAATTTTTAACAGTTTTTCCATTGAGTCTCTTGGATTTTTTTTAAATAGACAAACTATCAACTACTTTTTTTCTTCCAATTTTATAGTTATGATTTGTATTATCTCTTGCCTTATTGTTTTAAATTACATTTCAGAATAGTGTTAAATCATGCTTATGATAGTGAACATTCTATCACTGTCTAGTGTTTTACCCTGAGTACTGCTTGGTTTTGATTATTGATTTGAGATATGTGTGCATGTTATCATCTTAAAGGAATGTCCTCTATTCCTGTTTTATTAAGTATTTATTATTAGGACTACATGTTGAACTTTATTAACCTCTTTAGCACCTTTCTTTTATTCTCTGGTTGCTCCCATGGTTGACCCTTATGCTCCTAGTATAAAATGTATTTGGTTGTATTATGTTAATCCTTTATGTTCCCTGAATTTGTTTTTTTTAAATTGGAATAAAACATACATAATATAAATTTTGTCATTTAACCACTCTTAAGTGTATAATTCAGTGACGCTAAATACATTCACATTGTGCAACATCACCACTATTCATTTCTAGAACTTTTTGGTCATCCCAAACAATCTCTGTTTCCATTAAACATTAACTCCTTCTTCCCATTCCACCACTCTCCCCCCGCCCCCCGCCACCCAGCTACAAGTAAACAATATTTTACTTTCTTTCTGTATGAATTTGCCTAGTCTAGGTACCTCATGTAAGTGAAATCACCAAGTCTTTGGCCTTTTGTGTCTGGCTTATTGAATCAGCATAATGTTTTTAAGGTTCATATATGTTATAGCATGTATCAGAATTTCATTTTTATGGCTGAATAATATTTTATTATATGTGTATGTCACATTTTGTTTATCTCTTCATCTGTTGATGGACACTTGGATTGTTTCCACCTTTTGGCTGTTGTGAATAAAGCCTTGAACATTTGTATAGAGGTATCTTTTTTGAATCACTGCTTTGAATTCTTTTGGATATTTACTTAGGAGTAGAATAACTGGATCATAAGGTAATTCTGTGTTTAACTTTTTGAGGAACCACCGAACTATTTTCCATAGTAACTGCACTATATTACATTCCTACCAAATTTGCTTTTTTACTTTCAGGATTATTGTATCTCTGTTCATATTTGAAATTCATTGGTAGTTTTTTCTTGGTGTATGTGGTGCTGGATTGATTCTATCTGTCCATTATTCTAAAATCAGCTTTGACTTTGAACATTCTGCCTTGTTGTCCGTGTTCTGCCACAGATGGTACGATATGATAATTATGTTTCTTAAAAGTTAGGAGGAAATGCCTGTCAGTCTTTTGGGGCTTAGTGTCCTTCAGGGATGTAATTCTTCGGTAGCTTTATCCAGTACCTCCTTTGGATATAGGTTTTATTCAGTTTTTTCCCCTAAAACTTTGAGTGAATTTTCACCATTTATATTTTCTTACAAAATGATCTGTATTGTTGAATTATAAAATTGTATTAGTTTAGCAACGTACATGGTATTCTCTATTGAAGAAGAAGAATTTTTTTCTGTGGTTATCTCACCTACCTGATCCCTAATTTTCTATATTTTCTTCCTAGCCCCAAACAATCTGTTTCTTGCTTTTTCTTGAAAGTATAATTGACAATTAGTTGTTCATATTTACATTGTACAATTCAATGAGTTTTTTTTTCAATTATAGTTTGCATATAATAATATATGTTTCAGTTTTACAGCATAGAGATTTGAGATCTATATAACTCACAAAGTGGTCATCCTACTAAATCTAGTACCCCTCTTCCCCCTTACATATTTTTTACTACATTGTTGACTATTTTCCTTATGCTACTCATTATATCTCCCTCCCAGTACCTCTCAAAATATTCTCTTTGTTATGAGTGTGTTTCCATTTTTGTTGTTGTTGTTGTTTATTTTGTTCTTTAGATTCCACATGCATGTGAAATCATGTGGTATTTGTCTTTATCTGACTACTTTCAGCACATTGCCATCTAGGTCCATCAAGGCAATATCTTTTTTCCATCTCCTTCCTTCAGTCTGTGTGTATCTTTTAATCTATAGTAAGTCTCTTGTAGGCAGCATATGTAGGGGTCTTGTTTTCTTATCCATTCAGCCACTCTATCTTTTGGTTGGAGCACTTAATTCTTTCCATTTGAGGTACTTGTTGATAAATATGTAGTTATTACCATTCTTCATGTTTCGATACATGTTTATTCTTCTTAAAGAAGTCTCTCCAACATTTTTTTATAATACTGGCTTGGAGTTGATTAATTCTTTTAGCTTATTTTTGCCTGGGAAGCTCTTTATCTGTCCTTCGACTCTAAATGATAGTTTTGCTAGATAAAGAATTGTTGGTTGCAAGTCCTGGGTTTTCATCACTTTGAATATTTTGTGCCAAGCCCTCTGGCCTTCTTTTGAGAAATCAGCTGACAGTCTTATGGGTGCTCCCTTGTAAGTAACTAAATGCTTTTCTCTGCTACTTTCAAGATTCTCTCTTTGTATTTGAACTTTGGCATTTAATTGTGATGTGTCTTGGTGTGGGCCTCTTTGGATTCCTCTTTCTTGGGACTCTCTGAGCTTCCTGGGGTTGTATGTCTAGTTCCTTCACCAGATTAGGGAAGTCTTTCATCATTATTTCTTTAAATAGCTCTTCAACGTCTTGTTTTCCTTCAGGTACCCCTATGATATGGATATTTTTACATTTAATTGTGTTCTGCAGGCTCCTTAAATTATTACTATAGTCTTACTTACTTTTTTCTTGCCATTCTGATTGAGTGTCCTTGGTTTCCCCATCCTCTTTATTGGTGATTCAATCGACTGTGTCGATTCCCTCTAATATACTCTTCATCTCAGATAATGTATTCTTCATTTCTGACTGGTTCTCTTTTATAATTTTCATTTCCATTTTTATGTTTTTCATCTCTTTGTTGAAGTTCTCATTAAATTCATGTATACTTCCCATAAGTTCATTGAGCATTGTTTTGAACTCTCCATCTGTTAGATTACTTGACTCCATTTTTCTTGTATCTCTGTTCAGTTCTTTCATATAGTTTGTTTCTTTGTCTTTCCATTTTGACTGTCTTTCTGTATCTGTTTTTATGTAGTAATCAAAGCTCCTAAGTCTCCAGGTCTTATTAGCATTGCATTGGTAGGTGTCTAGGGGCACAGTCCTGAGATGGGTTCAGCTATAGGCCAAATTTACCGCCAGCCTGTGCCCCTCCAAGGCCACCTGTTAAAATTCAGCAAGCAACTCACAGATGCTGTGCTTATAGTTGCCTCAAGAAGCCACGCTAGAAGCCAAGGTCAGCTACCACCAATGTGAGTCTTAGCGCTGCTCAGCAAGTAGCACAGCACTCACCAAGGATGCAACTGTGAATGTGGCTTGGGTAGGGCCTCGAATTGGGGGAGGTGAAGTTTGGGGGAATCCTCTGGGTGGAGTGACCTATGTTATCTAGTTTAATGATGTCTCAGCTATGGCGGTGCTTCTGCCCAGGAGAAAGCCTTGACTCTGGCCCTCATTCTGACAACTCAGTGTCTCCCTATAAGTCCCTAGTGCTCCCCCACCTCCCAGCAGCTGACCCAGTGCTACGAGCAGGTCCATCACCACAAAAGTCCAGGTTGCAGACACGGCTCCTTTAAAGGAAGGTCCGTAGCTGCCAACTTCCAGCGATTGTAACCTCTGTTCATTCAGCCACTAGGAACTGGGTCTCACATCTTCGCCCCCACCTACCTCCGACCGTCACAGGGTGATTTTAAATAAGGTCTATGGAGTTTTAAAAACTAAGTAGTTTTCTCTTGTTCTGTGAATTTCTTAGAGTAATACTTACTTAATTTTATTTAAAATTACTAACCACTAACTGCCATTCCTGTACTGTCTTCATCTCCTATTCTTGTCTTCAGGTTTCCTGGGGAGTCCCAAAATACTTGATTGCTCTGAGTAACATCAGGTGCATCTCTCAAAGCCCTTATGTCTACTCCATTGAGCTGAGAGCACAACAATGATGCAGGTGCCCTCCTTTGCTGCCGTTATGTACATCACCAGAGAGTACGAGGAGCTCAATAATGACTGTTGAATAAACCAGATGAATGAGTGAATGAGTTACAATATCAGATATGCATATTTATCATCAGCTTTATTGAGGCATTATTTACATATAGCAGAATTTACCAGTGTATACAATTTTGTAACAACAATCAAGATTAAAAAAAAAAAATTTCCATCACTCCAAAAGTTCACTGTGCCCTTTGTAGCCTCCTTCCTCTATCCCAGCGTTCCCCAGCCTTTTTTGACACCAGGAACTGGTGCTCCTCTGAGATTCTAATGCCTGATGATTTGTGGTGGAGCTGAGGGAATGATAATAGCACTGAGGAGCAGCTGCAAATTTAGATGAAGCTTCACTGGCTCCCTCGCCCACCACTCACCACAGCAGGAGTGGTGAGTCTTAACAGGTCACAACCAGTACCAGTCTGCGGCCTGGGGATTGGGGTCCCCTGCTCTATCCCCAGCCCTTGGCAACCACTGTTCTGTTTTTCTGTCTGTATAGTTTTCCTTTTCTAGAATTTTAGATAAATGAAATCAGACAATACATCGTCTTTCGTGTTAGAACAATGCTTTTGCAATGCATCTCTATTGCATGTATCAGTAGTTTCAGGTATGTTTTTAAAACCACCTTAAAATTTTTTTTTGAAATAGTCCATAAATAACTAGACCCACTAAGGTTTTACTTGATATGGTAAGTTAGAATAGTAGTTCCCAAAGTTGCATTAGGGGCTCATGAGGGTCCACAAAATCATTTTCGAGTGTCTGTAAGGTCAAAATGATTTTCATCATAATACTAAGATGTTATTTGCCTTTTTTACTCTCATTCTCTCATGGAGCACTGTGGAGTCTTCCAGATACTACATGCTGTGTATACAGTATTGCAACAAGATTGAGTGCAAAAACAGATACAAGAATACATCTGCCTTCTCTTAAGCTGTCTGCCTAAAAGAAATTTGTAAAAATATTAATGCCACTCTTCTCACTATAAGATTTTGTATTGGAAAATTTAATCACTTTTCATAACAAATGTTAATTATATTAATGTAATGAGTTGTTTATTGTTATTATTAGATTCATTAATATATATTTTTAATTTTCTTTGTTTTCTCATATGACAAATAGTAATACATATAAACATATAAACAGAAGCTCTTTGGAGTCCTCAATTTTTTCATTATAGAGAGGCCCTTAGTCTAAGACAAAGAATCTCTGGGCTAAGGACATTTTTGAAAGGGGATTGGGAACAGAATGAGGAAGGCTCAGAGCTGGTTAGAGATTAGAAGAGCATCTTGAGACCCTGGGATGATGACCTGGCCTGAGGCGCCTGAAGAAGGGGCCAGGGGCAGTAAGGGCAGCAGTGGCAAGACATGCAGTGATGGCCACAGTCTTGTTCTCAGCCCCCTGTTCCCTCCCAGGACTTAGTTGGGCAGGTTCTGCTGATGTACGCTCTTTCTTCAAGGACCTAATGGGTAACAAATGCCAGTGGCTACCTTGTAGGAGGGCGACTGATCACAAGGCCCCCAGGCAGCCAGCCACTCTCTTAGAAGATGAAGTTGCAGCCATAGTATGATAGCAGGTTGAGCACTTTCGGAAGATCCGATGTCTGTGCTGTGTTCTCATCCCAGGGTGAGCATAGGAAATCATCAGGACTGTTTCTTTGGCTTTCAGGAAAAAAATTTTACCTCTACAATAGTGTTCTAAGATCAGATTAAAAGACTACCTAAAATAATTAGCAAAAGCAGGTGGGAGACTATTCTTATTATTGGCAGTTTTCTTGTGGGAAAAGATGTGTGGATCTTGGTGATTTTGATACTGTTGTTAATAAACTGTAGCAAAATTGCATCTACTGCCTTTGTCCTATTGTCTTTCTCTTGCAGGCGAAAGGGCTTGTGGTTCCGACTGAGGAAGATACTTCTCTATGTTTTGGGGTTGTACATTGCCATTCCATTTCTCATCAAACTATGTCCTGGGATACAGGCCAAACTGATTTTCTTGAATTTTGGTAAGTGCCATGTGTCAATTTTTTCTTTAATTTTAGTAAGAGTTTATTTTCACGATGGTTTATATATTTATATATCCACCACCCAGATCAAGAGATAGAACAGTTCTTTACCCAGAGAGTTCCCTTGCGCCTCCTCCCAGTTAAAGGCTGTTCCTAAGGAGTGCATTGTTTTTCGGGGCTGGCATTGGTATACACAGATGACTGTTGCTTGGTGGAGGGTTTTTAGCGGAGGTTCACAAAATGGAGAGCCTCCTGAAGCTGTAAATAGCGGAGATTCTTTGTCAGTTGTGCAGTATAGAGAGTTAACTGTCCTTGGAAAAGATGACCACTTTTAACAAATAGTATTTAGGCCTTTTTCTTTTAAAAAATCTGGTTTTCTTTTCACTTAAAAAGCCTGACATATTTTGGTTTCTGTGGAATTATATACTGGCTTTATAGGTATTGTAGTCTCCTTGAATTATCTTGGACCTCATGTATTCCAACAGTGGGTTTCTTTATTTTTTCCTGCTTTAAATTTACTTTTTTACAAATAGGAGGAGAAAGGTGCAGAAGTATCAAGCGTTTGAAATAGAAGGTATATGATTCCTGGGAGTATTTTTTTTTTAAGGAGCACCATTTCACACCTCCAAGGTGAGGCAAAGAGGGCTGGGAGTATATGTGCAGGTGTTAGAGGTCTGAGGGTAGAACATGGTGCTCTGTCAAATGATGGCCTTGGGTACAGGTAGCATTTGAACCGGATGAGGCGGTCTCTGTACATATGCTTTGGTCATTTGGTTTGCAAAGAGTAGATTTGAACCTTACATGTTTGGGAGCTAGAGACTTGAGAAGCTTGGGCTGATGCTGTGGAGGCAGCAGGGGAGCTGGTAGAGAGGAGGGAGGAGGAGGAGCCTGACGACCAAGTGGAGGACAGACGAGGTGTTGAGATGGTCTGTGGGTGGTACTGAGAGTGGGCGTGTCATAAGGCTCCAAGCCCCTCATCTATAGTACCACAAGTGCTCCCAGCTCTGTAGGTGTCTGGGCATACAAGTTTGGGGTATGAAGTGTATAATTGATTTATTGACCAAAACTTGGAAGTCACTGGTTGAAAGGTAATTTCTATTCTAAAGAGAAACAGTAGGAAGAGGAACAGCAATTGTAAGGTCAATATTTAATATTTCATAAATCCAAAATAAGATTTTTATTTGGTCTCTCAAATTAACTGTACATGTAGTAAACTAAGAGGCATTTGATTTTTCTAACAGAAACATAACTGAATGCCTAGGAATTTATTATCTCTAAGTTTTTGCCACTTGTAAGAAGCACAAATTTAAAAAGAACTAACAACATACTAAAATCAAGGGAATTTTGTTTTGTTTTCTTTTGACATTTATTGTCCCTTAAATGTCCATAGTCGTTCCAGCACAGAAGAGAGTTTGAGTTTGCATATAAATATGAAGCTTAGGACTACATATCTCCTAAAGGCAGAGCTTAGAATTGACCCTGTGTGCCTTTTTCAACTTTGCAGGCCTCCAGGTAGGTATCTTAGGCCGATGCCTTTGTGGCATGCTGCTCGGTGTAGCCTGCTGCATAGTGGGGTCCCGGCAAATATTTGAATTAAATTGGCTTTCTTCAGATCAGTTATTTGGGCTACTTTAGGCACAGCCCCCAGATTTTGCTCTGTTGGTTTCCTAATGAAATGGTAGGATGTTCTACAGGAGCAGAACTTTGGGTTCTCCTATTCCATCCCCCATAGCACAGAAGAAGTGGGCTATGGCTTGGGCAGTGGGACGTCCCTGTGACCCCCAGGGATATGCTGGTCCCTAAATCTTCTGTGTGTTTGCTGCATGGGAGTAATCATCCACGACAGTTTTTTAAAGGAGATATTTAGTTAGTTGTCTGTGCCCCCTTTTCTCTGCAGAGGAGATGGCAGTCTTCAGTGCTGCCCTGCAGTTACTTGGCAGATTTACCTCACACTTCTGGGGTAGCACCTCTGTTCTTGTCTCCTCAAGATGTGAATCATGAGCCTGTGGATTTTTTTTTGGACATTAAAGGAAGTGTAACGACCTTTGGGCCTCAAAACGTGGTTAAAGAATGTATCCTAAAGTTCACAGTAAATCTGTCTGAAACCAGATACATAAATTAGATAAGCTTTAGAAGAAGCTTAGCACCTGTGATTTAAGGCATTATTCTACTTTAAATATATTTTCATAAGCAAAAAAAATACGTGATCATTCTAAAACCAAATAAAAGATTAACTGTAAATCCCTGAACGGCAATGAAGAAGAAATTGAAAGTCACACTGACCAAATTATTAAGATTGTCATTTATTTCCTGCTGATCTCTTGTCCGAGTCTTATTCATAAAGATAAATGTATGTGCTTTTTCATTACTTGCGGTAGTTCTTTTGCCCTCAGATATAGAACTATCTCCTGGTGAAAAGGAACGTTTTGGTTCAGAAGCTGGCACAGAACTGCTCCTCTCTGCACATTGCCTTGGGTCTTTTTTGGAAATAGGTTAGACATATGAATTATTTGTTTTTAATGCAAAAGGCCAGCCAACTCACCTCAGCAGTTGCCAGAACAATCCACTTTCTCCTTCCTTGTAGCAGTTTCTATTAACCTCTGATAGCTTTCTTTTCTATCTTGTTTCTTCTTATGGAAGTCCCTACAGCCCACATCATGGAGTTGGAATTTGATAAAACCCAGAGAGCCCTCTCAACCCTCTCCTTGTTGGTACTACACATTCAGAGTTTCAGAGTTGTTCCTTGCTCAGTGACTGGGATGAAGTATAGCCCCAATATTTAAAATCTTCAGGCAATCAGAAATGTCCTTTGTAGCTAAATAGTTTCAGCCTCTCACACTATCAAATATTTTCCAGATTGGTTAAAAAAAGGATGAGACAGTAGATTGTTTTCATTCATGTATTAATTCACTGAAGATCATTTGTGCAGGATCCTTTCTAAATCATGCCCATTGATGATTGTGGTTGCTGTTAATTGATAGATGTGGCCAGAGGATAGATAATGCAAACTGGGAAGGAAGAGAAGCCAGAGGTCTAGGTCCCTGCAGCTGGATGGGCCTTGCTGACCCACTGGCATGGGAGGCCTGTGTATTGCATTCCTGGGTCATACAGTCAAGCTCTGTGTGAAGTGAAACTTGTACTCACAGTAGGCCGTATGCTCTGTTCCCACTCCAAACCTGTGGATAATGCAGGGGCCCAGAGAGTGGGCTCTAGCCAGCATCCCAGAGTCAGTGGGGCGAAGGGATATGACTACATGGCGGGGGTCAGAGGTGCCTGGGCCCACCTGTTCCTAGCTAGCAGGAGTGAGCTGTGTTCCCTCCTCTGACCCCTCTCAGGCCACCCTGGATCTCCTGGATCTCCTGGATCTCATTCCTTTGCTCTGTGGCATTTCTGCTCACTTCTACCAATAGTGGCCAAGTGGTTTCTCTGGCACCTGGTCTCTGGGGCTCTCTGACCCCAGGACTGACCAGGGGCCTCCCATTAGTTAGGAGAGGCTCATTCACAGTATCTGCAGGACTTGACACATTCACTGTCTCTTTTTTTTACCATTGTTTGTAAAACAGAAATAAAAGTGAACTGGAAGACAAGCTTTGTGCAATGAGGCTATCCTTGCATATGGAATCTGGTTTCTCAGTTATTAGATTTCTGGGGTGTAGATACTTTCAGGATTAGCTACTAATCTTCATAAACTCTTTTCATGAGTAGGAGTCCTCTGAGCTCTGAGATAGTGTGTATAAAACTGGTTGCCTTCTCTTCAGACACAGAACCAGTTAAGGCCTAAAAGCTGAGCCAGCAAAAGCCAAGTGCCCTCCGCCCTTCTGTTTGGCACTGGGGCTGGGGAGTGGAGGGTAGTTCCAGACTTAAGAGCAGAATTGATTGAGTGAGTCTGGGTGTGGGGTTGACAGTGGACAACAAGTTTGGATATTCAGAGCTTTAATGAGGAATTCATTTCACTTCGTCACATTCGTCATATGAGGAACAGGCATATCTAGTTAGAGCCTTCAGCTTCCATAATATGGAACAAAGTCACAGAATGGAGACTGCAAAAGTAGATGCCTGTGTCTGAAACAGCACAATAAACAAAAGCCCTTCCAGCCCTTCTCTGTGGTCAGAAGCCTTCTCAGAGATCCATAGCATAACAGGCCAGAGTAAAATCTGAACTCCATAGCATGGCTGCATTAGGTCCCAAGGTGTCATAACAAATACCACAAACTGGTGGGCTTAAAACAACAGAAATCTATTTCCTTCCAGTTCTAGAGGCTAGAAGTATGAAAAGAGTGTCAGCGGTGTCGTGCTTCCTGAGACTCTGAGTGGGCTCCTTTCTTGCCTCTTCTCAGCTTCTGGTGGTCGCCAGCAATCCATGGTGTTCCTTGGCTTTTGATAAGGACACCAGTTACATTGGATTGGAGTCTACCTAATGACCTCATTTAAGATTGATTACCTCTGTAAAGATCTTATTTCCAAATAAGGTCACAGTCTAAGGTCTTCAGTGTATCTCTGGAAGGAGGGAGCACAAGTCAACCCATAACAAGGCATTTGATACCAACAAGGATTAGAGCGAGATTACCTTTCTTACTTCCTGCCTGATTAGTAAAGAGTGTAGATCATGGAGTCGGGCTGCCTGGGTGCAAATTCCAGTTCTGTCTCATGTGAGCTGATGACATAGCAAGAACTATGAAATGGCAGTAATACCAGCCTATTTTAGGGAAGGTACGCAGATTATAGGCGGCACTGTAGGAGGGCACGAACAACATGGTGCCAGTATGGTGGGTGCACCAGGAAATGTGATGCCACCTTCTTTGCCATTTTTCTTTGGAGAGACAATAATAATTAAAGTTTTTAAAATGTAGCCTGTTTCTTGGGGATGAGATGGAATAAAAAGCTGGAGGTACGAACTACAGTCCTAGTGGGAGGATTTGTCTCCCTACATGGTCTGAAATATTTGCTCAGGGAATTTCTGAGGAAAGAGTATGTTCTCAAGAGTTGGGTATTTCATTTCTTCAGCAAATGTGTACTGAGCCATGGTGATATTTCAGGAAGTGATGGCTAGATGTACAGGTATGTAGGGCGGAGGGCATTCAGGCAGAGAGGGGATAGCAAGTGCAAAGGCCCTGGAACAGGATGATGATGAGTAGCTCAGGAAGGGGACAGGAGTGGGAGATGAGCACACTTGACTTTTTACACCACATGGATGTTTGAGGTTATTTAATGAAATAACTCTCTTCACCAGAGAAAACTAGAAAGATGTGTGTGGCTTCCATATAGAAGGTGGAATCAGCTAGAAGTCAGGACTGTACTGTTCTTTGTCACTACCTTCTTTGGGAGGTGCCATTTTATAAAATGAATAAATTCCACCTCAAGGTTTTGGATTTGGGGTTTTTTTAAGTTTTTCAGTTTTCAACTGAATATATATTCGAATATTATGTTTACTACAAGCAATAAAATTCCATGATATATAAGGGAAATATTAAGCATCACCCCCCCCACACACACACACACACACACACACAGACACACAGACACACACTTTTATTAACAGCCTGGCATGTGTCTTTCTGTATTTCTTTCAAGCCACACATGGATGTTTTTGTTGTTGATGTTGATATTCTTTGCTTGTTTTTACAATAACAGTATGGAATTTTTCAGCAAACACTGCTTCTTATGTCCCCAGCCTGTCTCATGGCCAGGCTGACCTTCAAGCCTTTCAGGGATCTTTTATTTCCTCATTTGTATCTTTTCACACCACAGACAACCTTTGGTGTGTCAGTCTCTACTCAGATTTCACCCTTGCTGGAGGATCTGTAGGTACATGCAGTGTCCCAAAGCAGGGTTGTATGACCCTACCTGAGGCTGGAGGGCCCTCACACACCTGGAAATACTGTGTTGGAAAAGTCTTAGCACTTTTTGAGAGCTCTGCCTCTGCTGTGTGTGTGTGTGTGTGTGTGTCTGTGTGTCTGTGTGTCTGTGTCTATGTCTATGTCTATCCATCCACTCCCATTAATCCTGGTTTCCATCTCTTTTTCCTCCACAGTGAGGGTTCCCTATTTCATTGACTTGAAAAAACCACAGGATCAAGGTTTGAATCACACCTGCAATTACTACCTCCAGCCAGAGGAAGACATAACCATTGGAGTCTGGTGAGTATTTGGCCAAGTGCCTCATAGCCAAGTACCCACTCTGTGAACTCTTCAGGAAGCAGGAAGGGCCCTGTGTGGCATGGCCAGTGTTGTCCTTGACAGCAGTCTCTGAAACTGTTCCCTTTCCATTTTTATCTTTATTCACTTTATTTCAAAAGGAAAGAGCTCTGCCAAATTCGATCCTAATGGAGCATGATGTGATGACACCAAACTATTCTGAAGTTTTCAAATAGCCTTGTGAACTAGATTGCTTTCTGTACAAAGCCTTATTTCCAGGGGGAAAGAAAAAGCTAGAAACAAAGAGAATATAAGCACAGAATTGTGAGCACAGGTTTGAAATATATCATTTCTTTCCAGAGAAAGGAATGTCTAAATGAAAACAGCTTGATTTCTTTTCACATACATTTTTGGCAGTTGATAATGGTAGTGTTTGCTATCTTCTTAGTATTTACTTTTCATAGCCTTAAATTTGAATTAAGCTCTGTGAATTCTTTGTCCCTAGAATATGTTTTTAATGTTTTTTTCCCCACTATGGACAAATGGATGTTTTTGAACAACTAAATCAAAATTGACCAACCTTTCTGTGATGTTTTCTTTTTTTTCTCAGAATCACTCTGAATCACTGCCTCTTAATCTAGCTTGGTTTCTTTTTCAGTAGCCATAAAGTCTCTCAAAACCACTGAGTATGTGAGAAGCTTCTAAATGAAATGCTATGAATAGCTTCCCAGTGTGGATTGCGAGGAAGTTTGGGCATTTCTAATAATGGTCCTGGGTAAAGAACATAAAATGAGAAGGAAGATTTTTATTCATAGGAGTTGATGCTTGGGACTCTAGAGTCTTTTGTCATTTTCAATTTGATTTCATATAGCATTTAATAACCTCTGTGACATGCGGGACACCTTCCATCTTCAGTCAGAAGCTTGACATGTTTTGCTTAGGGCTGTTTGGTGGGAATTGGTTGGCCCGCCTGCTACTTAATAAGGGTCTGTGTGCTTTGAAGACATGAGAGTTTGGTCAGTACTTCTCTCACAGCAGTTACCCAAGAAAGTTGTATTTAGTGACAATAATAGCGAGTCACAAGATAGTGATAGCCATGCTGTGTGCTGGTGGGCACCTGCCCATGTCTGTGCTGTGCTGTTGTGAGGAAGATATGGACTCTTGGGCAATAGTAGGCCCTGTTCACCAACCACCCCCACTTGGCAGGTACCTCATCAGATCTGCCTAACAGCAAAGGCTTGGAGGAAAGCTGAGGGTTTGCTTGGTCATCAGCTTATTCTCAGCTTCTTGTCTATGAGCATAATTGTCCACCTGGCAGTGGGGAGGAGAGCCCTGGGATAGGTCCCTACCCATCTGTCTGGGAGCTTCCTGGGCCTTTGTCAAGTGCCTCAAGTTTGGGGTAGGCTGGCTACTGGAAGCACATCAGCCCCCAGTTACTTTAAAATATACCTTCGGTCCCATAGGTTTGTAATTGTAGGAGAGCAATAATTACAGGGGTCAGAACCACCCAAAATGTGATCCTCTGGAACAGGTCAGAAAGATAAATTAGAACTGAAGTGCTGAAAATTAAGAGCTAAAAAAAAAAAAAGAAAGAAATTGGCCATTTATTGCAATATTTTAAGGATTCTTGCTAATTAATTTAAATAAATTTTACAGAAACGCCTTATTAATTCAGAGCCTCCCAGTGATTAACAGTATTTGGTGTTAAGATCAATGGAGCATCTCTTTGAAGGAGGGTTTGGCAACATAGACTGAGTCTTCAGGTGTGGAATATGCTGCATGAGCTCACCGACACAGTGAGGCAGCCTGTGACACCTCCTCCTGCAGACATGAGTCTGCTCCAAGGCAATTTACAAGCAGGCTCTGGAATGTGCCCTGTATTAGAAATGGTGTTGTCAGGGTGGCCAGGCTTCTAGCACAGCTCAAAGATCGCTGTTGCTAAGTTAGCACATGTGATGGCATGATGCTGTCTTAGGCACACTGAGACTTAAATTGCATGCTGCTTAAAAATACGGATATGTATGAGGGGAAGTGCTGTTTGCTCAGCTAGTATTTATTAAATGCTCATTCTGTGCTAGTCCAGATGAAGGCCTGGTGACTGATTCCTCATAGAGCTTCCAGTTCCTACTGGAGAAATAGCCAGCCCCCACCCCTGGTAACTGCTACCAGTGTGAGCCTCTGTAGCCTAGTGGAGGTCCATTTGCAAGACGGGAAATCTACTTAAGTTGTCAGAGCCATTTCTACACCTTGACGTTCTGTAGTTATTTATTCTAGTAATAGGGATAGTTTGCCTCTCCAGCACACCTGTCCTGCTCTCTGCTCATATGTGACTTGAGCTCCACAGTTGTTTCTTCGACATCATCATGTGATCGTGCATTTCCTTCTGCTTCTGTTTTCAGGCACACTGTCCCCACTGTCTGGTGGAAGACTGCCCAAGGGAAGGACCAGATGTGGTACGAGGACGCCTTGGCTTCCAGTTACCCTATCATCCTGTACCTGCATGGGAATGCAGGTACCAGGTGAGGAACAAGAGCCCATGTATGGTCTCCCTGCACTGCTGTCTCTTTTGTGGGTGGGAGTGACCTAGCCCAGTAGGGTTTACTGACACTCTCCAGTGAGGGAGTGGGCATGAGGTGGAACAGAGGAAAAGACGAAGTTCATATGGGGTTTATGGGAAGGGGTTTAAGTAAAATTTACATGAAGCAGTATTCCCACAGGCTCAGAGCAAAGCCAGGACTCTGTGCAAAGTGGGCCCAGGCCTTGTTTCCTTGGGAACTACCATGTTAAGCAGATGTGGGAAGCTTTGCAGAGAAACCCCTTATATGAAGCTTGTGCTGGGGTAGAATGAAGAAGGCTGCATCTGTCATTGTGACCCAGATCCTTGCCTGAAGGGAGATGTGTCTTTCTTCCTGGCTTATTTTAAAAGACCAAGTGTCTGAGGGCTCATGATTTAGGAAACAGGTTTTCTCAGTGGGTAAGGAAATGATGGTCCCTGAGAGGAGAAATCATTGTGACCCGTAAGGGCCACAGCATGCCCTGAGGAAAGTTGTCTCTTGTTCAGTACGAGCGTCTGTCAGTCCTGTCCGAGGATTACAAGCTTGTTGGCACTTTCTTTCTGGTAGGCGTACCTTGCTGGAGGAGGAGGAGGAGCAATTCCTGGAAAGGGCAGCAAGTGCTGAGAAAGAGCAGGGGTGACATTGAAAGAGGCATGACTGAAAGCAGAGGGAAGCCAGCAAAGAGACCCCAGCTAAGTGTGCATGGACAGGCTCCTCCTCTGGGGTGGCCCCACCATATTGTCAAGTCAGGGTTATTTGGGTGAGTTCTCTGCTTCCACCGGTAAGCCAGCAGTGCCAGTGCATCTTGCTGGACCAATGATGAAGCACAACTGTCTATAGCAGGTAAAAGCCCTTGCCCAGGTTTATCCCAGGTGTTTTTCAGGAGCGGCTTTGATGGCATGTCCTTCAGACTAATTGGGATTGGAGCTACGATACTTGGTTTAAAGAAGGCTCCTTCCACCCATGTGGTCAGCCTTGCTCAGAAGAGTCTCTGTGAGATAGCCAGCAGAGGCGAAGGAGGAAGAGCATCTTTGGAAGAAAGCATTACCTGAAATCCCTGGGAAGGTCACTGTTACTGCAGCTGCCATAGGTCATCTGAGAGAGAGCGTGCTAGCAAGGAGCTGGCAGGAGGCCAGGCCACCTCCTGGTGCCTTGGCCATGGTAGTGAGCTGGTGGGGTGGTCATTTTATAGGCAGAACCAGCAAAGAGAAAAATGCATTGGCCTTTCTGAAGGGAAAAGCAGGCCACAGTGGATAGGGGCTGCACAGAGGACATGCAGGAAGTTCAGGAAGTATGGCCCAAAAAGATGGTTTCTGAGCCAAGGCTATATAGTGCTTAGCTACTGAATCATGTGTGTATTTGGTTGCTTGCTTGCTTCTTTGTCTGGGATGAGTTACAGAGGGTTTCTCTTCTGCTTTTCAAAGAGCAAATGACTACAAATAGCTCTTGTAGTATTTTTCTATAAATGAGAGAATTTTGTAGGTTACTGTGAATCAAGTTCAGTGAAGTAATGACAGTCACATGGTAAAAAAGATAAAATCTACCTGTAACTTCAGGTTTAAAGGAATATTGTGACTTTGAAAGGTTTGCTGCTTCCTCCCACTGCCCCAGAGACTGCCTGTGTTGTAAATCTTGCCAGTCTTTGCTCTTTGACCAGACAAATGAGGCAACCTGAGATCCAGACGCCTGGGTTGCAGTCACTCTGTGTGATGCTCTAAATCCTTCTTTTTGCTCAGGGTGGAGAATTTGGAAAATTTAGATAAGACCACCATGAACTCTTTCAAAGATAATGGAAAACATTGTGCAATATTTCCTTTTGTATTTCTTTGTATTTTTGTGTCTGCATTATATGGTTCCCTCTTTCATCTCGTCCTTGTGTCTCCCAAGGACGCTCCCTCCCTCCACCTTACCTCTCCCTACACACACCCAGAATGGCCAAAATGCTCATTATGAAAAAGGAAAACAGCTGAGAAGTCTGAAGAGGGCGAGCCCACCTGCTGACACACTTTCCTGTCCTGAGGTTCCCCTGTCCCCACTTTGGTGTCTGTCCACGGTAATAGCTGACCAACTGGATATACAGTGAAAAGGTCCTTGAACAAAGAAGTACGGACACGTGAATCAGTTCAGATGAAAGCCTGTTCAGCTTCATTAATAAAAAGTACCCATGAAAACACTAGTCTGTTGATGAAGGGCTGGGCAATGGCCATTCTCACATATCATGGATAAAAGGCGAGGGCCCTCAAGATTATAATCACACACCTTCAACTAGCAGTTTCATGTATAGGAACATGTCCCACACATGAGGCGCATATATGTTAAAAGACATAACAGGTGGCCACAGTAGCAAAACTTAAGTCATCACCAAGTGGGAAAGAGCCAAATGACCACGAGATGAGCAAAGTGACCACTACTATAAAGGATGTACTGAGAGTGGGCTGTGATTTATTGAGTAAAAAGTGAGAGGCAGAAGAGGTGTGCGTCACAGGTCCTTTAGGTGTGTGTCTGTCAAGTAGAGAAGTACCTTTGCTTCTGTCTATAGGTGACCCCTGGAAACTGGGAGACTGAGGGAGGGGGATGGGTGCTGGGGCAGGAATGGGCAGGGCTAGTGTGCTCTGTATCCTCTTATGTCTTCTGGATTTTGTACTGTATGTATGCGTCACACAGTCAAAAATAAAAGCAAAGTAGTAATTAACAAATACCCCTAAAGTGCTAAGAATGTTCCTTGCTTGGCACAGCACTGCCAGAGGCAAGCTCTGAGCCACTTAGGGTATCCCAACGAGGAGGTCACCTGTCCACCATCAACTCCCATGTATGGATTGGGTACTAAGCCTCTAAGGGCCCAGATGTTCCAATGTTGATTCTGGGCCTACCTCTTTAAGAAGATGCACTAACACCCATTTTTGTTTCCTTCTCTCTGACAATCTAGAGGAGGTGACCACCGAGTGGAACTTTACAAGGTAGGTGAGGATGGCATACAGTGCATGACAGAAAAAGCAGTATCCACATGGTCTATGATGGGCCAAGTGGTGTCTACACTGTGTATGATGGAGGGAGCAGCGCCTGGGTATTTCCTGTATGTTCTTTCCAGGTAGCATGAACAGAAGGAGTCTCCTAAGAATTTTAATCCTAAATTATATTTTTTCTGACACTGCCTGATGACTCCACCATAGAGTGCTTCCTACAATGCTGCCTCCAGGGATGGTTTCCAGAATCAGGATGAATGGACATTGTGGATTTATGCCAGATATTAGCTTATCGCATAAAAGGCATTTGAATTTGTTGGTAAACATATTATTCATATATCAAAAGAATGGAAAGAACAGAGGGGTCAGAGAGCTAACACTTTATTCCCAAGTTGCAGGCTCAGGTATTGGGTACCTGTCACATTTACATCAGATTCCAGGCCCATTGAGTGGAAGCCCAGCAGGTTTCCCCAGGGAAAAGAGGCCACAGGCAGGTGTGCAGACCTTCCCTTCTGCTTGGTCATCATTGAGTGTTTGTGTCTCAGAGCCTGAAGTATGCAGTTGCTGCCAGTGTCTGGGACCACCATGCCTGTCTCCCTCTTTCTCCTCTCAGATGGGCATCTGCATTTGCTACAGTACAGAAGAGGACTTAAGCAGATGTGTAGAAACATCTGTACCATGAGAGCACTGCTCTGTCGTCTACTGAGTGGGCTGCTCTGGATTGTGGAGCTGTTTTGTGTACAGATTAGATCAAGTCAGGGAAGGGAATGCTTGGAAAACTGTAGGTCCTCTCTCAAGGTTTCTGTCCATGGACTGATTTATACTAGGAGTAGGTGTGGTTCTGTAGGCTCTGCGGGAGACTAGGAGCTGAAAAGAAATGTGGCAGGCTGCACTTGGGCGGCAGAAGAAGAAAAGAGCACAGGCCAGGCAGTGACTTTGAGTGATGTGGTGATGCAGCTTCCACATGGCTCTGGGCGCACTTCAGCCGAAGAGGGAGGCTGCAAGTAGAGATCTAATAAGAGGGATCACCTAGTCTAGAGGGATTTTTTTTTTTTTTAATAACAAAGAATTAAAGGAAGTTTAAAATCTGAGATAGCTTGCTGTAAATGTCCTCTGATGCAGGCTCTGCACCTGGAGGCCCTCTTTCTGGACTGCTGAATGGTCAAAAACCCCACTGTCTGCCCCAGAGGAGGCCACTTGTGAGCCCCTGAATACAAAGGCTCTGTTCTGAGGCTCTGAGCTGAAGGAGAGGCATCCTGCCCACAGTACTGAGACAGAGAGAATTGGGTTTTATTAGATCCCATCAGGAATAGGGCAACATGATGACAGGTCTTTATTAAGTTCCCCCTGTGTGCAGGGCATAAAGGCAGAAAGCAGGGTGGGTTTAGTAAGGGGCAATGTGCCCTCTACTGAAAATGTATGGATTTGTTGCCCAGATGTTTGTTTGTTTTTCACTTTACAGGTGCTGAGTTCTCTTGGTTACCACGTGGTCAGTTTTGACTACAGAGGTGAGGGTTCTTTTGGTGCATCTCCGAGCCCTCCCACTCCCTCCAATTAATGTGTGATATGCAGGCATCACTCTGAGAGGCCCAGACATGGCTAGCAGGTGCCTGACCTGTGGCAACTGCAAGTGTTTTAAGGTAGTGGATGGGGGCAGAGTCTTTGATAAGTGTCCTGCATGCAGATGCTAGGGGTGTCCCTCTTGTAGGGAGGCACCGGAATCCAGCACATGCCCTTTGTCAGCAGCATTTTAACTGTGGAAGATTCTGTCTTTTTTCTTTATTGGACTCAGACTTTCCCTGCAGCTAGACACCAGACACATTTGATCCTCAGGAGAGCTTATCTTGTTGAAGTTATGAAAACAGGAAAAAGAACTTCTGAGAGAGAAGAAAGATTCTTGTTCTTGCCACCTCAGTATTTCTTCTTTCTTACATGAATCAGAGAGCTTCCCATTGAAGAGATAAAGAACCGCAGTTTGATGTAAGCTAAAACATTCTATCTCAGTGAGTCAGAAAAATACCGTGTATTAACATTGAGCAGTTGTGTGAGAAGTGTGTGCCTCCGCAGTCCTCATTTGGAGAGAGCAAAGGCTGAAGGCTGCCTGGTTGCCTTACCTTGACCTCGGAGGGCAGTGGTATCCATATCCTCGGACTGGATATGGATATTGTGTTACTTTTCTCTTGCTGTTGTAACAAATTACCACAAATTTCATGTCTTAAAATAACACAAATTTATTATCTTGTAGCCCTGAAAGTCAGAAGTCCAAAATCTTGAGTCACTGGGCTAAAATAAAAACGTTGGCAGGATTGGTTCGTTCAGGAGGTTCCATGGGAGAATCTAGTTCTTTGCCTTTTCTAGCTTCTTGAGGTTGCCTTTACTCCTTGGCTCTTGGCCCCTTGCATCTGCATCACTGACCCTGACTTTTGTCTTTCTCTCTCACTTATAAAGGCCCTTGTCTATACTTTGGGCCCACACTGATAAGCCAGGATACTCTCCCATCTCAAGGTGAGCTAATTTGCAGCATCCCTTCCTTCTGTAACCACTATTCACAGGTTCCAGGGATAAGGATAAGGACCTAGACCTCTTTGGGGGTCATTATTCTTCTTACTACTGGAATGGTTCTTCCATGGAAGACTCTTCCATCAGGATGAAAGTTCTGGGTTGGGAAAAACTCTGAAATGAGGTTCTGGCAAGTAGTTTACTTATTCATCTATTTCTCCATGCTAAAAAGTTTTTCTGTTCCTACTGCACACTGGAGCCCTCAGGATAATGAGAAGGGACAGCTTTCTTTATTGTTCACCTCCCTGTGCTTCTACCAAGAAATGAAATCCAGTATAGCACTTCCTCTTTTCAGTCGTTATCGAGTCTCTGCATTTCTAAGCCCTATAAGAAACAGAAGTTCTGCCTCTTCTGCCTCTGTGTGTGTGTGTGTGTGTGTGTGTGTGTGTGTGTGTGTGTGTGTGTGTGTCTGTCTGTCTGTCTCTCTGTCCCTCCATGTCTCTGTGTCCCTGTCTCCCACTCGTACCCTGAGTCTTTCAGTCTGGCCTTGTCTCTTACAGAACTCCTTGTGCAACCACTTTCCTAATCTGGGGTACTCAGGGGAGGTGGCTTATTGTGCCCACTAACTCTCAGTTTTTGCTTATGCAGCAGATCCTGCTCTCGTTCAGCCTGTGGTGCTTTCAGATCACTTGATGATGAATCACTGCTGAGCTGCTCAAAATAACTAGGGCACTTGACCTTTCCTGGAGACTGGGTGGAAGGGCCCTTGGAGAGGACACAGTGTGGGGGCAGTGATGCTTAGCTTTCCTCTGTTAGGCAAACAAGATTCTTAGAGCCCCTTCACTTTCTGGGTCAGAGTTGCCTGGCATCTGGAATTCTACCCACCCACTCTGTCACCCACCTGTTTCCCAGAGCCTTGCTTCTTGAGTCCCTGTGCCTTTCTGTAGCTGGGCCAAAGCTGGAGTCTAGACTGGGCTTGGGGCCCCTCATCCTGGGTCGGCCACTAGCAAGCCCCAGTGTTGAATAGGTTAATGTCCCAGCAAGACGGCCTCCTTTTGCACTGCTGCTCATCTGGGGACATCCTGTGATTGCCTTTGGGTTTGTGGGTTATAATTGGATGAGGAGGTAGAAGAAGCAGGAGCAGCCTTGTTGGGACACCCTGTGCATGGAGCTGTGGATGGTGACAGTGGTGATTTGTAGAGACTTGTATTGCTTCTGAGGGCTTGGGCCTGTCTGTTGAGAAGGGGAGAAAGGGTAGGCCTGCCCCTCAAGAGGTTCTATGAACTGGGCTTGACTTCCTCCTCTTTTGCTTCCCTCCCTTAGGTTGGGGTGACTCAGTAGGCACACCGTCAGAGCGAGGCATGACCTATGACGCACTCCATGTTTTTGACTGGATCAAAGCGAGAAGTGGAGACAACCCCGTGTATATTTGGGGCCACTCTCTAGGCACTGGGTAAGAGTTCCCAGCATGACTTGGCCTTTGGGGGAGTAGGTTTTCATGGGGCGACTTTTCATCCTGGGCTTTCTGAGGGTACCCTGATGGCCTCTGGATCCTGTGGCACTATTAGTTCCAACAAGCCTTGTCTCCAGTCTCTACGTAGGGGCAGGGGATGAAGCACCACTAGAGCCCAAAAAGAGTCTGAACTACTTTAACTCCTCAGCTGAAGTCACTTGAGACACACAGGCACAGTTGTGGAGATGACCTCCCCCTCTACAGGGAGGATGGACAGCCTCTCCTCAGCCCAAAGTTGTAGCCTTGGGGAAACATCTTCAAAGCATACCAGATGGGGTTCAAGTTCAAGATATACCTGGGCTTACACATCCCTTGTTTTTGGACTGCATGTGCTGTCCAGCAAGCCCCAGTGCCAGGGCTCTGATCACTGCAAACCAGGGACATTTGTAAAAACTAGGGCACATAGCCCATACTTGGCTTACCAGAGAACTTAGGGGAGGCAGCAGTGCCAAGACAGGAAGCACTTTAATGTTTCATTTGGGACCATCTGAATTGCTTCTGCTGATGTGAGGTCCAGAGTATTTCTAAAAAGAACTGCTGATGTCAGTGCCCAGAGCCCTAAGACCTTTAGCTGCCTTGCCCTTTCCTGTTGCTCTTCCTTTAAGTATAGTGATTGTATCCCCTTTCTCCTGTTGCTGCTCAGCTTGGTTCATATGCTGGAGTTGGGCTGGGAACTGCAGACTAGGCATTGCCTGGGACAGGGACTCTTGGCCCACCCATGTGGAGAGAGTAAACCTTGTGCCCTTGGAGAGGTGCCTTGGGCCAAGGGGAGAAGGCAATCCTGCCATGGCTGTCCACACAGGACCCTCAGTGTGGTCCTGAGACATTCCACCTGTTCCCCTCACCCCACCCCCACCCCACCCAGGCCTGACAGACTCGAAATTCTGCTTCCTCCAGGAATTGATTCCCACAATTGCTCTGTCTCGGCAGCACCCATTCCAGGCAGGTGTGAGCTGAGAGGGAATGCTGTGTAGCCTAAAGGAGGCTATTCCTGGTGAGGCTGGAGAACATATCTCAGAGACTTGAAGAGTGCCTGTCATTGCCATCCTTGTTGGAGGAGTTGGCTGATGTTTGGGGCAGCTGGGCCCACCCATGGTCCTGGAGCATCTTTGTGACCCCGAAACCCTCCCCACTAATTACGTCACAGATCTCATGGTTGCTCTGGTCACTTTGCAGGATTTAGAACAGACTCATCTAAAATAATTTTTGTTGAAATTCAGCTGAACTGTTTTTGTTTTTTTTTTTCAGAGTGGCAACAAATCTGGTACGGCGCCTCTGTGAGCGAGGTAGGGGTTCATGTGGCATGTGAGTCCTGGTGTTGTGGGCATGGGCTCTTCCTGGTCCTGGGCCCTCTCAAGGCAAGCAGTGTTTGGGCTCTGACTGCATTCCAGGCCCTGCTGTGAGTTCCTGTTTAGTGGGTGCTGGTGGTGAGCAGCACAGTGACTGTGCTTGGTGTCTTCACGGAGCCCCTTGAGTTGAGCATTGAGGCTAGGACCTGGGCATACAAAACCACAGCTAATCTAAGCTTGCATTCCCCCAAGAGTTTTCGAGGAGCTGGCACTGCCTCACGAAGGGCCAGGATCCAAATGAGCAGCTTCAGCCGACGTTCTCGAGAGCAACCCAAGGCCACCCGAGGGTCCCCTGCATGGACCCTTCCCACATACCAATCATGTGGGATGGCCAGCCAGTCTAGCACGCTGGGTTTCATTTTCTTGTCTGGTGGGCTGCCTCTCCCACAGACCCCCCATGGGACCCTGGGGCATGTGTTTTATCTGGGCATTTTGCCCATCTCACTGTTTTTTTTTTTTTTCTGTTTTACTTATCTAGAGACACCTCCAGATGCCCTAATATTGGAATCTCCATTCACCAATATTCGTGAAGAAGCTAAGAGCCATCCGTTCTCAGTGGCAAGTACAGTTCTTATTAAAAATTGATTTCTTTTTGTTAGTAAAATAATTACTACAAAAGTAATTCTAGTAAATAATTACAAAATGAAACAATCATAAAAATTATTATTGAAATATTCCGGTGAATAGAGATGTTATTAAAAATTAATGCTTGTTTAGTTTTGGACATTAGCCGAACTCCAGAGCTGCCCAGGAAGATTATAATTTTGCAGCCAGGTAGGACAGATTCACAGCTGGGTTGTATGGGGCAGCAGGACCTATGGGAGGTCTTGCCTCTGTGGTATGGTTTGCCCATCGGGCACAGTTGCCCCATGGGGTTCAGCCCAGCTGCTTCCCAGGAGTGAGCTAGTGGGTACCCTCACTCTCCATCCCCACAGACAGTACTTGGCAGCCAGCCTCTAATGGTCATATATCAGGGTCATGCCCTGGGTAAACCCAGATGGGGATTCTAGGGTGAGTCGGGCCCTCACTAACTGAATCAAAGCCTTAGACTCTTCTTTTACAAGTTTGGCTGGGAGCGGCTTCTCTGTGCCCTGTTACTTCTTCCTTCATTCCACTGCTTGCTGACTGCTAGTGTTTTCTCAGAGAGCTCTGTCAGCCCACTGCCTGACTTCACATTGCTGTGTTGCAGACAGAACACTCCTCTATAGTGTTACTTTGTTACTTCTTTGATGTTGCTTTTCTCCCAAGTCACACAGACCCCCATTTCCCTGTGGGTGGTGGCCCTGATGTCTATGGGAAGTCTGGTCTCCAGGCTGATCCTGGCTGCTGCTCTGAGGTATGGGAGCCATGTTTGCAAGCAGCCTTTGCTGCAGCCAGTCTAGTCTGGTGGCCTCTCCAGTAGAAACTCTCTGGTCAGAGCACAGGGGGCTGGGGCCACCCCAGCATAGCTAAGGTGGGGCTGCAGATCAGTTTGTTCAGAAGTAGGGGTATATCCTGGGCACTTAGCACCCTCTGTCTGAACCCTTGACCTTGGCCTTCCACATGGTTATTTTAATTGTTGCTTCTGTACATTGTTTCCATGTCGCCTTCAGATATATCGATATTTCCCTGGATTTGACTGGTTCTTCCTTGATCCCATTACAAGCAGTGGAATTAAATTTGCAAATGATGAAAAGTGAGTACTGTAGTAGAGTACCTAATTTTTCAATTTAGAAAAACACCAATAATCCCCAGCATAAGCCTGTTCAGTCACATTGATGAAATAGAATGGAATTCTGAAGACTAGGGTTCTTCTTTAACCAACAAACATATCTTTATAGAGGGAAGGTAGGCATAGTGCTGCAGCTGAGAGAAAAAGGAGTGTGAATAGACTATAGAATTAAAGCTGTATGAAAACAAAGTATTTTTGTCCATACCATTTTTATTTTAAAATAGTGCAGCAAAACCAGAACTCCTGAATAGGTATTCAAAAATGACTTTCCTCAGCCATTTGATTAATATTTGGTTGTGAAAAGATGTTGCAAAGTTTATTATTAAAAATATTTCTATTAAGTAAACCAAAAATAAATATTCTGGTTAAGGACTCTTTGAACATTCATAGTCTGCTGACATTGTCTTTGTGATATATTTTATGGGTTTTAATTTCTTCAAAGGAAAAATCCTTATCTATTTGGTTAACATTTAAAAATCTACAGTTGGAAACAATTTAGAATGGAGTATTTTTCTCCTCAGCTATGTTTTTTGGTTCTAAATATAAAAATAGAACAAACTGAAATTTGAGCTAACATTATAAACAAAAGACCGTGCTTGTTTATAAATATTGTCATTTTGGAACTTGAATAAATTGGATTCCTTCTCAGCAACAACAGTGAATGCTGTTCCCTGCCCTCCACCCCAGGCCACCTTTGGTCCTGCTCTCCAGCTGAGCAATGGGGGCCAGTAGCACATCACCCCCATGTGGCCCAGCCCTCCCCACACTGGAAGTAAGGAGACCCCTCCTGGTGGGCAGGTCTGTTGCCAAATACTGCCAAGGTGACAGCATGCGAACTAGGCCTCTTCCAGAGCAGACACAGGTAAGACAAACTGCCTACCATAGGAAATCTGAAAAGTGGGCAGTTCAAAGTGTGATTCACATACAAGAAACACTCCAGCCTAGAAGCAAAATGAGGCAAGAGCATGTGTGCTTGTGTGACACTAGCAAAAATGCAGACTTCCAGATAGGCTGGGTGTCTTTGGGGTGACGAGTTCCCTGGCCCAGGTCCTGCCAGGTGCCAAGCTTGCCCAGTACTGCCCTTACAAAGCCCCTAGATCAGTATGAAATCGCCAAAAGCAGGTGGGTGCCAAGTCCACCAGCTTTACCGTGAGACCTCAGTGAGGCAGCCAAGAGACACTTGGTCTGCTCTTGTGTTATATGGTTTGCTGAAGGTTTGGATTGAGTGAACCTATTGAAAATGTTAATTTATTTGTAAACATTCAGGAGTGACCTTAAATGTTATTTACACCAAAGATAAATTAGAGGGTATCGACTTGTTTACCAATGGATTCCTAGTAGCAGTCATTTTCAATAAGTTTCTTGACCCACCCTAAATTATTTGATTTGTAAATTATTTGATTTGTAATTTTTAAAGAATATGTCTACTGGCAAAAATAATCATTTTCAATTTTTGGAAAATATGCAGGTGCCAGATTTGGTGAATGAATTGACCTCTAGATTTGATTGATATCTATCACTTTGCATAGGTATTGATCGAAACATCTGATAAATCAACTTTTAGTTCTCTGGTAAAAAGCAGCCCAGAAGAATTTTAGCTGTTAAGCACCATGGTGAAACACTCCCTGATCCTTAGTCCCTGACAAGGGCACGGCCAGGGGACCAGGAGACCCCAGCCATCTCCCTGGGGTCTTAGTCTAGTCCTTTTTTATCCCCACAGTGTGAAGCACATCTCCTGCTCCCTGCTCATCTTGCACGCTGAGGATGACCCCGTTGTGCCCTTCCAGCTTGGCAGAAAGGTGGGTGCCAGTGCAGGCCCTGGTGCCAACAGGCATCTAACAAGCCCATGTTCGGGCTGGGCATAGGCAGAGGTGGAGGAGGGGCCTGCTGTTAGCAGGAAGGGAAGTGGGGGGGCCAGAGAGCAAGGCCATCCACAGAGGAAACATGAAAAATAAGCAGATGTCTCTCAGGTCCCTGTACAAAGGTCCTGGCCTGACTCTAACTGTAGGGGACTCAGGTGGGAGGGCTCACCAGTTACTGGCTGGAGTGTAGGACCCCTTGATGATGAAGATCCCCAAGCCCCAACACAAGAGTCCCAGTCAGTAGCATTGACAGAGAACCTCTCATTTGTTCTCTTGCCTTTAGGATTGGACCTATGTCAGAGGAGTACTGTGTTGTCGTGGGGCCTTCACATTTGTTTTTGCTGAATTTGCTTTCCCTTTGCTCCTGAGAAACAAGATTAGATTTGTAGGCAGGCGTGGGGTAGGAGATAGTACTACCTGACCATGGTGATGGCAGGGAGGGAGCGACAGCTCTGCTACTTCTGCCTCAGAATAGGCCTGAGGTACAGGTGGATCCACCAGGACCAGGTCCCTTCCCTCCAGCAGGTGTGAGCACACTGCCTGGCTATCCCAGGGGAAGGAGGAGGGAGGGGCTGAGGGCAGGACAGTTACTGAGCCAGCTTGACTGCCCTTGGCCCAGGCACACAGCAAAGTCTGAGGCACATGACTTATTCAAGCCCCCAAGGGTAAGACATCAGGGCTTCTCCATGCTCTGAGGCCACTACACCATTTCTTAGCAGGTGGCTCTTTTTGTGGTGCTGGCTCATCCACTTGCTGCTCTCTGAGGAAGGGGGAGCTCTAAGAGATTGGCATGGGGATAGAGAGGGTCTTCAGTGGCAGGCCTAAGGGCTGAGCCTTGGCCAGGCTCCTGCCAGCACCTCTGGCTCTAGCCATGGCAAATTGCAGGGCTAGCAGTGCTATCACAGCGGGATATGGGCTGCCCTGCAGAGGCAGCAGCCACTGCCTGGCCTCTGTTGAAGAGGGGAACACCGGGCAGGTCACTCACAGGGCTTCCATCTCTGGGCACTGACCCATCTTTCCCTCCTCAGCTCTACAATATTGCTGCACCATCTCAGAGCTTCCGAGACTTCAAAGTTCAGTTTATCCCCTTTCACTCAGACCTCGGCTACAGGCACAAGTACATCTACAAAAGCCCTGAGCTTCCTCGAATACTAAGGTGAGGTGTTCTCTTCTCACCAGGGATGTTGTCCTGGATGGCAACAGCTCAGGCCAGACATACAGCAGGCTTAGCTGCGAAAGCTGCTTCAGTGGGGTCAGGAGTCACCATAATTCAACAGCCTTTCATTTCCACCCATAGGGGCTGAGAGTGTTTTATTGCCCCTTCCTACTGGACTGTTCCCATGATCTCCCCATGGTACAGGTTGTAGAGGCCCACACAAACACCCCATGCAGGGGCTCACCCAGTGCACAGGTGGCCATGTACAGGAGCCCCCACCCCTCACGCTCCCCTGCTGCTGTGGGTAAGGCCTTGGTCCCTTCCCACACACCTGTCAGGTCCTGCCCCTGCACACACAGCATGCGCATGGGCCCTCTGGCCTGGGCCAGCTCCTCAAGCCTGTTTGTCCACAGCTGCTTCTTGGAAGAAGGTGTGCTCCTGGCTGTGAATTCACCTTCCTGGGACTGCTGGGTCTGGGGGTGCTCAGATTGGCCCTCAGCATGCTTCATCCGCTGTGTAATTCTGCTTCGCACTTCAGCTCTCCTTTGGCTACCTTGAAAGTTCCAGAGGCAAAGCTACATTTCTTTAGTAGTTTGCCGCACAGACCTGGGTTGCTGAGAGAGAACAGTGAGCTGAAAGAGTATGGGTTTGTTCTAGAGTTGTAAATTTTTCCCCATCATACAAGGAATATATTATAGAAAATGTGGGCCAGAGTATAACTCAACAGGTTAGAATAAAGGAGAGTAGCCCATACCCTGATCTTCCTTCCTACGTGTCAGGATTGGACTACGAGATGCCATTGGTGCCCTTGCTTCTTTAATTCGGTGACTGTTTTCCAAGTGGGAATGTGGTCCTCCATGCTCCTTCTCATCCTCCAACTGCTGTGTGAGAACTACGGGAGGTAGGGGCTCTGGTTTGGGCTCAGATTTGGCTGATGGTTGTCCTCTGATCTAGGGAATTCCTGGGGAATTCGGAACCAGAGCACCAGCACTGAGCTCACTGCCTGAAGGAGCATGAAGACCTCTGCCCTCCTCCCCATTCCTCCTGCCAACCCAGCACCACGGAGCAGGGGTACCAGCGTCTGTGATGCACCTGGAGAGAGGACTCGGATGCCAGCTAGGGCAGGCAGAGGAGACCACAGCAGACCGGTGGCCAGGAGCATAGATCTTTGTGGAAAATGCAAGTGGCAGGCATGTGGCCCTCTCTCCCTCTTGCTGCCACTCAACCTTGAGTTGGAAAGAGTGACACAGCAGGCAGCAACTAGCAGGTCGATCCTACACTTCCTGAGCTGGGTGTGGAGAATGAGGCAGGAAATGTGAAGTCTTGGGACCACACTGAGCTTTCCGGTACCACCCATGAGAATGCGAGGAGACTTGGGTTCTTCTGTTCCTTCCCAGCACATGCAGAATGGACTCTGTTGGTTCCATAGCCCCCTCCTGCCCTATGCACCCCACTTGCCTTCCTTGATGTCCCTTCCTCCCTTGGCTGGCCCACCACTCACAGCGAGGGAGGTGCCCACGATCAGCATTTCCTCCGCTTTCCACCCACCTGTTCACCTGAGCATTTATTTAATAAAATCCTGGTGGTGGTCTGTCCGTTGCTTTCTCAGTGCTGCCTTTAGCCGTGCACAACCCCAGGCCACTCTCACAGCCTGGCCTTGTGGGAGTAGGGGTGACTATTAGGCTAAGGAAGTGGGCCTTTCTTTCCTCCCTCCTTCCAGAGAGGGGCCTTCTCCAGATGTAGCAGATGGCATTTTCCTAAAATATAGGCCTATATAGGTAACCCTTTCAACTTCTTCTTAGCAAGCCCATTTTATGTCCGTGTCAATGGATGGGCAGTGGGGTTTCACTACACACCCTAGATAAACCCCTGATGACTGAAAGGACAGGACACTCAATTTCTGGCCAATGAGCATCACCTCATTTACTCGCTAGTGGTGACCTTTGTGTTGTTTGGCTTTTTGTCAAGCAGTTCTGCTGCTCCTACCTGGGACCCAGGACCCACTCAACCCCTCTTCTTCGCCCTCCTGGCCCTGGTGACAGGCCAGAAGATTACATTCTGGTTAAGCACTCTCAGAGAACTGGTTTAGTAAGAAATGGTCCTTGAGCTGCCCCCGCAGGTGGCTTTCTTGCCCCTGCTGTACAGGTACAAGGGTATGTCCCACCTCGGAGGGTAGCCTCTCCAGAAGGCCTTCCCCCCTCACATCCTACAGCTCTGGAACGTATCAGTCTCAGATCCCAGAAGTTTTCTGGGGGGTAGCAGGGGCACTCTTATACCTACCTGCCTGTTCTCCAAGTTCTTATGGTCAGTGTTAGCAGCTGGGGCTGGCTTGGGGCGCAGGCCAAAGCTGTTTATACCACGTCCTCTCTGAGGCACTTCAGAGCTGCCTATGGTGATTCTCACATCTGGGAGACATATCTTTCTTAAAACTGAGGTTGAAATGTGAACAGACCCTGGTCCTGAGGTCTGTGTGTTTCAAATGTGATCACTGCCCATTAGACACCACCCTCCCAGGCTACACATCTGTGAGAGCTGGGACACACAGGCCCAGCCCAGTTGTGTCTGTCTGTGTAGCTGCTCTGTGTCAGAGGCTCTGAGTAACACTAAAACATTGTGCGCCCGCGTGGCTGGGAGCACGAGACTGGCGTGCTCTTCTGGCTTCACCACCGAGGCTCAAAGTCAAGTTTCCACACCATCTCAGCCAAAGAAGTGGGAATGACTTACTCATACTATCTCAGACCTGCCTGTTCTGCCTGGGCCCACGTCTTCAGTGTTTATTGTTTTCTTTATAACCTGTAATCTATTTGAGTTGCTTCAGATCACTTTTGAGGGGAATGAGGTAGGATTTTAAGTAAAAAAATACACACTTTTTTTATATGTGCCTAAGAGGCTGATTTAAGATGAAGCACAAAAAGAGAACAGTGAGCAGGAAGTTGCTGGGTCATTGTCAGTTACTCAGGTCCAAAGGCCCTTAACTAGTGGTTTCTTAGTTTATTATAAACCTTGGTCCAAGCAACTAAGCTTAAACTGTGGGTTAGGGCCCATCTTTGATGTGTTACAAAATCAATGTGTGGTCGGGACTAGTCCTTTAAAAAAAAAAAAAGTGGCAATAGCTGTAAAGTGGTTCCACTGGAGCATCCTAGGAGCTGCAGGATAGGGAGAGGGAGCTTACATTTCCAGAACACACCTCATGGACCCCCGAACCCCAGGAGAGCAGCATCGTAACATCACCACCCCCAGTAGGGGTCTACTGTGCTACAAGGTCCCATAGTTCTCAGTTTCTTTGGGTTACGGCCCCAAGTTCATGTTCCTCCTGGTTTTTGATTCAACTTGCAAGGTATATACTTTGGGGGGAAATGTTTTAGTCCCCAGAGCATTCTACCTTCCAGGGCCAAGAGTGAGTAGCAGAAGATGGCTGCGAAACGGACGCAATACAATTAATAGCAAAAAATGCCAAGTGGCTAGATTTCACAATTCTTTGAAGAGCTAACTCTTAAGCCCCACAACAGCTAGGATGAGAGGACTTTCTGTCCTCAATCCCAGAACGATGGGCCGTAATTTAGCCCAGCCCTTCATTACCAGAGAAAGACTGAGGCCTGCCCAGGCCGGCACACAGTGAAACACAGAGGCTGGGTCAACCAAGCATGGGCAAGAAAGTTTAATCAGTTTCTCAAACAATGGGCAGTAACAGCAAGTGGCTTGGTGATGGTCACACACAGCCTAAGAGATTAGGCAGCGGAGGGTGCTGGGGGTACGACCTCAGACGCCAGTGGGGTCTGGTAAAGTGTGTACTTCAGCAAGTCCTTCATGGCCTGGTTCTGTGAACAGTCAGGGCCCGGGAAAAGGGCAGAGCCTGTGATGCCCAGACCCAGTATGCAAGAAGGCAGAGCCCCTGGAAGGGCACTTCTGTCCAACATCGCCAATTACCCCGTGAGGAAGGGTGCCACCGGCTGCTCCTTGCTCTCCCCTCCGGGCAGCTGAGGAGCTCACTCGCCCTTCCTGGTACCAGCCTGCTGTCCAGGAAGAGTGGAGAGTGGGCCGTCCTCTGGGCCCACTCAGTCCTTTTCCAGAGCAGGTTGTCGCACTGGTGGAAAAGGAGGGAGGAGGCAGGCCAAGCTCGTGTGTGAGACAGAAAATGTACCCTCCAGAACAGAGCAGGGGCACAGGGTGCAGATCTGCAGCAGGGACTGGGCACCCGGCGTCCCTCAGCAGCCAAGTGAAAACACCAGAATTCTTTCCTCTGATTTGAAAGTCCAAAAGTATAATTTTTAGTTGCTAAAACAAAAAAAAAAGCTTCAGATTGTTTCATTTCCCTGTGAAGCTAACTTTTCGTCAGCCAGTGTTATCCTAACCAAAGCCCCTTAAAGCCTAGACACAGCTGTCTTCCCCAATGTCACTCTTAGTCATCCTGGGATGCCTTTAGCTAATTAATGCTGAAGTCCTGGGCCAGAGCATCCCCAGGGCAGCTGTAAAGACACGGCCTGGAGCATTGGACCCTACCAGCAATGCTAGGAGGCAGAGCTGGGCCAGGGAGGACTTGAGGGGCCACCCAAGTGCTGCAGAAACACACTTCTCCAGGCTTTGCCATGGCCACTTGCCCAGACCCCATAATCCAGAAGTTCAAAACCTAAAACAAGCTCCCAACAAAGTGTCTTGTAAGGTCTCAGAAATGCCTAGCAGGTGGCTCCACCTTCCACAGTTTTGTGGGGATGGTGGGCTACAGCTGTGGGGCCTACTGGTCAGTGTTGTGAGCTCTGCCTTCCTGCCACAAACCGGGCAGCATCTCATTCTTCACACTTCTCCTTCCTTGTCCATCCATCCCTCCACTCCCTCAATCCTAAACTACTACCATAATCCCCACATCCCACCCTGAACACAGCGCTAAAAAAAGCAGGTACCACTGGCTGCTGGCTAAGTGCTTAGAAAATGGCATGAGGTACAGTCAACAAGAAAACAAAAGCCTACTGGTCCCCAATGTGCTAGCACCTAGTCCTTGGGGAGGTTGGGGGGTGGGATCTGCAGGTCACAGGGCTCCACACCCCAAATGTCCCGGGCATACTCCGTGATGGTCCGGTCACTGGAAAACTTGCCCGAGCAGGCAATGTTCTTGATGACCTTCTTGGTCCACTCCTTAGGATTCTGCAAAGAAAAGGAGATGCTGAGTAACCTCAGGCACAATAGAGCCCATGCTTCCAGAACTTTAGGATATTCCCTGATGAGCGCTTAGCTCTCCTGGGTAGTCTGATGGAAGAGGATAAAACGACCATCATAGCTCACTGAAAAGGGGCCCCGACTACCAGAAAAGCTACCAAATGACTAGGCAGAAGAGACCAGGAGCCTGAGAAGGTCCTGGCCCTCAAAATGCTCCCTCTCCCACTAAAGTATGGCCCACACAACGAAGACAGAAATGCCGCCAGGTATCTGCCACCAGGCAGATCCAATTCCTAGGGTACATGGCCAAGAGGTCGTCTTCCCGCAGCCTCCCAGAGGTTGGCAGCTGTCCTCAGCACCCACACCTGGAGAGGCCTCCCCGAAAGGGCCACTCTCCTTGAGGACCAGTTTAAGGGAAGCAAAGGTTCCATCCAGAGCCCCACCAGTCACTCCTTTTCCACACCCGACTCTGTTCTTTCTCAGGAGGGAACATCAAGAGCTATTTCCCCAAGTGCAGGCTATGACAGCTTCCTAAGGACAGGGGCCCAAAACTTGCAAAGAATCAGACACACGAATCCCTGACACCTCATCCAAGAACCTGCTTCAATAGTTTGGGGAAATAAACCACCTTGACTCAAGATTCTGTACTGTCACGCGACTGTCACGTGTCCCCTCCCACTGCATCCTCCATGGGGTACACAGGTGGGACACCCAGGAAATCCCAGAAAGGGGAAGGAAGCAGGCTCCAAGGGCCAGCCTCCTTCACCTCCCCCAGCTTAGGACCTGGGTCTTCCCATGAGATCCCATGTGGACTCCCTGTAGGCCACACTAAGATGGGACACTAGTCCCAAGGGGTTGCCATGTGCATCCAGGCATATACTCCACACAGAAGCCTGAGATTCATGTTCTTTCCTTGTCCTTTACTACCAAGTGGAGAGCTGGCTCCAGCATCCCTGGCTTGGGAACTCTGCTCCTTACAGCTAGCTACAAGTTCCTCCTTTTACTGAATACTGAAGCTTTTACCTTTCCAGATCATTCATGGTCTCACTTAAACATGCTTTCTGTGTGTACACCAGGCCTCTCTCTTCTTTTGGACCAGACTCTGCACCCACTCCTCCATGTCCCCCTGATCACACCTGCATGGGGTGGTCAGACTACAGGCTGGGGCACAGCCCATCCCCAACCCCGCTGCAGGGAAAACTTGGGTGAACAGCAGCCTGGCCCCATGGAGTCATGAGGTACAGCATGGCAGACAGGAGCAGGGGAACAGCTCAGACAGCTCCTGAATGGAAGATGATAAAGAAGCATGGGCACAGGACAACTTGAACCCAGGATGCAGCTCAGCTTGCCAGGCCCCCAGCCACCCCGCTCTGGGCCACAAGCTGAACTGTGACCTCCCGGGATTGGCCCAAGACAGCAAGATGCAGATGTGCCTCACTGTTTCCCCACCAGTTCTGGGGCCCGAGGACCTTACCTGGTACAACTGGTCCACCTGGGCCTGGCATGCCATGTATGCTTCATAATCTGCAAACACCTTGAACCTGAAACAGGAGACAGAAGATCAGGAAACCAGGCCGCAGTTGTCTGCATCCTCACGCTCTGGGGTGATGGAGCCCACCTGGCCACAGAGGCTGCACTGTGAGCAACACTTCTGTCTTGAGTACACTTCTCAAAAAGCCTTATTTTAGCCCAATGGTCCTTTAAAGAAACTGGCGTTTATAGTGCACTCTCCTCGTGCACATGGGTTAGTGCTGCACAGCTGAGGAGCTTCTTGCCTTTCACCTCTAATGGGAGGGGCACAGGAACGGCAGGCAACAAACAGGCTCTGTGTGCCTGTCTGTTTTCAGCTCTGACTGGGCTGAGAACTGGTGATGTAGGAAAAGGATGTAGGATTCATGAATACAGAAATGCATTTTTGTTTACAACTGAGTCGGAAACACAATTCGTAAAACTATTAAAAGTTTTCCCTGATCACAGACCTCAGCCAGATCCAAACTCCCAGCTCCAGCACCTATGTGGTTATGATCTGATCTGGCTGAAGCCAGAGGACAGCAGCATTCATTAAAACGAAACAGATGAAACTAACCCAGACACAACGAACTGAAAGTGGAACAGGGGTCAGTTCTTAGCATTCACCAGACTCCATTTTTACCAACAGAGTGGAGCAAAGAACTGTCAAGATGGCAAATGGCACTGCCAACCTGTTCCAAGTTAATAAGTCTGTAACTGAAGGTGTTATATACATGTATCAATTTAACTGTAATAAAACACTACGCTGCAATTTATGCTATAAATTACTTTCACCATTTTAACCACTTTGTGTCACCATGAACCCACATTTGCTCCACGGTTATACTCAACCCCTACTTGCCTCCCAGAGGTTTGTGTGTCCTGTCCACACTCCCTCTCTCACTAGAGAAGGCTCAAGAATCACTTCCAATCAGCCCATGCGATACCATTTCCTGCTTATTGCATCAATCTGGGTGGTCAGCCAGTGCTGGGAGCCTGCAGCTAGACCATGCAGCTGGCAATTCCCACCACGGCCCACCAAGCACTGTCAGTGGCCACTGCATGCTTTGGCCCTGGGCATAGCAGAACCGCTCCAGGCCCATGGCCTGAGGATCTGCCCATGGGCTGAGGTTGGGGAAGGGTGGGAATAAGCCTCACCAAGGTAAGATTTCACCCTCAACAAAGGTTGAGCCCACCAGTGAAACCATCTATCTGACCCATTGGTAGGGAGGGACATAGGAACCAAAGGGAGGCCAGTCCTACCTGTCATGGTTCATCAGCATATTGACAACATCTCTGAAGCAATCTGGCTCCTTGGGAGAGAAGAAGCCACTGCTTATCTGGTCCACGGCCTGTCTCAGCTCCGGCAGACGGTCATAGTACTCTTGGGCATGGTACCTGTGGGGAGGTGGGTCAAGTTAGCTGCCAGCCCAGTGTCTCCAAGCCATAGCCTCATGACAGGCAATGGGCACACCCCTGGCCCAGCACTGCCCTAGGCTCCAGCTGGCCTGGCAAGGCAGCTGCTGGCCATGTGAGCTGCTAGGCCCTGGAGGGGGAGTGATGTGCTCTGAGTGCAAATCCCACCTGCTCTCCTTCCTGTTTATCGAACTATAGTCCCTGAAGACACACGATGACACACATGGCTCCATCACATTCCCATGGGAGAGGGATCCTTAAGAACTTGCAGTGCTCTGCATCTCCACGCTGCCCTCCTGCCCCTGCCCCCAACACCCTGCCCCCTGCCCTTCCCGCTCCTGGCCCCAATCCTGTGGGACCCATCAAGTCCATGGCCATCAGGAAGTCTGCGAAAGGGAGGAATCTGGCAGATGCGTACATCCCAGGACATGGGGATGGGGCAGAAAGAGCACAAATGAGGTGGGTAGAAAATGGCAGGTGTATGCTCTCAGGTTGATAAGGACATAGTTCTGACTTCTTAGGTAATATTTTGTTTTTACCAATCTAGTGCCTGAGGCCTCACCAACTCCCCTGAGGGCTTTTAGGCAATTAGGCATCACTACCTTTTCTTTTAATTATTGCTCAGAATTAGGCCAGGGCCAGGACTCCTCAAGGGTATCCAAGGTCATAAAAAATGAGGAAAGGTTGAAAAACTGTCAGAGACCAGAGGGGGTGCCTTGGATTCCCAGATCCTGGGACAGAAAATGAGACATTTATGGGAAAAAGGTGAAATAAAGTATGGACTTTAACAAATAAAAGCATAATACTATTGGTTGATTAATTTTGACAATGTTCCACACTAATTAGTAAGGTATAAGCAACAGGGGATATTGGAAGAGTATGTGGAATTCTCTGTACTATCTTTGCAACATTTCTGTAAATTTAAAACTATTTCTAGAAAAAAAGGTTATTTTACAAATTAAGCCAAGGAATCTCGGCAGTGGGCCAGTCCCAAATCCCCAGATCAGTCGAGAGTGTTCAGGGCCCTGTCCAGGAGGGACCCAGGACCAGGGCCTCTCACTCTTCTGAAAACACTCGGTCTGGACCTTTCTGACTGGGCCATGAAGAAGTACAGAGCAGCCTGCTCTCGCCCCACAGGCTTCCTCGGACAGCCTATTTGGTGCTCTGGAAGTGAGCAGACAAGGCCAATGTGCCCGTAGCTATCCATCCCCCACTCTCTGGGTGGGCGTTCACCCCAGTAAGCAGAGGCCTGGCCCGAGAGCCCTTCTTGGCCCTCCCTGGGGCTCTAGGCAGGATGCTGCCACGAGGAGGGGCACACACCCTTTCTGGTCTAGGGCCTCGATATCTTCCACCTGCAGGCCAAAGATGAAGAGGTTCTCCGCCCCAGCTTCCTCAGCCATTTCCACGTTGGCACCATCCATGGTGCCGATGGTGAGGGCCCCGTTGAGCATGAATTTCATGTTGCCTGTGCCCGAGGCCTCAGTGCCCGCGGTGGAGATCTGCTGCGACAGGTCAGCGGCAGGGATCACTGAGGGAGAAAGCACAAGAAGGTGTCAGCCACCAACTACTCATACATGAGCCATGGGGCAGCAAGAAACACTTTGCTCCCTCCTCCCAGCCTGAGGCTGGCACTCACTCCAGGATGAGCCAAAGCCCTTGGGCACTGCCTACTCTACCTGTAAAAGCTCTTCTTTCTGGTCCAGGGCGACCTGAGGCAGAGGGCTTAAGAGGGGTCTCCTGAGAAGCCCCGCCGGTGGCAAAGGACCTATGTTCTGGAAACTTCCAGGGACCAGCACCCAATCAAAGCCTGCTGGGGTCCCTGGTCCCATTCTGATTCATCTCAATACCATTTTTGTCTTATATAAGCCAGCCTATAAGGCTCTTTAGATCAGTTCAAGAGGAATCTGGACTCTTATGGAACCAGAAGACTAAAAACGGAGAGCAGCAAATTTCTCGTGTTCACATGCACAGGAGTTACTCTGTGCTGTATGCAGAGGTTCCCTGTCCTACCTGCCTTGGCATCCCTGCTCCCACATCTTCAGCTCATCTGTGGAGCTGATGCTTCCCTGACCCAATGGCTGGCACTCAAAGCCAGCAAGACCAGAGCCCAGCTCTTCTTCAAGGTCAGGTCCAGGTGTCAGGGCAGACATAGGCATCTCAGCCCTCATATAAGCCTGCCCCATGGGCAGAGGGACACAGTAAATGTGACAGTGTACACGCTGCCACAGCAAGTCCAAGAGCGGGGAGAAAATGTAGGGGCCCTGATCCTAAGTCTGAGGCCCCAGACTTGGCACCCCAAAGGTTGGTTCTAAAGAAGCCTACCCCAACAGTGAAAGGGAAGTTGCAAGCAGCAAATGGCTGTAAGACGTGTTAGAAACTCAGTGAAGAACCACAACACCACAACACCAACTGAACCGCACATGGTCCATGGCATGTGTGGGGACCACGGGGTGGTTCTGATAAACCAGCCAAGCTGGCAGGAGGAGGGAACACCTCGGCCTGCACATCTTTCCTCAGCCAAAGCACAGGAAGCAGCAAGTGGTCTGTGTGAATCACATAAATGACTGCTCCTTGATGCCTGAATTTCAGGCTCGGCTTTCCGCCATTAGGTTGGACAAACACTTCCCCACCAGGGTCTCCAGAAAGCAACCTGTTTAGAAAGGGGCATCCAGATCAGGATAGCATGCTCCAAGGCACATTTGGCTGTAGAATCTTTTTCAGAACCTTCTCCAAGCAGTAGCACACATCCTAGGTGAGTGTCCCCAGGACTTTCCAAGCTGGAGTGGCCCCAGACTGAACTCTCAGTAGAGCAGGGAGAAATTTCAGGCCCTGAACTGCCCTTGGAAAGGACAGAAGAGGCAGGTGCTGGCCCAGATGAGAAGCAGGCAATGCTCTTGAGAGTGAACAGGTGGTGATGGGAAGAAGCATCCTATGAGGATGTGGGAAGGACAGGGGAGAGGAAGGGAAGCGATGTGGGAGTGCATCCTGCCAGCAAGAGCAAACCCAGCAGCAGAAAGGCAAAGCTGAGAGGCCAAGAAGAGAAGAAGGGGGAGGGACAATGAGATCAGGATAGAAGTGAGAAAGTACAGAGACAAAGGACATCTAAGGCTGAGAGTAACTCTCCAAATTTGAGGATGGATAGAGAGCTCCCCACAGCCTTTCAATGCTAGACAAAAGGCCCCGTTTGGCTGGGGAGCCTGGTATCCAGGGCAGAATTAACCCCTAACCAGCAACGACCATCCACATTGCACCCAGGCAAGGGCAGGCTTTCCTGTGTAATTCGACCTCCCCAGGGCTACCTTTTTCGGCCAAGGACACTCGGTAGTTCTCTAGGAAGATCACTTTGAGCCTGTCGCCCACATTTGGATCATGGTTGACAACATCACTGATGGACGTGACCAGCTTGATGATCATCTTGGCCATGTGGTAACCAGGGGCTGCCTAGAAAGGGGGAGGAAGGTTCAGTATGAATACGCCTGTGCTTGGGGACTGGCATCATTACCGTTCATCAGAGCCTGGTGCTGGCCATGCTGAGGTCACACCTCACAGAGCGGCCCCCTGGTATCAGTGAGGAGCGGCTCTCCGGAGGGACTGCAGCCTTAGGATCCTTACATGTCCTCCACACCATTTGGTAGACAGGACTCAGGACAAAAGAACCTATAACTCCACCCAGTGCAACACCCCACCTGCTCTCCCTTGGCCCTGATGGAGTCCATCCCACAATGATCACTTCATCGTGTGCAAAAATCTGTCAGCTTTAGGCTTGTTTTCTGATTCTAATCAGTTTTCAGAAATAAAAGCAACAGGACTGTTATAGCAGACTACCAACTTACAGAAATACAGAGAACTAAGGAACGAATTGAACCATACTGGAAGGATACAGTCAGAAAAAGCCAGTTGGGGACAACACGCCACTCAATTTCTATAACAAAGAAACTGCAGGGTGCAAAAAGAGACATGGAGAAAACCTACAAATGAAGAGATTTAAGAGACAGCCAGCAATCATTATGCTAGCCCTAACCACGGTCCTGATTCAAACAAACTGCTGACTACATTTGTAATTCTAATACATAGGTATGACGATGGTCTTGTGCGGTGGTGTTCCAGAGTGTGTGTGTGCTGTGGTTTAGGGGGGAAACACCAGGAGGACGTGCAGAGTCCTGAGGGGCGAAATGTCCTCATGTCTGTGGCTCACTGTGGAATAGCCCAGCAGAAGCGGATGTTTTACCGTTTTCCCTGCTTTTCTCTGGGCTTGACATTTTTATTAAAAATTTTAAAATTGTCTGAAAGTCCATATCTCTAAGATATACACACTGAAATACTGACACAGGAAACAAGGTGATGTGTAGAACGCGCTCCAGAAATGGCAGGAGTTGGGTGAGGGCCTGAGACCGGATGGCGTGGGCGGGCACTGCTGTCCAAAGCTGGCGAGCTTACTGAGGGACACGAACTCCCATCCACTCCCACACATGCTCCAATCGGAGTGGAGGAGCCTGGTTCCATCCTATGGCCCCCATAAAGAAGATGCTTCCCAGAACAACTCACACTCTGATGACACCAGCCTGCTGGGGAAAATGGTAGAGGCTGGGACCCCAGCCCAAGACAGCAGAGTGTAATGGTGAGTCCTGTCGATGCCTTAATGGCAGTACACTAGACTCCATAATAGTATGTGTAAAACAGTGCCATAGTAAACAAAATGAAATAAGGCCAGGCTGAGCTCAGAAAAGACTCACATTTGGTCAACAAAGCAGCCAATGACCTGCATCCTCTCAACACATGAGTGGGAGGCAGGGTGCGAGCTGAGGACCAAAAGCTGGGCACAGTGTGGAAGGGTGGTGGTCATGCAGAGAAAGGGTATTACCCCACCAAATGAAGAGGCCAGCAAGCCCACTGGGGGCTGTCCTCAAGGCTGGGGACCCCAATCCAATGCACTGAGCAGGCACGGGTCCCATCCAGCATCTTCATAATCCTGAGCTGATGAAAATTAAACCGACTTGGCCCACAGTAACACTCAGAGGCCAAAAAACCTCCAGCATTCTGTGTGAATGCTGGCTCTAAGCTTCTGCAGTGTCCAGCCCAGTGTGCAACTGGTGCCCAACTCAGAACACAGTGACACTGCTGAAAAGTATGGTGATTTGTGCATTCTGAACAAATAACAAGCAAAGAGGACATCATCTGTACCTTGCCTCCGATCATGATAGTCCTGGGCACAAAGGCCTTGGCAGGGTCCTTCTTTATTCCTGCAGGACAAAACAGAGATTCAAGTGAGTTACTTGGAGCCAGACAATTCCCTGCCCTATTACATTCCTCAGTGACCAGTATCCTCAGAGGTCAACCTCAACACAGGAGGTAGGTAGTAGCCACTGGGCCCCACACACCCAAGAGGGACAAGGGACAAGGCTCCTAGACTCTGTACTTATGTCCCAGAGTGGTGAGAAAGGCCAGCCAGGAGCAGACTCTTCCGAAGTCCAACAGGAAAAGTTACACCTCTATTTCCAGAACAGCCCAACAGAGGAGCCTGGTTTGGGTCTGGTCACTAGTACTCAAGGCCCTTGCACATGGTAAGCACTTGAAAAAGAGGTGACCTCAGGATTGTGGTAACAGCACTGTCAGTCCTCAAAGGTGTCAGGCAAGACCCCAAGTTCCACCCACTCCTCTCTTGAAGCTCTCCTGCACTGGGGCAGACAGAGGGTCAGGCTAAAATGGCCAGCTCACCTTCGGTCTCAGCAAACTGCGGGTGTCCTCGCTAGGCCACTGGTTTTCAATTTCAGTGTGTTTTGGGGGTATCTACTCATGGTGAGAGGCAGCCCTAGACATCATTACTGGAGAGCCAGGAACCAGTCATAAGCAGTATAGTTGTGGCTGACCTTCAGCATCTGACTTCAGGTTCCAGTAGGAACACAGCTGTCCCTTACATCTGAATCTTCCCATTTCCAGAAATCAGAATAACAGGAAAAAATAAAAACACAAACTACATTTTCACCAAAAGTAGGACAGAGGAAAAACATGTGAACCCTAGACCATTAAACAAGTAGTGTCGGGTCATGAGGCTGGGTGGGGCACGGGGCTACAAGTACAGGGTCTTGGGCGCTGACCTTCCCTTGTGAGCATGACAGGGAAGGAGCCTCAAAGGGCCAGAGAGGCCAACCTCATCAGCACCAATCCTATAGGGAAATCGTGGAAGGAGCATGACATCCTGGTGGACAGAGGCCCACAGGGCAGAAACCAGGGGAGCCAGGAAGAGAAGCGTCCCGAGCCAGCTGGTCTCAGAAGAGACAGAGATCTCGAGATGCAGCCACAAAGAGGCATTAGACCTTGGGGAGCCCTGCAGCTGCCTGGAGTCCCACACGGCTCCTGATGGTCATCCTGGGCAGTCTGGCTCACCCATCTAGGAGTGATAATCATGACTATTCAGACAGGGAGAAGTAGAACCAACCTCCCTGTCATCCAACCTACGATGACTGTCAATGTGGAAAGGGGACCAGAAAGCCAAAGCACAAGACCTCACAAGAGAGCAAAACATGGAAGCACGTGAAGTGAGAATGGGCAGAACACAAAAGCAAAACTGCCCCATGCAAATGAAACCTAATTACAGACACTAAGAGAGAGAAGACTCACTGAAGGAATAGCAGACACTCGGAGAATGGAAACAAAAAGACCAGAGAACCTAACAGAAAAAGAAAGACCTTTAGAAATTTTCAGAGAGAAATCGACAGGCAAGGAGAGGTAGGTAGAAGAAACCTCCCTGCTCCCCTTGCCAGACTCCTAGAAGAAGAAAACCCAAATAATGGTACCAACAAATGTTTTAAACATATTTCAAGAAAAATTCCATGAAATAATGCGAGACAGCAATCGACATATTCAAAGAGTGCCCTCAGCATCAGGGAAACTGACCCACAGCAGCCAGCATCCAGACACAGTATAGTAAAATTAGCACAATGAGACCAGCTCACTTATGAGACCAAAACACACCAGAACCCATTCTCTAGAGGAGCACAGGGATCTAAAAGATGCTCAAGGAAAGAAAGTAAACTGAGAATGTCACCTTCAAACCATCCTTCACATTGAAAGGCCAACGATTGTCCTCAACAAGGAAAACCTCAGGGAGTGGGAGAGACCTCGCGAACTAGTTAATCCAAGCAGGACTGCTTTGCAATTTCAGTGGTGAGCACTAAATGTGTTCATCCACACACTAAGACAAAAACACGTTGAAGAAGAGGATGGCAAGAGTGTCAATATCATATGCCTGACCATGGAGAAAGCACCTGCTCACACGTGCACACATGTGCAGAGGCAGGGGGAGGTGAACGAAGAGGAAGCCCCTGACTGCCTCACTGGAACTACTGGGGACCACAAGGTGTCATCTACCGCCGAGAAGACCAGCAGATGGAGTGCGTGATGGAAGTACAAAGGCACACACCAAGAGGTGACAGAGAGACTATCGACATCAGGTAGGCCACAGAGAGAGGAAGGAAGGGCACCGTCGCTGTTCATAAACTGTGTCCGTGGAAGGGCCTCAGGGACACCACTGGGGAAATGAAGAAGAAAATGCAGAAAATCATGACTGCAAAAGGAAAACATTAGCAAATAGAACAGAACAAGGTCTCTGTGAATGACTTTCTGGCCAGGGAAACATAGGGAAGCGCCTCCTTCAGCCACACACAGGAAGGCCCTCACCTGCAGCCTTCTCGGAAGGTTTGGGGTCAGAAGCATCAAAAACACTCAAGCTTAAATGTTATCTATCCTGTTACTCAACTATCTCACAAGGGACTGGATGCCGCTACCTGACAGAGCCTTACTCAGTAACGGGCACTGTACTGTTCTTCAGAGGAGCTTTCTATTTTGAAACTAGTACTGTGTGTGGTTCCTTCGGTATTCAAAACTAATATTTACTTTATTACATTACAAAACCTTAAAAATTAAGATATTCCTTTACAATTTTATTATCATATTTGGAAATCTGACAATTCTTCATATTTACTTTTAGGGGGTCTTTGATTCACATTTGCTCTCATGTTTAAATGCTGCTTAAACAATTTAAGGTACATATATAAATTTAACATACTATTTTGCTTTCTATAAGTATATGTTAAATGCCTCTAGTAAGTAAAATCTTTCTAAATACCTCAAGTCTTATAAAGATAGCAACTAAATTTAAAATAAAAGCTGAACTGAACATAAAGCCTAGCCTTTGAGTCTCATGAAGTTCCTTCACATTGGGCCCCACGCTGACTACCTGGGGCTCCTTCTGAGGCATTTATCTGTTTTCCCGTCTCATGGAGCTCAAGTCTGTACCCCAACCAGGCTGGAGACAGAGCTCACCTTTCACTCCTTTGTAAGTACTCTGGCACTGAGTACATAGAAAAACATTAAACTATTGCTTAAAATAAATGTGTGACGTCACACACAGTCCTCTCCTCTCCCAACTGCGTGAGAAGGCCCCAGGGTGAGCTAGTGGGAGCGCGCAGCTGCACTCACGGTTGTACAAGGTGATGATGTGCAAGCAGTTCAGCAGCTGCCGCTTATACTCGTGGACCCTCTTCACATGGACGTCGAACATGGAGGAAGGGTTGATCCTCACCCTGTACTCCTTCTCCAGGAAGGCAGAGAACTTCAACTTATTTTCCTGGGGAGAATAAAGGGAAAGGACAGTTGGACGGTTCACAAGAATGAATCCCAGGAACTCCCCAGTGTCCGACTAATGCTCAGCTTTCCACCAGGGCTGAGATCTCTCTGTCCCTGTGTCAGAAACGTGGCAGGGAGGGGGCTCCCAGGATGTTCACTGCTGCCCCACAGGACGAACATGGAGACTGGAAGACCAGAGCTGAAGGGCTGAGGGGTGGCAGCCATGCGAGAAGTGAAGGTGGGGAAAGCATGATCCTGAAAGTGGATATGCACCCCCACTGACAGAAGTAAATGGAAAACTAGACCAAAAAGCAAACCTGAAGAAAAGCAAAGGAGAAAAGCAAAGGATAAGAAAAGCAGTATAGAAGGAAACCGGTGAGTGTGGCATACAAGGAGACAGATGGCTGCAGTAAAGGAGAGACGTGACTGAGGAGTGAGACACTTCAAAAACGAACGGCTCTTTCTGGGCATGGTGCGGAGGCAGGTTGGGGAGCACACTGTGTCTCGGGTCAGTCCTCATTCTCCAGCGAGTCTGCCACATTCAGTCTGAAAGATCTCAGTGCTCCCAGGCTGTGGCGCTGTGAGGCTGGCTGCAGTGCACAGAGGCTTGGGTGCAGATGTAAATCAGCTTGCCTAGCTCTTCCCTCTAGACAAGCTTTTCCCACAGAACTCCAGGTGAAGGTGTTCTCAAGGCCACTCTGAGGGTCTACACTCACCTGCAAACCACCTGCCTGCCTGCCTGCTGCTTGACTTTAGGTCAGCTGGGTCCCCATGTGAAAAGCTGAGTGGAGTAGATGGACTGTGTGGCTCCTGGGCCCCAACACCTGAACAGGCAGGGCCACTGCCCAGCCCCCAGCTGGAGGTGGCAAGGCCCGTCTGTGGTCTACACACAGGCCCACCTGCTTAGCCTTGGCCACGTCTCTGATGAACGCCTCGTCATTGGCAAAGGGTAGCAGCTTCCTCAGCTGGCTCAGGTCGGTCAGGAAACCCTCTCCGATTTTCTGGAGAATCATAAAGGAAATGTTTCTCCCTGTTTCTGACACGTCCTCCTGTCTCCTCACCCACGCCTCCGCCCGCCTTCAGCGCCCTTCTACTCACTCTTCCAATCTCAGCTCCCACGTGCCCTCCCCACCCGGACAGTGTCCCCATGCCAGGTCCTCCCCGCCGACACCGTACCCCCAGTAGCATCCTCCAGCCTAGCGTTCCTCCTGGCATCTACAAAGGCTCATTTCCTTTTGTCCTGAGTGAGCATATACTAACAAGTCAATCAACTCCCATGTCTCTGGCTCACAGAATCCCTTCAGCTGTGGGTCTATGGCTGCCGCTCAGTCTGACGGCCCCACCTCAGCCCTTTTCAGAGCCCAGGATCTCACTTCTGAACTCCCCACAGGCCCCAGAGGCCACTGACTGACTGTCCGACCTAGCCCAGCACTCTCATGTCCCAGAACAGCAGCTGGACCCCACCTACTCCTATCCAGGAGCAAAGCTGGTCCACACACAAAGGAGCAGAATACTGCCTGCTCTGTACCCTCTGACACAAGGCAAGCAGTGGCCGTGGCTCCGCCTGTGCCCAAAGCTCCCCACAGACTCAGTCAGCCAGTCTCACCTCCACAATGGTGTCAGCCAGCCCTGGGTTGCACAATAGCAGCCACCGTCGGGGCGTGATGCCATTTGTCTTATTCTGGAACTTCTCTGGCTCCAACTCATAAAAATCCTTAAAACTAAAACCATTGAAAACAGGCAACAGTCACCAATGCTGCGTTCTAAACAAGGTAAGCAAGAACAGAAGGACCTTGTAAGGAAATTCCTGGAAGCTCCCAAAACTAAGCTCAGTTTTCCTGTTTTGTTTCTAAAGAACACAGAGCAGTGAGCATACTTCTTGCTCTCAGAACAGTGGGCGTGCAACACGTGTTTTTGAATGCACCCCAGGGCTAGCTATCACTGCACAAGTAGTAGGACCTGACCAGCGTGATCATGACAGTAGAGAAACTGGGGCTCAGTTTCCTCATCTGTAAAATGGGGACCCTCCACTGATAGGTCTATTGTAGGGTTCAAGCCCCTGGGCAGGCCCTGGGAACACATAGGCTTCCTCATGGATAGACCTGCTCTAGGCCTGCCTAGCACTCACGGAGGTACAGGAATGGAAGGAATGCCACAATCACATCCCACCAAGAAGGGATGGAAAGCACAAGATCTGATCTAAGAACTCCTCCATTCTCACAGTGATGAGCCCTAGCCCCCAGCCTAACTTCCCCCTTACCTAAGTCAGGACACATATCCCCAGGTGAGGTGCTCATGACACTGGGCCAGTGGCAGACAGCTCTAGGAGCAGAAGCTCTGCCTGAACAGATCAAGAATGTAGAAAATAAGAGTAGCCATTGGTGATGAGAAGGCTCAGCAACCCAACATCACCTGCCAGCTGGTGTCCTTTGGACAGTTCAACCATTGCCCACGAGGGCAACACAATAATGGTACAGAGCCGTGGTCCCCAACACTTCTGGCACAGGGACCGGTGCTCCTATGAGCATCTAATGTCTGATTGTCTGAGGTGGAGCTGAGGCGGTGATGCTAACATTGGGGGGCCTCTGCAAATACAGATGAAGCTTCGCTTGCTTGCCCACCCACCGCTCACCTCCTGCTGTGTGGCCAAGTTCCTAACAGGCCATGGACCGGTACCAGTCCATGGCCTGGGGACCCCTGGAGTAGAGCATGTTGCATATGCCTCAGCCCCTGCGCATATGGGCAGCCAACAGTCCCTAGAAGCAGGTCTGTGGTCAGAAAGGAGGTATGCTCTGGCTCGGGGCGAACACTCTCCCCACTCACACTGAATGCTTCACGATCTCTGAGTGGATCCTTGCCACGCCATTGACAGCATGGGACCCTATCACACACAGGTGGGCCATGTTAATCCGCTTGCAGTCCCCTTCCTCAATCACAGACATCCTTCGTAGGCGGCCAACATCTCCAGGAAACAGGGAAGCCACATGCTGTTGCCAAGAAAGAGAGCTGTGAGCAGGAAGGCAGGATATCCCTCGGTGGCCCAGAGGCTTCCTGTGAAAAGTTATTTCCTCCAAGAAAATCTCAAAGCTGTTGTACCCCAGACCTACACTCAAGTACCCTGGAGGCAGCACTGTGAGCCGCCCCTGCCACACTGCCTCAGCCCCAGGAAAAGCCTGGACTTGGCCTGAGGACTCAACAGAGTGGCTCTGTCAGCAGCAGATGAGGACCTGCGGTGCTAAGGTCACGCCGTGTGACTTACAAAGAAAAGACGGGAGTGCTGTCTCTGTTGGCCTAGGTGGGGTTTAACCCCCTTTTGACAGTGGGAATAGCTGCTTTGTCACTAAAAGGTTAAAAAATGAACTATAATCACAGCTGAATTCTAAGTTCCCCTTGTTCTCGTGCTCTTAATCTCTCTGCAGGTAACAAAGACAAATGGGGCTTCATTTCCAAAGCACCCAGTTGCTGCTCTGTCTTTTCAGGATAAAGGTCTTGGCGTTCCAGGAACAGACACTTAAACCTAACCCCAATAGGGAACGAACGGGGTGTTTTTAAAAGACCTGAATCTACGATTCCCAGGTACATGGCAGGGATCTAGGTGCACAGACTAGCCAGCAGCCCTGCCAGGTGACAGCCCTCAGACCGCAATGTCCTCTGCACAGAGGCCATTCCACTCAAGAAGTAACATGGAGGACAGAGGATGGCCCCTTGGTGCAGGTGTAGCCTGCCATCCCTTCCCCCACCCCGACACGACCCGTGCTCACGTCCAGATGCCTTTGGTTAATGGCATAAATGATCTCCAGGTGCCGTGGTAGTAGTTTCTCAAACATGGACACGGGCCAGCGCTCTAAGGCCTCTGGCAGCACAGTGTGGTTGGTGTATGCACAGGTGTTCTTCGTGATTTCCCAGGCCTGGAATATTACAGAACATTTCAGTGTGCTTTGTTTAGATACAAGTAGCTCTTTTGCCAGATGCCTAAACAAAGGGAAAGTCTAGGCTCAAAAGCAGACATTCACCTCCAGAAAAGGGCCCAGCTGGCCACATGCCTCTGCTTTCTGGGGTCTGTGGAGAACTTCCTTAAAACCTGCAGATGAGCCCCATACCCTTAACTTTGCTGATACGACCCACATACATTTTGTATCCTGAACCAGTGCGCGCGCACACACACACACACGCACACACGCACACACGCGCGCGCACGCACACACGCGCACACGCGCGCGCGCACACACACACACACACACACACACACGCAGATGAATAAAGTTTACTACCTAGAATCACCCGTTTTTGTTTTTTTTTGTAAACTATCTTTTACTGGTAAACAAAACACAGTGCTGAACAGTTTTCTATTTTATTTCCACTAAACTGATTCGCACCACCGTTTGGAGAACACTCATAAACTGTGTGGATCTGCCTTTCCTGGCCAGGAGAGAACAGGATTCAGGTGGGGCTGCCCAGCCCCATCAGGTACACCCGGGACCACAGAGGAGCTCTGGGTTCTGTAAGTGGGGTAAATCTGTTTCATGGTTTCACATGTTGATTTAATTAGACTAGGTAAAGAATACACCACTAGCTAAAGAAAACAAATCTATGAAAATGTAAACAACTTATTTTTCTAAAGTTAATACTTCTGGGTTTTTTTTTTTTTAACCATGATTTCCAAGATAAGAAAATATAGACGAGAAGCCCTAAAAAGTATCAGAATCCTCTTCTTGTCTTCCAAAAAATTGCTGTTTTGTATCCTTGTACCCCAGTTCCCTTGGGAGAAACCCTAGACCCACTCTTGCAACTTTGTTCTCCTCCCCACAGCCCGTCTTCTCAAGGACAATGTCCCTCCATTTTGCCAAAGCCATAGGGGAGAGGCCTCCCTCAGTGTTGTAGGACTAGCTCATTGCTGGGACAGACAATAAGGTCAGCGGTACTGCCACCCTTGTCCCCAGCTCTGCAGAGGACACCACCACACCCGTGTGCCCAGCTCTGCAGGGGATGCGATCACTCCCACACCAGGTCTGCAGGCAAGAGTCACTCCACGCCCCTGTCCTCAGTGCTCACTTTGTCCCAGTCCACTTTCTCCACATCCACCAGGATCCGCATGAGCTCAGGGATGGCGAGGGCCGGGTGGGTGTCGTTCAGCTGAATGGCAACCTGAAATTCACACAGGATGACATTTTCAATGGCCTCGCACCCATGGAGTGGGCCCACATGGTCACTGTGTGGAAGTGTAGGGTCCTCAGCCTCCCACCGAGGAGTCTGGTCTATAGAGCCAACAGCAGGGAGCAGACAGCACCACACAGGTGCTGGGCCCAGCTTGAAAACCAGCCAAGGAACAGGAGCAAGGCCCGAAGGGCCATAAAGTGGGACCAGGAGAACCCATGGGCTGGCTCTGTCGCAGGTATCTAGGAACTGTAGGACCCTTGGTCCCACTGCCTGAGGCCCTCCCCTCTAGGATATGTTGACTTTGTTTAATATCATTGAACTGAGTCTGCCAAACACTTCCACCTCTGCCCACGGAGCCTTTTACAGTGTCCTTGCTGCCTTGACTCCTACTGAGGCCCAGTGTGGCCTTGTTTAGGGAAGAAGAGGGCCCGCTGCCACTCCATAACAAGGAGACCAAGATGAGGGGGTGGGGATATCCCACCCATGCCCCTCCTGCCCATACCCCAGCCTTGTGGAAGAAACCAAGCCTAAGAGAACCTTGTCCTTCCACACTGAGCTCAATCCTCAAATCAACAAACCTTGTCCGGAAATGACTCAAAACAAGTTCTCACTGGGTCCCGGCAGCCGAACTTAGAGGACTTAAAGCGGCGGATAATGTCCTGCAGAGTGGCAGCCACTACGAAGTACTCCTGCTTCAGGCGGAGCTCCTTCCCCTCAAAAAACTGCAGACACAGGGCAGCTCTTGCAACAATTCAGCTATTAGAACCACCACAGGCCCTCAGGGACCGCCCCCCCCCCCGCCACACACACACACACACACACACAGGACCCAGGATAAGGCACTAGGCTTGGGTGGCAGGGTCCTGGCCTAGGGACTGCAGAAATGTGTGTGTAGATGAAAGGAGAGCCTTGAGTGCCAACATGGTGTTAATGCCCCAGCCCCCACAATCCTGCAGGCCGAGATGTCAGATGACTTGCTCAAGTCATAGACAGAGGGTCGAACTGGTCTAACCTGCTTATGATCATCAGATGGGGAGGAGCACGCACAAGAGCAGCCAACAAAAGGACACATTGTCCCGCGTGAGGACACTGGGCAAGAAGGTCTAGTCCCTTAACAGTGAGAAGCTGAGCACCAAGAATACCAGGACCAGTGGCCTTTGTTACTATGCGTACATATTTGATAAAATGAAGAAACACATGGCCCACTAAGACAGGCAAATTTCAAAGGCTCTCTGGCAATGACAAAAATGCCAGCAGACACTAAATTCAGGGGCAACAGAGAATGTGGCTGTGACTTTTATCTAGTTTGAGGTGGGGGTGTGCTAAGAGCTTTTCAAATCATGATTGTTGTATGTCTCAAGATGTCACTGCAAAATAGGGACTGCTGTCCCTACTGAACAAATAGGTCATCTAGTTCTTGGGAAATTGGCATTAGGAGAGCCGAAACCACCTGGACATCACTTAGGTGGTCTCGCCTGACAAATATGAGGCCAGCAAACAGGTCCTTGTAGAGAGACCCAGCCTACACTTGAAGAGATGCAGTGCAGAAAAAAGCTAATCACAGGCGCTACTCACGTTGTCGTTGGGGTACAGAACTCTGGAGATGTTCTCGGCCAGGTTCCGGTCCAGAACAGCCTCGATGTAGCCGCCTACATTAACTAAAAGCAGAGACGGCAGAGTCAGAACAACCTGCACATCTCCTGAGACTCCCCGTGAGCCCTCATGCCGCGGAGTTGTGTTTGCTTCCCTGAGCAGTCTGAGGAGGAGCATTCCTGCACGGAAGGCTCCCCCAGAGGGCTACTGCTTTGCCTGCCTCACACACGACGCCTCAGAGCCATGTTGGACGTGCTTTGGCCCATGTGCCCTGCAGGGGCCCAAACCCCTCACTTTCTTCTGACTGCCCAGGGCCTGGAGCACTGGCCCTGCCAGGGAACCCTCCCTGGGAAGCTTCCTGACCACAAGGAACCTGCCCTCTGCCCATAGCAATGAGAGCACAGAGAATGGACAGAAGTGGTATGAGTGAGACAAAAGGGTGCAACACACAGTCGTGGAGCTTGAAGTCGTTGGGGGCCTTGGCGGACCACAGCCTCATGGTGTTGACAGTGTTGTTCTTGTAGCCCGGCACCGGCGTGTCATATGGCATGGCCAGCACCACCTGGCCAAGGGAGAGACAGTCAGGATAAAGTTAGCCAGAGACCCCACTATGGTTGGCACCATGTTCTGCCAAGCACTCCACACTTTTGCTCTGGTCCCACCATCAAGGCCCTGTTGAGAGGGACAGCCTAGGCCTATCACCATTCCAGGACATCCACCTATCCCCACCCCGCATATGTCTGAGGGCTCAGAGTAATTGGTAACCTGCACCTGGGCACTACTGAGTGCTGTGGGCCACACCTGGGACCACAAGTGTGTGGCGAGGGAGTTCACTGAGCACCTGCTGGGAGCTGTTTCCATCCCCCAGGGAATCAACGCCCTTGTTCCTGTCCAATGCTATCCTGCTTGCCATTAAACAACAACCGATCTCCACCCTAACACAGCTCCTGGTAAACTAGAGTGTGGCTTCTTGTTCAGGATTTTTCACTGTGTGGACAATTCCTGATAAAATGTGAAAAACTAGATTTATGAGCATTAGAAAATCTCCCACGCTTCTCCCTTCAGTTCAGTCCTCTGGGGAAGCTTATGGTGGCTCGTACTAGTGCATGCCTCCTATTCCCAAAAGCAAACTGGTGTGGTGATGATACCCAAGCGGTCACCATGCTCAGCCCACCCTTCCTGGGAAATGCTGGGGTGGGTACCTGTGTGTCCAGCCATCTCACGCCCTCAGGGCTGTGCTCCACCCTCCCATAGAAGTGCACAGGAAGCATGTACTCGGGCCGGGCCTTCTCCCAGGGATTGCCGTACCGCAGCCAGTCATCAGCCTCCTCTACCTGGAAAGGGACCGGCAGCAAGGTTAATTCTCAAGAGAAGAGATAATCCTGGGTACTGGGCTGACCTTGTCCTAGGCCTGCACTGACCACACTGTCAAGATGATACTGCCCAGCACTGAAACAAAACTACAGCTTATTGACAATGCAAAGATTGCCAATTACATTTAAGACCACATGTTTAAAAACTAATACTTTGAAACAAACAAAATTCAGAAAAATCCATCCAAGTGAAAACATTAGGGATCACCTGAATTCAGGAATAAAAAGCAATAAAACGAGGTCCTAATGCATGCTGCAACATAAATGAACCTTGAAAATATTACGCTGAGTCAAAGAAGCCCACATATTATATGATTCCATTTATATGAAATGTCTGGAACAGCCAAATCCACAGAGACAGAAAGGAGATGGTTGTCAGGCACTGGGGAGGGACTGCAAATAGGTGCTGGGTTTACTTTGGGGGGATGAAAATATTCTGGAAATATAGTGGTGATAGCTGCCCAACTTTGTGAATATATTAAAAACCATTTGCTCTCTCAATAGCTATTATTTTAAAAAAGAAAAGGAAGGGAAGGGAAAGAAAAGAGAAAAGAAAAAAGAAAAGAAAAGAAAAGAAAAGAAAAGAAAAGAAAAGAAAAGAAAAGAAAAGAAAAGAAAAGAAAAGAAAAGAAAAAAAATCACAGGAAGCCTACTGCTTTGCAAACGATACCACAAATCCATAGGTGTCAGGGGCCAACCTGCCTCCCTGGAAGCACTTGCAGTATGCAGGTTGGATACTCCACTGGAAAACGCCTTCTTTTCTGCTTATTTTAAAAAAAATTTGCACCCAGTAGCACCCAAAATCAGTAAATATGCAAAAACCACTCCCACAAATAAAATTAAAAGTAGTCCCACAGACTCTAACTTTTGACTCATGTAGTTGCTTTGCTCATCATCCTGTGAAATTTATTCTGCTTGCAAGCAATGAAATAAATTCATTTGGTAGGGCAATAAATAAAGAATCATGAATTACCTAAAATTTAAATGAGATCAAGTTTCTTCTTCCAAATTGAACAAGCAAACCTATGTGTGCTACTTTGAAGTTTGCTTTTTTTTTTTTTTTTAATGGAGAGCACTACTTGGGTTGTGATTTTAGGAAGGTGACGTAGCTGAGATGACTACTTCAATATGCACTTCTCCACAGTGCTCCTGGCAAGACCCTTCTGTCTGGTGCAGGCAGATATTCATTATAGGACCAGTCCTACCTGCTGACCTCCTGGCAGCATGTCCTCATACATTAATGAGATTCTCCAACACCAGACCCTGGCCATCTCCCGAAAAGTAGCTCCGTGAATCATCTGCAGAAGCAACATCTCTCCAAATACGAGAGGCTATGGGTCTCCCCTCTGGAGTCCCTCTCCCTGACAGGTGGGCTGACCTGTGGCCTCATTAGCCACCATGTCACTATGTAATCAATGCCCTCATTTAATTCTGCTCCAGCTAAACTCAACTAAAAACCATTCTAACAAACCGGCACCCATGAAAACAGAGTAGGAGGAAGCTGAGTTTACCACTCATCTATCATCCTAAGACTATCTTTAAAATGTTTTGCAAGATGGCAAGAGGTATAGGAATGAGAAACCAGTAGAAAGAAATGTCTGTGATCAAAGAAACACTCACCCCCAAAACCCTTCCTGCTTATAATCATAGAACTATTAGGCAAGAAAGAGACTCAGAGATTGACTTACAAACATACATATTACCTCAACTATAAAAAAAGCAAGCTAGAATAGATCAAAGAATACATGTGTAAATTGATGCAGCCACTATGGAAAATGTTATGAAGATTCCTTAAAAAATCAAAAACAGGACATACAACCCAGCAATTCCACTTCTGGCTATCCATCTAAAGAAAATGGAAATACTAATTTGAAAAGCTATGTTCATTGGAGCATTATTCACAATAGATATGGAAGAAATCTAGGTGTCCATCAATAGATGGATATATATATACACACACACACACACACACACGCACACACACATACATATATATATATATACACATACATACATATATATATATATATATATATATATATATATATATATATCTCACACATACATACTCACACAGGAATATTACTCAGTAATAATAAGAGTGAGATCTTGCCATTTGCAACAACATAGATAGAGCTAGAGAATATTATGCTATGTGAAATAAGTCAGAGAAAGACAAATACATATAATTTCACTTAAATGCGGAATCTAACTCCCCCCCCCCCCCCCCCGGAAAAAAAACAAACTCATAGAAATAGAGAATAAACTGATGGTTGCCAGAGGAGAGAGGGATGGGAGATGGGTGAAAAGGTGAAGGGGAATAAAGGTTATTTTATAACCTCTAGTTGTCATATAAATAAGTCACGGGGATATAATGAACAGCACTGAGAGTATAGTCAATAACATCGTAATAACTTTGCATGGTGACAGATGGTTACTAGACTTACCATGGTGATCACATTACCAGGTATATAATGTTGAATCACTTGTACATCTGAAGATAATATAATATTGCATGCTAATTATGCTTTTATTTTTAAAAAATCAAAAATAGAAAACAAAAATCTTTAATCATTTCCTCAATAAAAAACACACATATGTATATAAGAGCTGGAATACATCTGACAAACACACTCACATGAATAAAATTATCCAGAAGGTACCTGAAGAAAAGCTGCATTTCTTTTAAGATTGGAGAGTGTATTTCTATAAATGAAGCAATGGATACAAATCTGTTTTAAGTTTTCTTTTACATGTAGCCATAATTTTCTTTGCCAGTATTTTATTATGAGCATTTTAAACATAAAGAAATGTTTAAAAAGAATTGGCAGTGAACACACACACACACACACACACACAACACTCAGGTTCTATAACTGTTAACATTATATGTGATTTATTGCATATCCATTCACACTGATCCATTCATTTTTGGATGCATTTCAAAGTAAGTTGCAGAAACCTGTACACGTCTCCTCTGAACACTTCAGCATGTACATCATTAAGGATAGTTCATCATGTGTTTATATTTTAGGTTAATATATATATGGCAAAACGCATAAATCTTGAGGATACCATTGATGAGTCTGGACAATTGCATATTCACGTAACCTAAATCCCATCAAGATAAAGGGTATGTCTACTACCTCAGTCAGCAACTATTTCATTTAGATACTACTATTCTCAAATTAAAAAGCTTTTTCTAACCACAACCCTGCTTATCTGTAACTTTTAGGTGCCAACTTATATTTAAAAAACTATTCTCTACCTAAGTGGTATAGCTATAGCTTCCAGCTAGAAATACCAAATGAACGGAAATCACTACCTCACCTAGTGGAGAACAGTGAAACTGCATTTTGAGATTACACTTTTCACTGATGCGGTCTTGACCACCTTACATAGCTGTGGTTTGACGTTCTAGAATCAAGACTCACTATTCCTAAGGGCCTGTCCTTTCCCCGGTGTCAGGGAGAGAAGGCAGAAGGTGGGGAAAAAAAACAACTACAACTGTTTTTAAGTACTCCAGGTCAATTGACTCTCTAAGGGTGACCCAAAGCGCCACCTACGCCCTGCTCTGCGTGAGACACAACAGGAAACCAGCACACAGTCTGCAGCATTCTCACCACTGTGCCGCCCCGCTCTCTATCTACCCTCCTATAAGGTCCGGCAGGCTCGAGGCCCCATCTCATTAGACCTGCAATGAGTTCACACAGGAGACCTGTGTCTGCCAGCCCACACTGAACTATGAAGAAAACATGAGACTCACAGGATGACCATGACCTGTACCACCTCTGCTTGCCTCGGACCAGCATGTAGTCTCTTCAGGAAGGAGTTTAAAGTATAAAAAGCTGAACTGAAAGTGCCCCTGTTTATTTTCTTGTGTGAACAAAAGACAGAAATGAGTGAAGGAACCAAGTCTCACCCACCTGCCAGCCATTGACAATCTTCTGGTTAAAAATCCCAAACTCATAGCGGATTCCATAACCGTATGCTGCCAGGCCCAAGGTGGCCATCGAGTCAAGGAAGCAGGCTGAAAATTCCAAACACAAAGAACCTCTTCTGATCAAAGGCCAATCAGCATTTTTGAGGCCCACTGGAAGAAAGGCCCGAATGCCTACGCAGTTGCTGGGATGCTGGCCTCAAAGGCATCAGTGATTCAGTGGTGACTATAGTCAGCTTGAGGTTTTATAAAAAGGAAAGCTGAACTTCCCCCTCACTTCCTTCAGCTTGAGAACCTAGGGCCACGCCAAGAAGATAGCAACGTGGAAAGATGTGGGGGTGTGGGAAGATGGGAAGGAAAGAGAGAGAACATGACCATACTCGGTGCACCTCTAAATGCACCAGCCCACTGCCCATTTCCTCCTAGAGAACCTCACTCAAGCCCAGGGCTTCCCCATGCCTCGCACGGTCTACCTCAAATCCAAGCTGTTTGGATAGTAGGGAAGTATCACAAAATATCTCTATACGCTAGTGGATATGGCACAGAAATGGGGGCCTGGAATGCACATGTCACTGTTCATTCACAATGCTAAATACCAAGGCGCCGAGCGCTACCGGGGAGCCTGGAAGGTGGCTGCAGCAGTGTGTTACCACTAACCCTCTGTTCTGCTCAAAATGTCTTAGAGGGAAAAAAAAAGCACATGTTTGGAATAAAGATCCAGAAAGTAACCTTATTAATTAATCTTCTGGATTACAAAAGAAAGGGGAGGGGGAGGAAAAGAATGTACACAAAACACCAGCAAATAGAATCCATGTCCAGTTCACCAAACATATACAGACCCATGGGAGTAGGCCTTTTACTGAGGGATGGGTATGAGGAAGATCCAAAAATGTAAGATCTGAGCTCTCGTTTTAAGGAAATCATTTTTGTAGGAGGAACACAGCCCATATCAAGCTACAGTGGGCTGGTGCTGCCCAGGTGTACTTGGTTACAGGAATCTATGGATCCAGAGGGGTCCAAGGAGGAAGGCACCACAGAAGTAGCAGGACAAGTGACAGTGAAGTCAACAGAACTTGACTGGGAAAGGCCTGAAAATGCCCTGAATGGAAGTACGTCTCAAAGGTCAGGGCATGGGACCGCCTGGCTGACAGTCCCCAGCCTTGGGGTAACAGGGAGGGTTAGGCAGCCATTCCAGTGAGATACCAACAGGCCTGGAGCTTCCCTTGAGCTTGGGAAACAAGTTCTGTTTTTACAATGATCGACAGAGTGAAGGAGACTGGAGTGGACTGAAACCCCTGGGCTCAAAGACGCCGGGCGTGCAGTGGGGCTGCTGGGGAAGTAAGCTCCAGCCTACTGTCTAATATGATCTGACTTTCATCCACTGGAACAGAGCCCTACCCTGGAGAGCAAGATACACAGGGTACATGTGAGCTTTTCACTCTAAGAAGTGGGGGTGGACATCCCTTACCATTTGTTTCTTTAAATAGATCTATGTACTGTCTTGTTTGAGATAAACATATTTGACATTTCTACTTTATGAAGAATTTAATTTAAAATTCAAAAATCCAAACATATGGACCCCCTTCCAGATAAATTTTAGTGTGTTTGCTCCCTTTACAAAATAACTCTCAAAAGGGGCAGTGATGCCATGTGGCAGGGGCCCGAGCCCACCCTCCCATGGCCCCTACAAAGGCAGCACAAAACCTGATTTGTCTCTGCTCCAGAAACACTGTGCCCAAGCTCTCTGACGTGCACAGTAAAATCAGATCTCACCATGACTGTTATTTCCACTTTCATGTTCTTAACCCAGCTCCCTCTCCTCAAAAAGGCTGACAAGAATAATTTAAAACAGAACAAAAAACCTGAGTAAGCTCTTAAATAAGGTGGACCAAAAGAGCAACATCCCTCAAAGGAATGGCTCTGTCATGTCAAAACAATCTGCATACTACCATTAAGCAGGAATAGCTTACACAAGCTGTGTGCATGTGCGCGCGTGAAAGCGTGTGCGTGTGTGTGTTTCTATCCATCTATCTTTCTCCTAGTTATTGGCTTTTGGACCATGGAGAATGGCTGGTATATTGGAGTCCACTCCAGGACCAGTCACCCAACTTTGGTAAGCCTGGTCTTGTGATCATTACGAAGTGTCCCTTATATGAAAGGGAACATCTTGCATTTTTTCCCCGCTGGAGGAAGATTTTGACCGGGGGAACACACTCTCCCATCCACTCTGAGGGACTAATTCACCCTGACAGAACAATGTCAGGAGCACAGCTGACCTTGGCCTCATCATGTAATCACTGACGAGGCACCATGTCAGGAAACACTTGTCCTAGATCGGTGCCTGGGGTTACCTGCCAGCCTGCCGAGGCCTCCGTTGCCGAGGCCAGCATCCTCTTCTATCTCCTCCAGTTCTTCCAAGTCCAACCCTAACTGTAAATAAAAACAGAGGTAACATTTTTAAATTATTTAACATTTTCACTAAAGCAACAGATGGACAGATATTTAAATCCCATGAGCTTATATCAAAGGTTAGAGTCTGCTTTCTTTTAGACTTGAAAATCCAATGTTCAAATCTGACATTTAATCAATGCACAAAAATAAAAGTTTCCAGGTATTTTAAAAGCTGCTAGACTATTTAAGAATTACAGTCAAAATGAGACATGGTTTAACAGCCAAAGATATTTACTGTCAGGTTATTTACTTGCAGTGCAACATATTATAACATGCATCCTAAAAATAAAATAAATTGTTTTAGTAATTCTCTAATTTCACACTGTCTAGGGACAGTATTGTGAAATTTTTTTAAACCAAAACCTAAAAGCACCTTTCCTGTGGAATTCCAATTATATTCAAACAATCTTGTGAAACAGAAATGACATGTTAAAAATTAGAGAGAAAGCAATAAATTCACAGCTACTTCATCCAACTGAAAACTATTCCAGAATGTAGATCTTGTGACTCTAAATTATGGTGTATGTATAATTATCCTATTAATCTTAAACTTGACAAAACTCATTACCAGTTAACATAAACAACACAATTTAATAGTGTTTTTTAAAAAAAAAGAGTGGCAGTGTTTCATATTTTTATAAATCTCTTTAATGAATTTCTGCTTCAATACTTAATCTGTTGAGATAACACACATCACATTGCCTCCACCATATACTAATGAGAGAATAAGAGTATAACAGACAACATCTTAGTGTTACGAAAATAGTTCTGACTTTAACAGACCCCTCGAAAAGATCTTGGAGAACTTGGGGATCTCTAAACCGTACTTTGAGAATCTAATAAATTATGAAGAGTGGAAGAAAAGTCATGAGAAAATAAAAATATAAAAGTCACAAAGAAATGGTTTAGCTAATTAACAGAAAGTCTAAAACCTTGTTAAAACTATTATGAATGACACTGCTATGAGCGTTCATGTATAATTTTTTTTGTAGATGTATGTTTTATTTTTCTAGGATAAACTGAATAGTACTAACATATATAGCAATCTGATTCAGAGTGAGATTTCAAAATATTGACTTAACTCTCATAGCAATTTCAAAGAGTGTGTTCCACCAAAAATGTTTGGAGTATGTGGGGGATTTATCCAATAATACATTACCAATGCAAAGTTAAGAAACATGTTTAACTATAACATTTTCCAAACTTACTGACGATGGAAACTCTTATTCATGAAATATCTATTAAACTCAGAGTCTAGCACATTAAATAAAGACAGTTTAAGAGTAAATACAGGAAAGCTGTTTTGTTCCTTTACATTTTCACTTTGAGTGTTATAGGCACACCTCAGCCTGGTAGGGCAAATTTTACTTAGATTTTGAGAGCATTAGAAAGAGGCACAATTAACAGAAAATCTAAAACCTTGCTGAAACAGGCTTCTGAACTGAAGACAGAAAAAGAACATGATAGAGCACTCTTGACAACCTGGTTTTTCTTTACTAAGATACAATTCACATACCATAAAATCCATCTTTTTAAAGTGAACAATTCCATGTGTTTACCACATTCACAAAGTTGTGCAACCATCACCACTATCTAATGCAAGAACTTCATCACCCCCCAAAATAAACTCAACACTAATTAGCAGTCACTCCCTATTCCCCGCTTCCCTCAGCCCTGGCAATCACTTTTCTACTTTCTCTCTCCATAAACGGACCTATTCTGGACATTTTATATAAATGAAAACATACAGTATGTAGCTTTTGTATCTGCTTTCTTTCAATTAGGATAATGTCTTCAAGGTTCATCCATGTTGTAGCATGCGTCAGTACTTCATTCCTTTTAACACTGTGTAGTATCCCACTGCATGCTATATCATTTGTTTATCCATTTATTTATTGATGGATATTTGTGTTTCTACTTTTTGGCTATTATGAATAATGCTGCTATGAGCATTCATGTATAATTTTTTTTTTTGTACAGATGTATGTTTTATTTTTCTAGGATATAAACCGTGGAGTAGAATTGCTGGGTTACATAGTAATTCTGTTTAACTTTGAGTAATTGCCAAATATTTTCCAAAGTGACTCCACTATTTTACCTTCCCACAACAGTATATGAAGGTTCCAAGTTCTCCACATCCTCCCTGACACCTGTTCTCTATCTTTATGATAATAGCTGTTTTATTGAATGTGAAGTTGTATCTAATTATGGTTTTGATTTGCATTTTTCTGATGACCAATGATGCTGAACATTTTTTCATATACTTGTTGGCTATTTGTATATCTTATTTGGAAAATATGTCTATTCAAGTCCTTTGCCCATTATTAAATTGGGTTATCTGGTTGGGTTTTTTTTTTTCCGAGTTATAAGAGTTATTAATACATTCTGGATACTAGGCCCTTATCAGATTTATGATTTACAAATATTTTCTCCCAATCTGTAGGCTGTCTTCACTTTCTTAATAATGTCTTTTAATGTACAAAAGTTTTTAATATTTTCCACTGTATCTATTTTTTTTATTGCTTATGCTTTGGGTATCATCTCTGAGAATCCGCTGCCAAATTATAAGATTTACCCCCATATATTCTAAAAGTTTTATGGTTTTAGCTCTTACATGTAGGTCTTTGATCAATTTTTAGTTAATTTTTACATGGAGTGTGAGGTAGGGCTCCAACTTCATTTATCTGCATGTGGATATACAAATGTCCTAGCACCATTTACTGAAAAGACTATTCTTTCTCCAATAAATTTTCTTGGCACTCTTTTCTTTAAAAAAAAAAAAAAAAAAAAAACTCAACTGACCATATAAAACACCAAAACCAATGAAAAAAATAGAGAAATTAAAATTAATGAAAATTAAAAACTTTTGTACATCAAAGGACACTCACAACAGAGTGAAAAGGCAAGCTACAGAATGGGAGAAAATATTTGCAAATCACTTATCTGATAAAAGATTAATATCCAGGATAAAGAACTAAAACTCAACAACAGAAAAACAAAGAACCCCATCCACAAACAGGCAAAAGACTTAAACAGGCATTTCTCCAAAAGAAGATATATAAATAGTTCAATAATTACATGAAAAGATGCTCATTGTCACTAATCATTAGGGAAATACTAATTAAAACCACAATGATACCACCTCATTGCCATTAGAATGGCTACCATAAAAAAAAAAAAAAACAGAAAGCAGTAAGTGTTGGAGAGGATGTGGAGAAACTGAAACCCCTGTGTACTGTTGGTGGGAATGTAAAATTGTACAGCCAATGCGGAAAACAGTATGGGGTCCTCAAAAAGTTACACAGAATTACCATATATGCAACATCTAGGTATATACCCAAAATAACTGAAAGCAAGATCTTAGAGATAGTCATACGCTCCTGTTCATAACAGCACTATTTACAATAACTAAAAGGTAGAAGCAATGCAAGTGTCCATCAACAGATGAATGGAAAAACAAAACCTGGTATATACATACAATGGACTATTATTCAGCCTTAGAAAAAAGGAGATTATAACATATGCTACAACATGGATGAAACCTGAAGGTATTAATTCAGTCATAAAAAGACAAATATTGTATGAGAAAGTAGAATGGTGGTTGTCAGGAGCTGGGAGAGGGGAGAAATGAGAGTTAGTGTTTAATGGGTAGTCTCAATTCTGCAAGATGAAAAAAAGTTCTAGGAACGGATGGTGATGATGGTTGTACAATATGAATGTATTTAATATTACTAAACTGTATATTTAAAAAATGGTTATGATGGTAAAATTTATGTTGTAAATACTTTACCATGATTTTTAAAAATTGGAGGAAATTGCTACCCTGAACAAGCCCGATCCCGTCTGATCTCGGAAGCTAAGCAGGGTCCGGCCTAGTTAGTACTTGGATGGGAGATCACCTAGGAAGACCAGGTGCTGTAGGCGTAAAAAGTAAACAATAAAAAAAATAAAGGATTGTAAGCTGACAAGGTCCTTGCAATCTGTGAGGTCAACCAAGGATTGCTTCACCTGAAAAAAAATTGGAGTAAAAACTAATTGACTATAAATGTGGGTGTTTATTTCTGAACTCTACTCTCTCACTCTGTATGTCTATCTTCTGCCAGTATCACAGTCTTAATGACTGTAGCTTTGTAGTGAGTTTTGAAATTGGGAAGTATGAGTCCTCTTTGTTCTTTTTCAAGATTTCTTAATTGTTCCTGGCCTGTTGCACTTCCATCTGGATTTTAGGATCAGCTTGCCAATCTCTGCAAAGCAGCAAACTAGAATTCTAGTGAAGGAGTGCATTGAATCTGTAGATCAAATTGGAGAGTTTGGCATCTTATCAACAGTAAGTCTTCTAAGCCATTAACATAGGATGTCTTTCCAGTTTTATGTCTTCTTTAATTTCTTCAACAATGTTTTATAGTTTTCAGAATATAAATTTGCACCTCTTTTAGAAATTTATTCCTAAGTATTTTATTCTTTGTCATGCTATTTTAAGTGAAATTGTTTTCTTAATTTCATCTTTTGATTGTTCATTGCAGGTATATCAAAATAGTTGATTCCTATATATTGATCATGTATCCTGTAACCTTGCTGAACTCATTCATTTGTTCTAATATATTTTTACTGGATTCTTTAGGATTTTCTAGATCATGTCATCTGCAAATAGAGATAGTTTTTCTTCTTTCTTTCCAATCTGGATACTTCATTTCATGTTCTTGCTGAAATACCCCAGCTAGCACCATCAGTACAATGTTGAGAAGTGGTAAGAATGACATCCTTGGGACACAGAAGCAGGTTAACTGCCAGCTGGGGATGCAATCAGTCAAATGCAGACAGCAGAGCACACTACCAAACCCAGTTTCAACAAATAAATGACAAGGCATAAAAATTAAAAAGAAGGGAAGTCTATAGATTAAGAAATATTTAAGAGACTACAATTTATTTTCTGAACATATTGTTTAAAAATTATAAGGCAATTAGAAATTTGTACACTACCTGAAAAACTATTGTTAAAGAATTACTGTCAATATTTCAGGGATCATAGTAGCATGACCCTATCTTTTAGAGATACCTGTTGAAATATTTACAAGTAAAATATTATACTTCCTGAAGCTGTGTAATCTGAGAGTGGTGGAGGTATAAGTGAAACAAGAGTGGTCATGAGTTGGGCTTGATGACTGGGAAGCCAGCTTATGGGTATGTGGAAGAAGTCCACTATAACAGTCACTCCATTTTATATATATTTAAATTTTTCTATAATGAAAACATTTTTAGCTCCTTGAAAGCTCAATCAGGAGAGAGTGGCTTCTTTTGAAATTCTAGTTTTTAGTGTAAACTTCTCCCAAGAATTACTTTCCAACCCTGCCTGATGCACTTGTGTCATGTTTTATTTTTGACATTACATTACAAATGGAGAAGAAGGCCTATCTCAGCTCTGCATCATTGTTTTGTTCCCAAAGCATCTGACACCCAACACAGAACTAGAAGGGGCCCAGCAAATGAGACACTGACAGTTTGAGCATCCTGGAAACTTTTCAAACACAAGCTAAACAGCAAGGGGAACACAACTTTTAAGGAAAAATATGTACAGTGTTTAAAATGATACATGCTTCTCTATATTTTCTAAGTTTCTATAACACATTATTTCTGCAATAAAAATATAAACAGATATTACATATTTACGGTATAAACATTCCCTAAAATCTTTACTATCTGTAAGAACTGTATAAAGATAAAATGGTTTTGGGGGGAAAAAAGCTTAATATAACTGTGAAATCCACAGAAGATCTAAGAGATTATATGTTCTATAGTCCTTGAAGACATGTTCTAATGTTTATATTCAGCAAATGGAGCTGAAATGACAAATCACCTACCACAGGATAACCTCTATATTTTGAGATAATTTTGAGCATATGATTCCTATTCGGGGGAGTCAAATTTTTGTTCCAAAGTTTTATTGTGTGAACTTAAACCATCTGCCCCAGAGGCTCCCCTTCATTAAGTTCTAAAGGGGAAGACATGATCTCTCACAATTCTAGGCTGCCTGACAGACATGTAAAGCACACAAAACACCTCCAAGAAAGCCCCCGAGTACCTCCTACTACGAAACCAAAACACACTGAAAGGTGCTAGCCGGTAGGATGGCTCTGGCAGGGACCCTTCTACTATGTGCAAAAGGCTGAAGTGATACATACTCACACTTCAGAAATTCTACACCAAGCATCTGGGTGAGGGGGAAAGGTGCTGTTTAGGGAAAGGGTACAGGAACAGAAAGCAGACAGATTCCAGCTCTGCTCTAAAACTGTGAATGAACTGTGAAAGATCTTCAAGTGAATAACTGTTCATGAAGAACCCTTAAGCAAAAGCCGTTTCCATTCTGATGAGGGGGGAAAGAGCAATTTCATAACTGGAGGCTAGGATGAGCACAAGAGATTATTTTAGGGGTGGAGGTAAATTACTACAGGTAAGTTAATAGTGTACTAAGCAAAGAGAAATGGGATAATACCAATCAATTCTGCCCCTTGGTAAATATGCCCCTGGGGTAGAAGTGAGGAGCCTCCAAACCTTAGCATTACAATGCAACTCAATCCTTGCTACTACACTCCAGTGTATTAGCTTCCCATCCAGTTCTCCTCGTTTTCTGTTCTCTCGAGAAAGGAGTGTCGCCCACCAACCCCTTCTCAACCCACATAGGGTACACCATAAGACATTTCCTTGGTCCTAAAGGGCTGTGAATCCTAACATCAGTACTCATCTCTGTCAGTGCTCACCTCTGAGGAGCCTAAATTAAGACCTCGGTGAATCCTGAGAGGATGCCTGGTAGCCTGGCCCCACGAACCCATACCTGATAGATGGCTTCATCACAAGCATTCTGAAGGCCCAGGTTCACCATCGTGTTCTGCAGTGTGCGGCCCATGTAGAACTCCAGGGAAAGGTAATAGATGCGCTGAGGAAGCAGAAGCAGCCATTTTAGATCTCTTATTCCATCTCCACACACACACAGATTACCATGAGAAGTGGATTCCTAAAAACACCTAGTTTGAGGTTTCATCTATGTTAACTTTGCACTTTCTAGCACACCGCAAAATGGGCTCACTCCCTTCACTGGGCTTTGGCCACCTCAGCTTTCCAGAAGCATGGCATCGGAGAGTCTTTCTCTTCCTTCCTCCTTTCTCCTTCTTTTCTTCCTTTTTTCTTTTTTGAATTAATTGTTTTTATACTTTTTAATTTTTCAATTACTTTTGACATTCAATATCATATTAGTTTCAGGTATATAACATAATGGTTAGACATTTATATAACTTATAAAGTGATCCCCCCAATAAGTCTATTATCCACCTGGCAACATACCTAGCAATTACAATACTATTGACTATATCCCCTGTGCTGTACTTGACATCCCCATGATTGTTTTGTAATTGCCAATGTGTACTTCTGAATCCTGTTATCCTTTTCACCCAGTCCTCCAAGCTCCCTCCCATCTGGCAACCATCAGATTATTCTCTGTATCTATGAGTTTGTTTCTGTTTTGTTTATTTGTTTTTTAGATTCCATGTATAAGTGAAATCATATGGTATTTGTCTTTATCTGACTTATTTCACTTAGCATAATACCCTCTACGTCCATCAACACTGTCACAAATGGTAACATTTTATGGCTGAATGATATTCCATTACATACACACACACACACACACACACACACACACACACACACACACACACACACGTCTTCTTTATCCCATCATCTATTGATGGACACTTAAGTTGCTATCACATCCTGGCTACTGTAAGTAATGCTGCAATGAATACAGGGATGCATATATCTTTTCAAATTAGTATTTTAGATTTATTTGGATATATATCTGGAAGTAGGACTGCTGGATCATACATTATTTCTAATTTTTGAGGACCCTCCATACTGTTTTCCATAGTGCCTGCACCAATTTGCAACCCTACCCCCAGTGCAAAAGGGTTCCCTTTTCACCACATTTTTCTCAACATTTGTTGTTAGTTTATTGGTGTGAAGTGATATCTCGTTGGGGTTTAATTTGTATTTCTCTGATGATTAGTGATGTTGAGCATCTTTCACATGTCTATTGGCTATCTGTATGCCCTCTATAGAGAAATGTCTATTCAGGTCCTCCACTCATTTTTTAATTGGATTGTTTTTCTTCTGGTGTTAACTTGAGTTCTTTATATATTTTGGATATTAGCTCCTTATCAGATGTATTATTGGTATCTTCTCCCATTCAGTGGTGTGTCTTTTTGTTTTGTTGTTTTTTTTTTTTTTTTTGCTATACAAAAGATTTTTAGTTTGATGTGGTCCCTTTTGTTTATTTTTTCATTTATTTTCCCTGCACAAGGAAATATTCAAGATATATGCATTACTAAGAACAATGTCAAAGAGTTTATTACCTATATTTTCTTCTAGTTTTATGGTTGAGTTTTACCTTTAAGTCTTTAATGCATTTTGGGTTTTTCTTGTATATGGCATAAGTGATCTAGTTTCATTATTTTTATGTCTCTCTCTAGTTTTCTTGACACCAATTATTGAAGAGACTGTCTTTACCCATTGTACATTCTTGCCTCCTTTGTCCTAACTGATCATATAGGCAATGGATATATCTCCGGGCTCTCTGTTCTATTTCATTGATCTGTGTGTCTGTTTTTATGCTAGTACCATGCTGTTCTAATTACTATAGCCTTATAGTATAGTTTGATAGGTATCAGGTAGCATGATACCTCCAAGTTGGTTCTTCTTTCTCAAGATTGCTTTAGAATTATTCTAGTTCTATGAAAAATGCCCTTGGTATATTAGGAATTGTGCTGATCTCTACCATGATTCTCTCTGTACCATGTCATCTGCAAATAATGAGTTTTACTTCTTCCTTTGCAATTCAAATGCCTTTTACTTCTTTTTCTTGTCTGACTCCTGTGGCTAGGACTTCTAATACTTGTCAAATAAAAGTGGTAAATGTGAACATCCTTGTCTTCTTCCTGATCTTAAGGAAAACACTTTCAGCTTTATACCATTGAGTATGATGTTAGCTGTGGGTCTGTCATATACAACCATTATAATGCTGAGATAGGCTTCCTCTACTCCCATTTTGCTCAGAGTTTTTCTCATAGATGCTGGATTTTGTTAAATGCTTTTTCTGTATCTATTGACTTGATCATGAAATTTTAATCCTTCATTTTGTTTGTATCACGATAATTGATTTGCAGATACTGAACCAACCTTGTATCACAGGAATAAATCCCACTTGATCATGGTATATGATATTTTTAATGTACCGCTGAATTTCATTTGCTAATATTTTGTTGAAAACTTTTGCATCTATGTTCATCAGGGTTACTGGCTTATAATTTTCTCTTTTTAAAAAATGTCTTTGACTTGTTTTAGAATCAAGGTAATGCTGGCCTCATAAAATGGGCTTGGGACACTTCTCTACTCTTGAATTTTCTGGAATAGTTTGAGAAGGATAGGAGTTAATGCTTCTTTGAAGGCTAAATTCACCTGTGAAGCCATCTGGTCCAGGAATTTTGTCTGTTGGAAGTTGAGTACTAATTTGATTTCACTAGTAGTTATTGGTGTATTTAGATTTTCTATTTCTTCTTGATTTAGTTTAGGAAGACTATGTTGCTAGAAATTTATCTGTTTCTTTCCGATTGTCCAATTTGTTGGCATATAATTATTCATAGTGTTTTCTTATAATCCTTTGTATTTCTCTGGTGTCAGTTGTCACTTCTATTTCTGATTTATTTGGGTCCTCTTTTCTCTATGAGTCTGGTTAAAGGTTTATCAATTTTGTTTATCTTTTCAAAGACTTAGCTCTCGGTTTCATTGATCTTTTGTATTTTTTTTTAGACTCTGTTTCATTTATTTTCACCTTGATCTTTATCGTTTTCTTCCTTCTGCTCACTTTGAGCTGTGTTCTTTTTCTAGTTCCTTTAGGTGTAAAGTAATATTTTTCCTGTTTCTTAAAGTAGAACTGTATTGCTATAAATTTCTCTCTTAGAACTGTTTTGGCTGTGTCCCATAGGTTTTTTCGTCATTTGTATTTTCATTTTCATTTATCTCAAGGTATCTTTCAATTTCTAACTTGATCTCTTGTTACCTTGTTCATTGTTTACTAACATGTTCTTTAGCATGGGTTTGTGTGTTTTTTCAGCTGTATTCTTATAAGTGATTTTTAGTTTCACATCATTAAAGAAGATGTTTGATACGTTCAGTCTTCTTAAATTTATTGAGACTTATTTTGTGGCCTAACATGTGGTCTATTCTGGAAAATGTTTCATGTACACTTGAATAGAATCTATATTCTGCTTCTCTGCGGTGAAATGTTCTAAAAATATCATCTAAAAATTAAATCCATATGGTCTGATGTGTCTTTAAGGCTGCTGTTTCCTTGTTAATAGCCTGTCTAAATAATTTATCCATTGATGTCAATAGAGTATTAAAGTCCCCTACTATTACTGTGTTACTGTTAACATTCCCTTTACGTCAGTCAATATCTGCTTTATGAGTTAAGTGCTCCTATGTTGGGTGTGTAAATGTTTACAAGAGTTACATCCTCCTGCTGGATTGTTCTCTGTGTCACTATGAAATATCCTTGTCTCTTGTTACAGCTTTCGTTTGGAAGTCTATTTTTCTGATATAAGTATTGCTACTTCAGCTCTTTTTCATTTGCATTTGCATAAAATATCTTTTTCCATCTTTTTACTTTCAGTTTGCATGTTTCTTTTGATCTGAAGTGAATCTCTGGGGCAGCATAAGTATGGGTCTTGTTTCCTTACCTACTCAGCCACACTGGGGACCTTTCTAAAGCAGAGCCTTTGGTTACTGCCCTTCTGGATGTCCAGGGGGATTTAAACTAGCCTGATGGTAGAGAACAAGGTTCACAGAACTGGACAGAGCCAGATCTAAGCTTAGCTCAGCCTCTTTCCAGCTGGGTGCTCTTAAGCAAATGACCTCTGCATATCTCTACATAGGATAAAACAGCCCTGTCAGGGAGCAAGGGGGGTGGGTACTTTCAGGTATCAATAAGTTCTATCCATGCTGAGTACTCAATAAATAGCATGGTCAACATGATGGGATGGATGAATGGACACATCCATTCTACCAGGCATAAGTCTGGGTTTTACCTGCTGTATGTTCACTGGCTTTGAGGGATTCATGTCTGTGACAGCTGTCTATAAACGAGGAAAGTCACCTCTCACATTACTGGGCACCAAGTAGGGTTCTATGTACTTCCCTTGCCTGGTAACATTTACTTCTCACAATCACCCAATAGGTGAGGATAGTAGAGGCAGACCCAAGATCCAACCCTGGCCAGTGGATCAGAGTCCCGCTCTCATACAGGACTCCTGCTGTGCCATCAAAAGTAAGGCCTGGGAAGAATAAATGGGAGGAAGGGAGAAATCTTCCTTACAGAAGAATTCCAATTAATAAATGTAGAAGAAATAAGAGGAACAGAAAATCACCACAGGAACACCACAGTGATAACTGCATCAGATAATAATAGCCAGTACCAAACACTGAAACCAGCATGCAGAGGTTTAAGGACTAATGGGATATCTGCACAGCCTCCAACTCTCTCCCCCCAAATATTTATTAATTACCACAGTGGCTTTAACAAATATCCAAAAATTCTCTGATATACTTCACTCTAGGAGGTGACACTCAATTCCCCTCCTCTTGAAAGTGGGCTAGACTCAGTGACTCCCTTCTAATAAAGAGAGTGTGGAAAGGGAAAACCGTAATGTCACAATAAAGAAAGCCCAATGATTGAGGTTAATTCACCAGTGACAAGTCATGGTGAAGGGCACTTTGCCTATATTCTTTCCCAAACTTAACCCCAGACTAATTTTGAGAAAAGATCAGATGAACCCAAATTGAGAGACATTCTATGAAATGCCTGACCAGTATTCATCAGATTTGTCAAGGTCATGAAGATTAAGAAGAGATCAATAAACTGCAGATAGGAGGAGATTCAAAAGACATGACAACTAAAGGCAATGAGGATCTTGCATTAGATCCAGGGACAAATTAAGGACATTAGTGAAGGGTACATGGGTTCTTACAAATAATATTGCTTCAAAATAAAGAGTTATGAAACAAAACCAGGCTCACACTTGGTGAGAGTGTACACGTGCATGATGATGAGGAGCGCACATCACAGATTCAGATGAGAATACTGACTGTACAGTTGGTTTTATATTTCCTGTGGGTTAAAATTTATGAAACACAATTTTTAAAAAACCTATTTTGCTATGGGTTACGAAATGCAGGAAGAGAAAAGGCCTAGATTCATTCTCCTTAGACTACAGGGAGGGTTCCTGAAGCCTGTGGACTCACCTGGAATGCACATGGAGGGCAGCCTGACTCAACAGGAGTGGCCCTCACCACTGCACCATCAGCTTCGAAACCCATGTTCCATACAGTGATGCTTTTAAAGGGTCTTTTTTCTACACTGTTTGGAATTTTGACCAGCAGCTGACCGAAACATTTTGAGAAATGATGAAACTCAGTGGCCATCCACCAGCCAACAGCTGTTTCAGCAGCGGCACCCTCTGGGTCTTCACAGCAGCATTTATACCATTACTTCACACTTGACTGCAGTACCTTTTAAATCACTTTCCTCAGAACCAAGTAGTAGCCTCAAAGGGTGAGCAGGGTAGAAAGGGACTTTCAACTTCTAAAACACATAGGCAAGGGACCTAAGTAAATAGAAAGACATCCCATGTCAGTGGACAGGGCAGTTTGACATTGTTAAGATACAATACTCTCAAAACAGATCTACATATTCAACACAAACCCTGTCAAAATTCAAACTTGCTCCCTTGCAGGTTGACAAGCTGACCCTAATATTCAGATGGAAATGCATAAATCTGGCATAGTGAAAACAATCTTGAAAAAGAAGAACAAAGTTGAAGGACTTACACTTCCTATTCTCAAACCTTACTACATAACAACATTCATCAAGATTGTGTCGTAATGGCATAAGGAATAGAACAGAGAGTCATGAAATAAACTTTCACGTTTACAGTCAAATGATTTTTCAATAAGGTGCCCAGATAATTCAGTGGGGAAGAACAGTCTCTTTAACAAATGGTGTTGAAACAATTGGATATCCACGTGCAAAAGAATGAGGTGGACCCCTAATTCACACCACAAAAATTAATCCCAAATAGATCAAATACCCAAATGTAAAAGCCTAAGTTATAAAACTTTTAGAGGAAAACATAGAAGTAAATCTACATGACCTTGGATTAAGCAATGGTTTCTTCTGATCAAAAGTGCAAATAAGAAAAAGTAGACAAAATGGAATTCATCAAAATTAAAATCTTTTGATACCATTAAAAAGTAAAAAAGACAACTCACAGAACTGGAGAAAATATGTGCAAATCACATAAGTGATAAGAGATTTGTTATCTAGAATATATATATATATATATATATATATATATATATATATATATATATATACAATTCAATAATAAAAATACAACCCAATGCTTCATAAGCAAAGGATCTTAACAGACATTTCTTCAATAAAATACGAACTGCCAATAAGTACATGAAAAGATGCATACCACCACCAATCATAAGGGAAATGCAAATCAAAATCACCGTGAGATGTCCCTTTACATCCACTAGGATGGCTATAATCAGAAAAATCAGAACCCTCATACACTGCTGGTACGATTATAAAATGGGGCAGCTACTTTGGAAACCAATCTGGCAGTTCCTCTTAAACAGTTACCATTTGGCCCAGTAATCCTCTCCTATGCATGTACCCAAAAGAAATGAACACCTCTGTCTATTCAAGAACTTGTATATAATAGCCAAAAGGCAAAAACAACTCAAATGTCCATCACTCGATAAATGGATAGATAAAATATGGTATATCCACACAATGGCATATTATTCGGCTATAAAAAGGAACCACATACTGATATATGCTACAAGAATAAACCTAGAAAATATTACTCTAAAAGAAAATAGCCAATCACAAAAGACCACATATTACATGATTTCATTTATATGGAATATAGGTAACTCTAAAGAAACAGAAAGTAGATTAGTAGTAGGGCTGAGGGGATGGGGAGTTAGGGGTGGGTAATAGCTGAAAAGTGTGGAGTTTCTTTTGGGGGTAATGAAAATGTTCTAAAATTGATTGTGATGATGGTTGCAAAATTCTCTGACTATACCGAAACCACTGAATTGTACACTTTGAGTGAATTGTATTGTACATGAATTTTATGTCATTAAAGCTGTTACCAAAAAAAAAAAAAAAGTGCAAAAGTTTGACAGGTCACAGAAAAATAAATGTCACATATAAAATAGAATACGTTCAGTTGTAAAAATGGTGGAACAAAATACCTTTGCCCACTTCTGCCTAAAACTCACAGACTATAAGAAAATGAAGGTGGATACACTTCTTATTTTTATAGATAAAATGTTATTGGAACATATAGTGAGGGTAAGTTTTTCCATTTTATTCTTTATTGACTACACTGGGACTGAGTAATCTTTCTTTACCTTTACACTATGTAAGAAGTCAAAAGAGAAACTGAAAATAAGGTAGACTATCTTATTTTCAATTTATTCAGTTTATTCTAGCCTTTATTTCCTGCCTCATCCTGCTTTCCCCAGTGCTTGGATTAATTAGGCAGCCTGCTATTCTAAAGTCACACATTTCTACTTGGAGAACATCGTGATTATGCTTCGCTTCACAGTTTGCTTTGTTTCTCTGTGGGGTTGTACCTTAAGTTTTTTCCCCTCCTGTAAGAGAAATTACTGATAAAAATGATCTTGCTTTATATATCTTAAAAACTTTACCTTTTTGGAACATATATTAGGAAATATATATTAATAAAGAAGATAAAAGGGTAAAATAGTTGTAATTTTTAAAAATATGCATGGATTCCTTTTAGTTCTGTATATAGGTAAAGATTTTTTCAAGTTTGTTCAGTGTTTTTTTATATTTACCCTTTCTACTTGACATTTTAGAAAAATTGTTTTTGAAATGAGGGGAACAGTCACTTTTACTTTGAAACTATCATTTTCCTTTTACAATGTCATCTTTCAAGTTTCTTGATATATATTTCAAATTTGTAATCACCATAAATGTTTAAACTGTCTTATGGTATTGTATGGGGTTTTTTTGTTTGAGATATATATATATATATATAAATAAATTTTTTTACTAAATTAAATATTTGCTTAATACATGAGTATAAATCTGATGAACTATAATTTTAGAATTAAAATTTATTCTACTTTTGAAGAAAAATAGGAATATAGAAAGATGACAATGGCTTATATAAATTACATGATTTTATTTTTCGTACAGACATAATTATGTGAAAACATTATTCAGAAGTTTTCAGTAACCTCAAAAATGTTTAATGACTTTTTAAATCTGCAGAATTGAAAAGCAGCTAAAAAATTTATTATTTGTCATGAGTCAAAATAAAATCTGTACCACCGGGTAGTCACGAGAGTTAAAAAAAGAAAGAAAGAAAACAGAGGTGGAAAGTCAAAGCCAGCAGAACCAAACTAGAAGCGGGCCTCCAGCAGGGTGGAGACAAGGGTAAGTGTCCATTGCAGGACTCTGCTTTCTGAAGATGGGGAAAGAAAAAGCCCTTCATACTCACATACGCACACTCATACATGTGCACACACATTGAAAATACACTCGTGCATGCACTCATGTGCACACACATGCAATCACATATGCTCACGTGCATGCTTACACTTGCACACCCATTCATTATCACACGTGTACGTGTACACACACACACACACACACTCTCTCTCTCTCTCTCTCTCTCTCTCTCAAAAACCTAGGAACCAGGGAGGGGCTGCTTCCTTCAGGCTGCACATACCAGGCCCCTGCCCCATTATCCAGCTGCAAACAGCTGGCTCAGGAAGAACTCCCTCCACCTCAAAGAGATGGAGTGCAGGATCTACATCCTGAAAATAAAACCAGGAAGACAGATGGGAAATAGGATAGGCAAAGAACACCCAGCATTTGCCAAGGGGCAAATGAAATTCATAAATACAGATTCATCTAAGAAGCCAAGCAACACTGACAAGGTAACAAAAGGACCTGACCAAGCATGAGAAAGAAGTAAAAAAAGAACTAAAACCATCACAGAAATGAAGGCACCAGTGAACACAAAACAAGGGCAAAGCCAAATGCAAAAACTTGATGAGAAAAAATGAACAAAATAGGGGAAAAGCAGGACTGAAGAGAAAAATAGCAATATGAATACAAAAGATACTTAACATCTGCATCTCTGACCCTGAAAAGAAACTGAATAAAACATTTAAAAAATTTTAATAGGTAATTTAAGAAAACTTTCTATACATATTAAAATTTACAAATTGAAAGAACATGCACACAAGGTCACACTGAGTTCAGTCTTTGCCTCTTTAAACTTTATTTGCATGCATGGCTTCTAAATGACTATACAAATTCCAATACCCTTTAAATCACAAACACAGCAGTGTAATGAATGAATCCACACAGCCACTCTGAGCATCACTGCTGTCACTACTGCTCATGGTCCATTTCATCTTCCTCACTTTCCATCAGCGCGGGCTTTATTTACAGTACACTTGAACTGATTTATTATCATATGAGGTTTCCATAGCACTGCACCTCCCCTTCTTCCAGACAGGCCTTAGTAACCAGTATGAAAACACACTGAGTCACACAAAACTCAGCAGTCTGAGAAGAGCGTAAGTGAAGGTTTTGAGCACAAAGGCTCATTTCTCCCATATACACTAGTTTTGGGGGTCTCTCCAAGAGGTTTCATAAAAAGCTGGAAGGTCAGGAATATGATCAAGATGTTTTTATTTTGACTTTAACTATAAATATGTATTTTTAAGGTTAATTCGATCTTTCTGCTAAAATTCTTAACTTTTAACTAGCACTATGGAAAAAAAAAAGTTCTTCCAACAGCTTATCTTTTTGTAAGGGATGGATACTGAAGCACAAAATGTTGGGCCAAGACTTAAAACATTTGAATCTCTTTCATTTTCCTCCCATGTTGAGTGCAGATGTCAAGGGTTCAGCAGTTTATTTAATTCTGTTAATAGCACAGGGCAGCCTCCGGCTGCACCTTCAACTAAGAAGGGAACAGAAGCACCACAGCATCCAGACCCCCAAACACTACTACTCAGAAAAGACTCACGAGGTCAGCTCTAAGCCAGGCACTGCTCGGGCCTGCTCAGATGAAGCTGTGGACTCTGGAATTGTGCCTTGTTTGTTGTTGTTGTTGCATTTATTTTAAGAACGTTTCTAGTTTTTGCAAATGAGTTGATCTTGTTTTCCCCAGCTGTCTTAAGATGCTCTGGAGTAAAAACCACAAAACTGAAGGAAACTTGCTGGAGGAGCCAGCCAAGAAGATGCACAGACTTTTGAATTGTGCAGACTGGCGTCCAATCCCCGAACCTGCCCCAGGCAGCAGGGTAACCTAGGTCACTTCATCTCTCTGAGAACACCACACCTATCCCAGGGTTTAAGACAAGGCTGTGCTTGGACTCAGACAACACTGGTCCCCTCACCAGGCCAGATAATCGGGGAGACTTGACAGTTCTAGAAAAACAAACAAACAAACAAACAAACAAACACTTGAAGGCACAGGCTAAGGGACCTGCCTGCAAAGAGCAAGCCCCTTGGTAGCCTCAAACTCTGCTGCTGCAGGCCCCAGGCCATCCTGGTCCAGGCCCAGCCTCTCCCCACCCCTCCAGCTCCTCTGGCCTCCACAGCTGCCATCTGTGAAATCTTAGATAGGGCCCCCCTGCTCAAGGAGTGCTGCTCAGAAAATCACTCACTCACTCACTTGCCTGCTCCAGCCTCAGAATAATAAGGATCCTCTCTACAAACAGCTCTGGGGGGCCGGCCCCCCTGGGGTGTTGAAGTGGGCCACTGGTCTTTCTTAAATGGTCCCTTCTTGGCAATATAACTATAACAAGTGTTAAATGGCCTAGAGACAGCCTTAATTTTTAAAATTAGGTTTATTTATTAGATACGAATCTCTTACCAACAGGTAACACCACAGAAAAGCATAAAAGCTCTTCAGCACAAACAGATGAAAAAAGATCAACACAAATATTACATAACAAAGTACTCTTCTAAAGACATCTTAGGCATTACTGAACTCTAACTGTGGTAATGGAGTTTCATATCAATAGGCAGAGCCTTGTTTTGCTCTTTATACACTGAGATTAACTGAGCTGAACTCTGAGAGATCTCCAGTTTATTTTCCCTGTCCTAAAAGGATTTTTAAAGTCTGTTAAACAGAAAAGTCTGAATACCCTGCACGAAAAGGAAAGAAAACTTTCCAACATTCAAGCCTACAAAACAAAGACTGGGCCAATTAACTGCTTTCACCAAGAGGAAGAACAGGATTCTACAGGCAGACCTGGCCAGAGACATGTCATCCTGTGCCAGGAAAACGCAGCAATGCTCATCTTGTCTATTAGATTCTGTCTGTGCCTCCAGTCTTAACACACCAGCTGTCATCTCACTGTGGCTAAGTGGGAACAGAGGGGATCCCTCGGCAGACTGTTGCCTCTCTACTGGACAGGGCAGAGCTAGCCTGGCATGACACAGGGCCACTGACCTCTGACCCAACACAGAGGTCGTGAGCACAGCATTCTGCTATTCCACTCTGGTCTGCTCCTGGCCTCTCCAAATACATGGGGTGGGGGAGCACCTCCCTCCTACCACCCTCCCAACCCAGCTCGACAAGGGGAGGGATGCTGGGGCAGGGCAGCATTCCCACCTAACAGACAGCTGCAACTCACCTCCCCTCCACAGCATGCACACTGCTGCGTCTGAGGTGCTTTCTGGAGGGTCACAGCAAGAACAAACAGTTTTATAAAATCACCACTGTATTGTGTAAAGATGCTGAGCTAACATTACCTACCACATCTCCTAAACCCAACTTATGAAGTCACACTTAAGCACTTTCTTTTAGAATAAAGTGCCAGGGAAACTTGGCTTTCCACCAGTAACTGGTGGGTTTTGTCTCAACACAGATCATTGTTTACTTTTGCATTTCAGGTAGCAGCAACAAGGTCTAGAACACAGGTCTCTTTGCTCAAAGTCAAATCTGGAAAATGTAAAATAAAATAAAACTACAGAATGTGAGAACTCACAGAGATTTTAGAGATCACTTAACTCTTCAGGAAACAAGTTTATTTTGTACTCTATAACATCACATTTTACAATTCTCTGCCTTCTGCCATCCGTGCTATTAAGCTCCACAAAATGTCTACTACTCCTGCCTCAGAGACAATCATGGAAGTCTCTTTATCACTGACAGATACGCCAGAGCCTAAGCAATTTCCATTCCATGATCTGGACTCTGTCATGATATTTGCAACTAGCAACTAGCATGGTAGTGATGTAGGGAAGAGGCTGAGAACTACATAAATGGACTAAATGTTAAAACAGGTGCTTATCAGCCCTCTGGCCAAGACAGATCATGAGGAATCTACAGAACAAAATAAGATTCCTGCTGTGATTACTAACAAACTCTTTGCCCATACTGTGAAGCTGTGAAGGGAAAACAGAAAAACAGTCTTTAAGTCGTACCCTACACAAATTAACCCAATGTTTATTCCCTACAGCCAGATCACGGGGTACCTATAAACCAAAGGCTGAGACTGGTAGCACCAGTCTTTCACACCACATACTTATCCATACTGTCAAAGGAAATTGGGAAACAAAGTCTTTAAACTATAATTCATAGAAACTAAGAATCACATGTTAATTCCTCAAACACTCAAGGTCTGTCTCATTCTGTGTCTGAGCAGAGACCACATTCTGTCTATAGAACATTATTCCTTCTCTAAGAAACTTTCCTTTTGTCTCTAACTCTGGCATGTGCCTGAATTGTTTTCTGCACATAGTCAAGGCCCCCTGGAGCCTTGGTGCAGGACTTGAGTCCCCACTGGGTGTGGGGGGGGAATGGATTTGTCTAGTACTAGGTGGCTTTTTAAACAGCTTTCACTTTTTATTTTAAACAATGTTTCAAGGCTGAGAATAGACACTCAGCTAAAATTACATATAATTCCTACCCCAGAAGGCCCTATTACCCAATTACACTTCCAAACTCTTGTGTTATTCACAGTATCCCAAGAACCCGGTTCTGCATAGGTGGACAAAAAACCACCTATTGTCTGCTGTTAATTTGCTTCATGTCTTAGAATGTGTGGGCTTCTAAAGGGCTTAAAGCCTTGCTCTGTTTAATGAAAAGAAAATCAGGTATAATCTGAAAAGACTTATAAAGTTCTCCCAATTTTATTTGTATTTACTAGTGCATAAGTGGCAAAGCTGATATCTGTGGATGACAGACACCACATGTCATTGTGAAAGTCCCAAGTTTAATGATGCATTGTGGTTCTGTAAGAGTCTCCATGATTTGCAGAATCACACAAAAGTTTTTAGGGGTAAAGGAGCATCAAGTCTGCAACTTACTTTCAAATGGTTCAGAGAGAAAAAATGTATTTATACACATACATAGAAAAGGACATATCAAATGTGTTAAAATGTTTAATGTTGGGGGGATCTGAATGAAGAGTATGTGGGAATTCTATGTATTACTCTTGCAACTTATAAAATCTGAAATCATGTAAAATATAATCTTAAAAAATAATTTTAAAAGGGCTGGAATGCAGAAGTAAGGTTACAATATTTCATAAAGATACAAAGGGTCCTTGCAGCAATCCATAGAACCTGGGTGTTAGTTAGGGTTCTCCAGAGAAAAAGATGGGTATGTAGAGATGTATTTAAGGAACTGGCTTACTTCATGGTGGATGGAGGTCAGAGTCCAAAATCTGATGGGGTGGGCGGGCAGGCTGGAGACCCAAGAAAGTTACATTTGGAGTCCAGAGGCAGTCTGCTGGCAGAATTCCTTCTTGCGGGGAGGGGTGGAGGTTTAGTCTTTGTTCTATTGAGGTTTTCAACTGATTGGAGGTCTACCCACATTAGGGAAGGGGGCTGCTTTATTCAAAGTATGCTGATTTAAATGTTAGTATCATCTCAAAAATCAATTGTCTGGGCACCTTGGTCTAACCAAGTTGAAACAGAATATTAACCATCACAGCCTGAGAGAGGCCATATTATCTTCTACAAAAAATCATAGCGCACGTGCGTACGCACACACTCACATACACACACTGAAATGTGTGTGTTAACAGGATTCCAGTGGTTGGTCCAACCACCAACTAAAACAAAATCTTGAACTGGGGTTGTGGGCAGTGAAGACTATAAAACACTGATGTAGATTATTTTCCTTTAACTCTCAGGTGCAGCCAAACCAAAAAATTATTTGTATTCACTATATTTGCATTATTAGAAATACTTAAGACAGCAGTTTAGACCCTGTGGTAGAGCTCTTTTTCATTAATCTACCATTGAGAGTATGCCATAAATTTATAAGAGCCATAGGAAACATTATTTCAGACATTGCAGGGTTAAAGTACGCCGGTTATATACTAAACTGACTGGTCTATCCATCCACTCACTGCAGGGATGATATAAGTCATTTATATAATAAACTGACAATTCCATCCAAGGATGCAGCAGCCTTGTTAAATAGTAACCTGACTCGTCCATCCTTCACTGCAGGGATAAAGAAGGCTAGTTATATAGTAAACTGGCTACTCAATGCACCCAATGAAGGGGCGATAGATGCCAGTTATATAATAAACTGCACCCAATGCAAAGATGCAGCAGCCCAGTTACACAATAAACTGGCTATTCCACCTACTCATTGCACGTATGCAGTAGTCCAATTACATAGTAAACTGCTTGCTCCACACACTCCCTGCAGGGATACAGTAGACTTGTTATACAATAAACTGATTATTCCATCCATTAAACTGCTGGGCTGCTGCAGCCAGTTTATATAGTAAACTGGCTATTCCAACCTCTCAATTCAGGGATGCAATAGGTCGGTCATATAGCAAACTGGCTCTTCCACCTACAAGGAGGTACTAGGCCGGTTACATAGTGTAAACTGGCTACTCCATCCAATCACTGCAGGGATGCAGCAGCCCAGTTACAAAGAAAACCGGCTCCCACCCACTCACTGCAGAAACATAGTAGGCCAGTTACATATTATCCCAGCTATTCCATCCACTCACTGCAAGGGTGATAAGACAGGGTATATAGTAAACTCACTATTCTATCCACTTGCTAAAGGGATATAGGAAGCCAATTATATATTAAATTCTTTCCACTAACTCCAGGGATGTAGCAGGCCCGTTACATAGTAAACTGGCTATTCCACCCACTCTCTACATGGATGCAGTCAGGCCAGCTGTCCATACTGTATGACATCTGCTTTAAAGACCCATGGAAGAAATCTCATACCTACCCATTGCAGAATTTATCACAGAGATTCCATAATTCTAATACTGGGTGTGATCTGCCGCCATGTGCTCTGGTTGCCAGATCTTATGTCTCCATTTTGTCTCCTGACCTTGTATCCTGAATTAAAACTATTTTCCTACCTTGACTGTTCTACCCCAACTTTCTCTTTGAGATCTTTCTATTAATTTGAAGCTTTTGACTCATATCTTGCTTAAGCATTATGAAATTCTTTTTGGATAAAGAAGAAATGTCAATATAAAATGGACACATTTTATAAGCAAACACAAAACCATGCTTTAGAATGGCAAGGGGACTCAGAAATAGATTACCTAACTCGATCCCCCTCATTTTAAAGATGAAGAACTGAAGCCAAGAAAGGTTAAGAAATCGAAGGGAGCCCAGAGCCATATAGGCTGAACTGCAAAGCCAGGACTAAAAGCAACTCACGTGAGCCATCTCTCACTATCCAGTTCTACTGCATTCCTGCGTTTAGAGTGGAGTTCAACCTTGCCATCACTTCAGAGACTTCCTGAACAGTCTTTAGAACTAGGCTCTCCTCCCTGCCTCCTACCAAGGACACACCGCTCAATTTTAGTCAGATTTTTGACTTGCTAATTTGCCTGGCAGGCTGCGTGAAAAATCTGCTACCAAGGCCTGAGTTTCGATTGTTTCTGCCGTTACCAAATAGAGAGTGCTAAAACAGTTACAGAACAATAAGTAGAGTACAATACTATTTAGTGTAACAAAAACAAACATTTCTACTTGTAGAGAAAAAAGATAAACACAAAATGTTTGTAGCATTTATGGTGTTATTACTAGGTGGTGAGATTACAGTTAATTTTTTCCTTTTGGCTTATCTATAATTTCTAATTTTCCCTCCAGTAATCATAAGGATTTGGATAAGTGTGAAAAGGCAAAAATAATAAATAAAATAACTCTATTAAGAATAGATAGGGAGTCTATCCCAGTCTGAAGTAGGATGGCACAAGTCTTTGAGGCTCTTCCTGGGGCTGGGGGGTGTGACTCTGCAGGATTTTTGTTGGGAGCCCACTTCTCCTGCACCCCAACCCTTGTGGGGCTTGTTGCAGGTCCATTACATGCAAACACGTATAACTGGCAGAAAATGGAGATGAGGGGTTTATTTTCAACATGTATTAGCCAGCCTGAAGCACTTAAATTCTAATTTTCCTTTTTAAAATGGCCTTCTTGTCCGGAATAGGCAAATATTCTTCCATTTACAGGATGTGTGGTTTCTTTAAAGATAGAAAGGTTTCTACCTGTAGCCACCATAGCAGACAACCAAAACTCAGACCACTCACTGAGGATCAGCAAACCTGGTTTGTGAGAAAGATAATTCTGTTCATAAAGAGTCATTTCTGTAATCCCTGAGCCCATCATTGGCCTTTTCAGTATGTAAAGATATGTAAACTCTAAGCAGAGCCCTAAGGTATTGGGGTATGTCCTGCTCCAGCTCCAGCTCCAGGGACATGCCCTTGAATATGCATTCAAAGCCATAACCTTGTCATCTGCTACATGGGCAATAAAAATGATGCTGTGAAGCAGAGCTCTGCCATCAGCAGGGAATTCTGGGGGAGCAACTGCCTCCTGGCCAGTTTCCCTGGCATAGTCATCCTAAGCTTTTGTTGCAATAACCTGTTTTTAGCCATTTGGTAACACTTCTTTCTATGCTGTCTTGCATACTAAATATGAAGCCTAGTTGGTATTCCAACAAATCTGTCCTTTTTACCATCTTTTAGAAAAAAAGAGTGCCCTAGAATAAGTTTGGAAAAGCAACCTCTCTCAGCAATTATTAAACCTTTTTAATGCCCAGTGAAAACCCTCTAAAATACAAAGTTACTGCCCAGTGCCCAGGTGTACACTGTGAGTCAAATCTTTGCAGACTGACTTCAGGCCTGCAGGTGTGTCCTTTCCTTGCCAGTTTTCACTCTATCTTAGTATAGCAGGAAGGACAAAAATCCATGGTCAAGCATAACAACAACAGAAAAACAGGGTGCTGGCCAAGCCTATGATATATCTATCCAACTGAAAACTACCAATGATACTTGGAGCTGCTGAAAAAGCTATCAATGTTGAATGAAACAGAAAAGCCAAAAACTTGGATATAAAATATGCGTTTTAGAAATATGTATATATATTAGGAGTAGAAAAAGATCTGAAAAGATATACACCTATATTTTAACATGGGCAGTTAAAATATCTCCATACTAATTGCTAATAATGGAGACTATCAGTGACTTTTATGTATTTTGTATTTTTCTACCGTAAGCATAATTTTTCGCAAAATAGAAGAAGTAATGATTACTTAACCTCCATGAACTTTAAGGTAAGTAAAGTTGTTTAACAAAAATGTGGAAACCTCAGAGACAGAGCCTTCTTTACGGGCTCCTTTTTCTGAGCTCTAACCCATCCTGCTTTAGAAACCTCCAACGATTTTCTTCTAATCACTACCTAGCCAAAACAAGCCCCCAATTCCCTGCAGATGAGTTCACCCCCTAACAACCCATGAACCCAGGTCTAGTTCCATTACCCTTTTCTCCCACACGCTCGTGCAGAAAAACAAAGGCTGGGGGAGGGGGGAAGGGGAGGGGAAGGAGGAAGCCCCGACTCTGCAGCCACAGCTTAGTGACAGGCCAGAAAATTCCGCCAGGATCCAGGGCTCGGAAATTGCGGGGAGCCACGGCCCTCTGCGAGGCTCGGCTCCTCGCGCAAGGGAGGAGGTGGGGCCGAGGCCAAGCCCCCGGGGGCCCCGCCTGCGGGCTGCGGGTGGGGGACAGCCCGGACGCGCTCTGCGCCCGGGCTGGCGCGGAAGGACCGGGCCAGGCCTGGGCGGAGCTGGCTGACCCCCAGAGAACCGCGGCGGCTGCGAGCGGGGCGGGGGGGGGGGCGAGGCCCCACCCGAGGCTAGTCCTCGGCGCCGGGTCAGCGCACGGACCACTGCCGGGCTGCAGGGACGGGCTGGGGCGCCCGCGCTCCCCCGACACACTCGGCAGGCACGGGCCTACCGCGCCTGTTTCTGGGGGGCCGTGCGGCGCTCTGCTGTCACTCGGCGGGGGCACACGGGTCTCCCTTTTTCGGAGCGGCGCAGGGGGTGCAGCAGGACTGGGGCGGCGGGGCCAGGTGGGGGACCGGGCGGACCGGGGGGGCCGGGCGGGCGGCCAGGTGGGGGGACCGGGCGGGGGAGGAGCGGGGGAGCGGGGGGGCCAGGTAGGGGGCCCGGGCGGGGGACCGGGCGGGGGACGGGGGGGATCAGGGGGAGCGGGCGGGCCAGGTGGGGGTGCCGGGCGGGCGGGGGGCCCGGCCCCCGGCGGCCGCCTCACCTTCGGGTCGCGCTCGTAGTAGTGCTGCTGCGTGCGGATCCAGCGGCCCACCAGGTGGTCGCGCACCGTGTGCGCCAGCGCGAAGAAGTAGTCGCGGGGCGTGGCCACGTTGCGGTCCTTGACCAGCGTGAAGTGCAGGTGCCGGTTGAAGCTCTTGCGCACCTCGGCCACGTCGCCCAGCCCCGCGATCCCGCGCACGCTGATCTGCTTCCGTCTCTCGCTGTCCGTCAGCGGCTTCGCCATCGCGCCCGCCGGGCGTCAGGGAGAGGACACGGCGAGCAGGCGGGAGACCGGAGCCCCGAAGATGCTGCGGCTGCTCCGCGCCCCCGCGCTGCGCTGACAGCCGCGGGCCCGCGCCTGCGCCCTGCGCCCTGCGCCGGGCCGGGCCTCCCGGGGAGGCGGGGCCTCTGGGCGCGGCTGTGGGCTTCGCCAATTGGCGGTGGCTTCCCCTTTTATAGACAAGCTGACGTGACCTGCACACGACCCCCCGAGAGCTAGGATCTGACCCCAGCTTGGCCGAGCCTGGTAGAAGTGTGCGGAGCCTGGGGAAGCTGGACGGCTTGGAGATCAAAGCTGCAGTCCTGTTTGTCCCTGTTCCTCCAAGGGCAAACAAGGGAAAGATGCGCCCTCCCCTGTGTCCAACGCCCTTCCCGGGATCACTAGCTGCACCCAGTCTGGAGTGCTCCGGGTGCTGGGTGAGGCCGGTAAGGGAAATAGTGCACTCTTGAAAGGCAGCCACCAACACCTAGTGGCCGCAGATTCATCTTGAGGTCCAGGGTGGCTCTGAACTCAACGGCTAAGAAAGCAAAACTTCGTTTATACTGAGAAAGTGCCAGTCTGCCTGTGATTCTCAGGCTAGGCTACCAGACACTGCTAGTGAATAGGAGCTAGCTTTCCTCAAGGCATGCTGTGGCCCCGAAGTGTCACAAGACTCCTCCTCTGAGGAACCACTCACTACTTCTTTACCTGTTGAGAGACCTTGTTCCCTAAATCACTGGCCTGCAGACACTTTACCCTTTAAATTAAGTCAAGAGGGACACATCCACCTCTGGCCTCACTCAGACAGAGGCTGCCCCTTCCATTCTGAGCTTTAGAACGCGTTTCTGGGCAGAGCTTCCCACATCTGCTTAACATGGTGGTTCCAAGGAAACAGGGCCCACTTCACACACAGCCCTGCATTCCTCTGAGCCTATAGGAACACAGCTTCACATAAGTTTCACCTAGAGCTCCCCTTCCCTGAACTCAGCCATTTCCTTTGTTCCCCCCGCATACCTGCTCCCTCATTGCAGTGAGTCAGTAAATCCAAGTGGGTGCAACAGCAGGTTTGCCCCGATGGTTTTAGACTGATGGGCCTTAAGGTTTCTAACTTAAAGGGAGATCAAAATTGCCCACAAGAGATGTTACAAAAGTCCAGCTGCAAGGAGTTTTCCTACTGTGATGCTTCTGATGCAGGACAGGCAAATATCCCCAAGTTGAGAGGAGACCAAGCCCTGCACAGAGAGAAGAAGAGGGTCCTTTGGCGGAGAGTGTAGGAAAGAATTCAACACCCAGGCCAAAGTTAGAGTCAAAAGGGAAGTTTATTAGAGAAGGACTAACACTCCACAGAGTGTGGTCTCCTCTCAGAGGCAGAAAGGGAGAAGGACAATAGGAAGAACAGAGAGAAAAGACACTAAGAGGGACCCTGAGTGTTCAGGGAATTCAGGTTATATATCATTCTTTAATTCCTGTGTGTTGTTATTTAAAAGACTTTGTTAACCCATTTCCTTTGATATTGATATACAGTGAAGAAGGGGAGGAGTGTGTAGCATGAAAAGGTAAGAATAGTAGTGTGAAAGGCCTGCTGGCATTTCCTAGCCTGTAATCCATAGGTTCCCCAGGGTTTTGGTCATAGAGAATGACTCTCAGTTTCTTTTCTCCTTCTCAGGTGTGGAGAGTCTTACTTTGTTCTGAAGGTGTCCTCCTGGCCTGGCTGCAGGGCTGATCAGCTTATGGCAGTCTCTGATTGTGGCTTGATTAACATTTTTAAATCTCTTGCCTCCTCCCTACATTACTTTCAAAGTTATCTTCTTACCTGGACCCTCTTCTAGCTGCAGACTTCTCAGTAGACAATCACCCTGGAATGCCCTCTGTGCTCCCTTTTGCACATACCCACCTACTCCAGCTCGTGAATTCCATCTTGCGTTAACTATTCCCTCAGGATTTAAGCCAGCATGATGAATTTCTGTCACAAATGGCAGGACTGTGAGCGTCTCAGTGATGCTGCCCAGCTTAAACAGAGGATCTGCAGACTGATGCCCTCTCTTGGAGAGTTATCTGGTAGTTTATGAGAAGGATTATAAAAATGTTTGTGCCTTATGAATGGTTGTATCACTCTGGGGCATAGTTTTCAAGGAAAGATTCAAAAAACAAAAGCAGATTGTACAAAGATGTTTTCTGCTGTGCTACAGGTTATACTTAAAACCTGGCAAAGGTTCGACTGCCTGGCTATGGAGCACAACGAGCAAGCATTGGGAGAGTTAATGTTTATTGATCCTTACTGTGCTCTGTAGATGTATTAACTCTTAAACCCCACAAATAGCCTCCCATGATCCCCACCTGATGACGCAGAAGCAGAACTGCAGAGAAGTTAAAATGCTTCCCTAAGCTCACACAGCTAGTAAAGGAAACCACCGAGATTCACCCCTAGGCCACATACTGCTTCACTGCACAAGACCCCCGCAATTTCTCTTTACTCAAAGTTAACATCATAAACTATAGTATTATAAAGGAAATGACAATTTTTTGTAACTAACTAGGAAGGTGTAAAGGATGATACAGAAAGGATAGACAGAAATAAGAAGGATGTGACACAGAAATGAAAGTAATGTTTTTAATTTTATTTCATTTAAATTTAAATTAAATAACCACATGTGGCAACTATGTTAGAAACACAAATTTATACCAAAACATAAGCACTGGTTATTACTGAATGGCAGAATTATCAGAAGGAATTATTATTTTTCTCATACTTACTGTATTACCTGTTTTTTCTATAATATTTCTTTTATAATTAGAATAAATGTAAGAAAAATTGGAGGCCATAGACTTTATTAATGGTTGCTGATTTAAGAACTATATGTTCTCTCTTACTCAGATTGACTTTTAGTTCTTTTTTTGTTACTCCTGGTTAAGTAAAATTTAAGTCATTCTATCTACCCTTCTGGCTAATCATCTTCTATGAAATTTTCCAAGATCCTCTTACCCAGATGTAATTTCTTTCTCCTGAGCACTCCCTGATCGTCCTCTCTGTTATGTCATCTGGTCCAGTCTTGAATCTCCATAATGTGTGTGGCTGAAGCAGGAAGGCACCTTTTCACAATTGCGTCCCCTCACTCCCCTCTGGCCACTGTATCAGTGGAATGTTTAAGTGAACTCATGAGCACCTCAGCCATTTTCAGATAAGTAATTTTGAGATGGTTATATGTGCTGTGAAGAAAAGCAGGCTGAGTGGCTAGTGGTAGCTGAAGTTTGAATTGAGGCCTAAAGATATTAATGAGTGAATGAATCTGGGGGAATGGCAAGTGCAAAGGCCCTGAGCTGGGCACCCATTTGGAACAGAAAGTCCAGTGTTGGTGGAGCAAAGAGAATACCTCACCCCGAAAATGTCACTTTGGTATATGAATTATTTTAAGCTATAGGACATTGAGAAACAGTAGAAGCAGGAACATCTTTAAAATCAGGATATGAGTTTTCCTTTTATAAAAGAAAATTACATTTATAAAGCAAATTTACATTTGTAGAGATGTTTGGCTCTCTCAACCTAAGTCTGCCTATAAAACTTTACTAATAGTCAATAATATTGTAATAACTATGGTTAGTGTCAGATGAGTAGTAAACTTATTGGGGTGATCACTTCATAAGGTATATAATTGTCTTGTTGTACACCTAAAACTAATGTAATACAGTTTGTCAATTGTAATTGAAAAATAAATTAAAAAAAAAAAACAACTAAACAACCTTTGTTTACCATGCTTTTCTTGGTCACCTTCCCATAACTTGCCTTTCCTGCCAAAAAACCCCAAAATATTTTTCCTTTGTTTTAGCCTCAAATAATACATAAAGCCGAGTTCTAACCACCCATTTGAGTTACTCATCTGTGGGTACTCCCATGTGTATGGGCAACAAACATGCAATTAAGCATGTTTGTTTTCCTCTTGTTCATCTGTCTTGGCCAGTCGAATTTACAGGGCCCCAGATGGAGAATTTGAGATGGGTAGAAAAGAAGAATTTTTTCCTCTCCTATACAACCAACAGGTGGATTCCGAGTGGAGGTGGGGACCCAGGTGTATGTAGAAGTAAAAAATATTTCCAGTAAATCAGTCACAGAGAAGTGATATCTCCAGGCGTCAACCCCCAGGAAAGCACTGACCACCACCAGGATGCAGATAACAAAACTGCCTGCTAGGCCCTGTTTGATCTAAGAGTTCACTGGGGACATTTACCTTTGCATAGGACATTTACCTTTGTGTAGGATATTTATCTTTGTGTAAGACTTTACAGCCAACATCTGCTTTCTGTAATCTGCTTGCTTGCTTGTTCGGAAGACCACCAGGATATGGTCTTAAGCTTTATAAGCTGCCTCCACTGGAAGCTCGGGGCTGATTTCCTCTGACCCTGCATGGTAGAGAGTCAGTCGCTGGCCAGCTAATAAAGGCTCACAATTCATCTTGATTGGCTCCTTGAGTCTTAGAATTGATTGCACCACAGCAGTGTAGGGGGCAGGTCGCCCTGGTGAGGAATCTGGATCTTATCTTCCGTTTTAACAATAAAACGATATGGCTTCAGAACAGGCAACATGAAAAGAAAGTGAGCTCAGATTTGGCCCTCCAAGAGAAAAAAATGTTTTTCTGATACCCTGGCTTGTTGTGAGGTCAGTCAGGCTGCCTTGTTACATACTGATTGGTTCTCTTTAATCTCTTTCTCCTCTTTTGGGGAGATCATTTTAAAAAATTAATTTACTAAGAAGTAATAGATATTGATCCAGGCTCTGTTACTATCATACTGAGCTATTCTGTGTTGTTGGAGATAATAAATTACCTTTAAAGTTCTTTTACACAGGTATTTAAGACTCTGTAGCTATTCATGTGCTTCAGAAACAGAGATGAAAGATGTCTTCTGCATGGAATGAAATGCTGTGGGAGCTAAAAGAAATTGGGTGTGGAAAACAGACATTTTTGGTGGGCTAGGGTTAAGCTTCTTAAGGATCCGATGAGTGTCTCATCGATCATAAGAGTTCAATAAATATTGGTTAAGAGAGTGACTCGGAAGCATCACCAGCCCTTTAAGAGACTGCGTGTGCCTAAAGATTGTCTGGGATCCCAGCAATGCTGCTGGCTGATCTGTGCTGGTCAATTAAGTGTTTGCAAGTGAACACAAACCTGGCCTTTCTGGAACCAGGAGGCAAATAACAAAAGCATTGTTTTTGAGAGGTTGGTAATTGTAAAGCTCAGTAGAATGAAGACCACTAGCTAGAATGACATTGTGAGATTGGGGCTCTCCCTAGACTGGGGAAGGTAACCAGATATTCTTAGTAACATGTATTTTTACATGCTGATGTTAAAAAAAAAAAATCCACGAGACCAGAGTGATAATAAAAGGCAATAAAAGCAGGGTGATGAGGAAGAAAAGAAGCTTTTCTCTATAGAAGGATGCCAAGTAAATGTAGGAGTTGATGTTAGAACTATTGAACAAAGGCTGTAGGGGAACAGAATATTCAAAATCTCAAAGTACCACTCCACAGATTACCTTATTTGTTCTAAAAGGGAAAAGGCACTTTACAATGGAAAGAGAATTAAGCCTCATGAAGTGATCCAACCTAGTATTACCAATAAAGGAACAAACCAATGCTATGTGCCTCCTGATTTAATGCACTGAGAAGGACACAGCATCACTTATAGTAATATAATTTAGCATGCTGTATACACCATCATAATATAGGAAAGACACCTAGAACCCATCATATAGAGGTGTAGATAATATCTAAGGCAGTTTCCTTGTAGGGCTTGCTATAAGCACAAATCCCAAAGCCCTGAATCCAGGATTTCAGTTGCCTAATTTCCAGCACTTTTTTTAAATGTGCAAATCTGAGACTGCCACAGGCAGCCTTTCTACCCCAGCACCTCAGGTACCTGTTGTAGGAGGAACCCTATCAGATGCACCAGGGAGTTTCCCAGTGTGCACCAGGGCTTATGTGTGTTTTCAAGTAGGACGTAGTCTCATGCTTAGCTGGGCCTACAGTCTGCTACTTGTTCAGTGATTGTGAGGTGGGTTCTAAAGCCAAGTAGCAAGAGTTAGCTGGGGAAGTCTACCTTATAGCCACCTTACTTGGGAGTTGATGAGGGATGGAGTGATAGACATGCTCAAAAGAGAAGAAGCTGGTCACACCCAGGGCCACCACTATGCCGTCCTCCAAGCCAAAAACATTCCCTCACTTCAGTGAGGATTGAACTGTTTTGATGATTACCTTGGAGTTGGTTATTAGAGTAGACTTTCTGCTGTACCATGGTGACCTGAGGGACCACGGTTTCATCCAAGGAGGAGGGCAAACCTTCAGCCTGGAGGGCTCAAAGGGCCAGGTGTGAGGGGAGCAAGTCTTCTGTGCCCTCCCACACCTGCTGCCTTCTGCTCAGTCAGGGTCAGGTGCCATGAGGAAATAAGCACTCCTCAGGGCTCTTCAGGATTGCTTCTGTCATTCGGTGGACACTTTCTGGCAGCAGAGGAAGCAGAAAGTTGCAGTCCCAAAGTAGGCCTGCTTGTTGCACTGCCCTATCTCTCCAGGGGATATGTTAAACTCACAGTGAGAAAGTCTGTGTCTCTGCACAGCCTGAATTCATGTAAAATGAACGATAAAGGCCACCTGTGGAAGTAACCCTGGAAAACAAGTGTCTCTATGAATCTACTTGCTGTGCCACTGAAGTGCCTATTCCCATCCTAAGAGGGCTGGGAGCAGTGGGACCAGCAATCCTGTGGGATGGGGCTGGTGAGGCTGAGGCACCCCTCTGGCTGCAAAAGGAGGCATATGGTCCAGACACCTGCTCTTGGGGACAGAAGAACCTGAAAGTTTCTGGCATTCAACAGACACCTGCTGTGCATGACTTGGAGCCATTCACTATGCTCCAAATCCACAGACAACACAGAGATATCAGGATGGGGAAGATATACAGGATGTAAGTAGATGGAGAGGTGGCCAAAGAGGAATTTTAGAAAGCTTTCTGAGTGATGAGCTGTGTAAAATTCCCAGAAGAAACCCAGGGTAAGGAGCTCCATTATCCTTTAAGGCTCTTTGAATCAGTTTTCTACCTTCTTGGAAGCATCTTCAGGCATGGGCAAGCCTCCAGGTGGCCCAGCTTTACCTGGGTTACGGTTACAGCAAACCTCTTAGTGCTTCCTGTAGGTTCAGAAGAACCCCCTGGTGGGTCTTGTTAGAAGAAGGGTTAGGTTCAGCAGATGGGCCCTTAGACTGCATTTTAAACGAGCACCCAGGTGTGGAAACCACAGAGTAAGTGGCAAGGCTGTGAAGCAGAAGCACGGGACAGAAGTTCTAATGACAGGGAGATTGTTCAAAAGGGGGTTTTAAAGAACCTATACTTTCCCATACTCCCTACTGTAGAGTCCTGAGCCAGGCAGTTTCTCAAGGCAATCGGGCTAAATGGAAGTGTCCCTCCCACCCTCTCTTTTGGAGGTTCCAAACTTGGAGTTTCCAGACTGTGAGAACCCAGTGAGGTTCTCCTGGGGCCATTAGGGACAACCAATGCCATTTGGGGGATCAAGTATGCCAAACCATAAATACATCAAATACTTTCTGTTAATCAACTGGTGTCTCCTGAGACTTGCTGCATGACAATTTCCTGCTGTCTGCTCACCCCTGGATGGATGAATGCGTAGTTTCTCGACATGCAGAGGCAACGATGTGGCTCTGCACTTGTGATCCACACCCCTGCCAGTATTTTTCTTCCTCTTCCTGCCATGAAACTCGGCTCAGCTTCTCCTTTTGCTCCTCCTCCTTCCCAAAGCTGAAGTCACCTGGTTCCTACCTGCAGGCCCTGAGGGTCTCCCTTGCTCACTCACACCAGCAAGCCTAGGTCTGCACTCATCGACATCACATCTGGTGTCTTTCAGGACTGTCTTTGGGTCCCTGGCTTCAGTCCTGCTCCCTTTGACAGTGTTCTCATGGTGGCCTCTATAGGTTGTGCATCAAGAGTCCTTACAGGTTGGTACAACCACTGTGAAAAACTGGCAGTATTCACTAAAGCTAAACAAACACCTACTTCTGACGCAGCAATTCTATCATAAAGAAGATACCCCCACAAATAAGAATGTGTAAAGTCATGTATAAAATGTTCAGAACAGCCCTATTCAAAACAACCCCAAACCGGAAACCGTGCGAATGCTTATCGGCACTGGAGTGGATGAACACTTGGTGGCACATTCTCACAGTCGAATGGTCTGCAGCCCTGAGAATGATCAGCTACTCCCCAAAATGCGGATGGGCGGTGCTAGTGAGTAGGGGGCACTGGGGAGACCACCCTGCAGGACTCAGTATCTGTGAGCTTCTAGGACAGGCAGATCTAAGGATGTGAGTGGAAACTGAATGGTGAGTACAGAGGAGCGGGGAGGGGCACGAGCAACTCTTCAGGGTCTGGAAAAGCTCTTTACCTCAGTGCGGTGTGTACAAGTGTGAAAGTTCATCATATGCACATTGAGGAGCCACTCCAAGTGAGGCGTTCCTGTGGGTGTGGAGGAGGCACAAACCCGGGGTAAGCTGAGGTTCCATTGGGCAGTCATGGCCTTATACCATCTTCCAACCCTGACTGGCCTGTGTCCTCACCCTCCCCCATACCCCACAGAGCTCCCCATCCTTCTTTAGGTCAGTGGCTTCCTGGCATCTCTCAGAGCAGGTACCAGTGGACAGACCTGGTGGGCCTGCCTTTTCCCCCAAGCTCCCAAGGATTTTCTCAGGAACAGGCCCTCCAGCATGTTGTCCCCTGTGAGTCTAGTCTCCCCTTCGCTCATCCTCAGCTGCTCTTTTGCGTCCTCTGGCCGGGAGTCCTTTGATGGTTTCTTCATGGTCTCTCTTGTCTCCTGGACACTCTCCAGACCATTTTGCACAGGCCGCAGGTTAGGCACTCCCTCTGTGGAGGGCTTAGCCCAGCATTGTCCCTACAAACTACCACCCAAAAAGGCAAGCTTCCTGAGTCACGCTCTGCCCTTCCCTGGCAAGTCCTCAGGCTGGGCGAGGGGCTGGGCAAATGGGGTCTTGAGGAGGTGGCAGGTGAAGGTGGATGGGCATTCTGACATGTTAACTCCAAAGAGACCAGGCAGCAGAGGGAGTGGTTAGAGCTGTCAGTGAGAAGGCTGTCAAGGGCGGGAGGGGCAGGGAAGAAGCCCTAGTATTGTGGAGCTATGGGGCTGTGAGGGGCTGCAAAATGCTCAGAGCCAGTCTTGCCAGTCTAGTTCTGGCCCTCTGTTTGTTGCCCTCTTCAGTGGGAGGCATCCCTGCCGCTCAACCAGAGGAAGCCCTTCAGTGGAGAAGGGGGTGTGAAGTTCCTCCCCCCTGCTGGCTTAGAGCTACATTTGAGCTGGCTGCCTCCACTCAGATGCAGGGGCAGCAAACTGAGGCCTCGGCCCAAGCTGGCCCACCCTCTGTTTTTGTATAGCTCTCAGGCTAGGAATATTTTTTACATTTTGAAATAATATGTAAAAGTTATGTGAAATTCAAATTTCAGTGTGTCCATAAATCAAGTCTGATTGGAACCATACTCCCTCATTTACATTTTGTCTACGCTGCTTTTACACTTCCACTGCAGAGAGAGCATCATGACAGAAACCACATGGCCTGCAAAGCCTATAGTACTTACTCTCTGCCCTTTACAGAAACAGTTTGCTGTCCCTGAATGAAATAAAATGATAAGATGGAAATCTACCATTTCAGGCTGCTGCTTCCCTGAAATTCCAGTCTTCTTTTTTAAAATTGCTTTATTGAGAAATAATTTACATACAATAAATTTACCCACTGAAAACAGTATTCAATGGATTTTAGTATATTTACAGAGTTGTGTAAATATCACCTAAAAACCCTGTATCCAGACTAATTAGCACTCCCAATTCTCTCTCTCACTCTGGCAACCACCAATCTACTTGCTGTCCCGGTGGACCGGTCTGTTGTGGATACCTCACATAAATGGGATCCTGCAATGCTGAGGCAAGATAGTTGGCCTAGGGATGCCCCACCCCCAGGAAACAGCTCTGGAAATTCTCCCTTGTCGCTTACTCAGTCCTCTCCCTGTTTTGATTTCCAGCTTGAGACTCAACATGAGAAACAAGCCAAGGTCCAGACACAAACTGGTGGCCTTGGGCCACCTCCTTCTCTCCAGGTTTCATGAGAAGCAATCCAAGACTGGGAGGCAGGATGGAGAGCCTTGGGACACCTGGACCCCTACAAAAACAAAAGCAGACAGGTTGTGGTGACTCTCTCTCTGAGCTGGCAGCACTTTTCTCGAGTGTACTTTCTCTTTATTAAAACTTACACTTTCCTGCTTGCTATTTGTCATGCCCTTGAATTCTTTCTTGTAGCATAAGGTAAGAACTGGTCGCTGGAGCTCCAAGTCCGGGCCCCTCTAAACTCCTGCCCTGTCAAGCTCTCGGGCATTGATGAGATCTTTTGTGCCTAGCTCCTTTCACTTAGACTAATGTTTCCAAGGTTTACCATATTGTACTACATGTCAGTATTTCCCTCCTTTTTATTCTAAAATAACATTCCAATGTATGAAGAGACATTTAAAAAATCCTTTGAAATCTCTTTATCCTCAGAAAGATAAAAATCCTGGTTATATTCCCATTTCTTCTTATTGTTTCAGAACAAACCCTTGCAGGCCTCTGAGCTTGGTCATATTTATTTGCAAATCCATTCGCTCTTAGCTATCCTGCATGTGGGTCTGGAAGAAAACCACAGCTGCACCTGTTAAGCGTCTCATGTTTTGGAAATTGTTCTAGACCATAGAAATGTGGCTCTGAGGCTCTTCTGACCTTCTGAGAGCTTTCTCAAGACAAGACACCTTATAGGAGGATGTCTGCTTCTGGGATGCATGAATCCTAAGACAGACACTAACAGGGCTGCACTTAAGCTCTTACATGGAAACCTTTCTCTACCAATCAATAACACCATAAAGGAAGACTCACAAGCTGTCGAAATGATAAAGGGCAGTTAGGCCTAGAGCTAGTTTTTATTTCTCTTGACTGTTAACTATTTTTCTAAATACTACAATGCTCATTATCACTATGATGATTGATTTTAGTGAAAAGACTTGCTTTTGATGAAAAGCTGTGCGAAAGACCTGATGTGATGAGGAAAAATGTGTATGAAGACACTTTAACTTTGGAGGCCATATAGCACATAATTTGGGGTCTGACAGCCTCCAGACTTGGGTCCAGGTGGGGCCCTTCACCTCTTCACTCAATGACCATTAGCTAGCTTCTAAGCTGCATGATGGCAATGATCGGTACCTGCTGCATGGCCTGCTGTGTTAATTAAACCATTGGTTAAACAAAACCATTATATTATATGCTCCATCCTATGGTAGGAGCTGACAACCATCAAAATGTTCTCTGTATCTATGAGTTTGTTTTGTTTATTTTGTTCTTTAGGTTCCACCTATAAGTGAAATCATATGGTATGTCTTTTCCTGTCTGACTTATTTCACGCAGCATAATACCCTTTAGTTCCATGTCGTTGCAGATGGCAAGATTTCATTCATTTTTTATGGCTGAGTAATGCTCTATTGTACATATGTACCACTTATTCATTATCCATCCATTCATCTACTGATGGACACTTAATTTGCTTCCATGTCTTGGCTATTGTAAAAATAGTGCTGCCATGAACATATGGATGCACATGTCCCTTTGAAGTAGTGTTTTGGGTTTCATTGGATAAAGACCCAGAAGTGGGATTACTGGGCCCTTCTTTGTTTCTTGTTAACGCCTTTAAGGTCACTTTTGTCTGCTGTAAGTATTGTTAACCCAGTTTTTGTTGCTGTTGTTTCCATTTTCATGGAATGTTTTTTTCCCATCCCTTTACTTTTACTCTGTGTGTGTCTTTCGATCTGAAGTGACTCTCTTTTAGGCAGCAAATGTGAGACTTCACTTATATAACCTAACCCCTAGACGCCTTTGGGGAGCCAGATTTCGGGCTCTATCTCATCTGTGTCTCCGGGCTTGGTGCCATTTCCTTAAATAAACCTTACTTTCTTTGCTGTAAACTTGTCTCTTTTGGTTTGATGCATGGAGATAAAATGAACCCTTTGAGTCTGGTAATATCTTCCTGGTCTGCCCTTTGGTTGTGTCTTTTGTAGAGGTGGTTGGGTGGTTCTCTGGTGTTGTCTGAAGCTGGCCATTGGGCGTGTTGGTTCTGGAGCCTCTTGGGAAAGCAGCTTTTGCAGGCCAAGCTCACCCATTGCCTATGCCCTATCTGGGGCCACTTGGAATGAACTACAAAGTGATTTGCATGTATTTGCCATTTGTGCTGGGCTTAGAGGTACCTGGGAGAGCTAAGCTGTGAACTGAGGCTGGCTGCTGCTAGTGCCAGGCTTGGGCTGCTCAGCAAGAGGTATGGGGCACACCAAGGCAGATGCTGCTTATTTGGGCTTTGTGAACCTTTGACAGACTTTAGGAGAGTCTACTGTATGAGCCAAGGCAGGCTATTTGTATGGAAAAGCCACTAAAAGTGACTTAGGTGTACCTGAAATTGGGTGGGGCAAGGTCTCAGGGAATCACCAGGGCAGCATGAACGGTGTTAGCCAGAATGATGGAGACTCAGATAAGGTGGCCACCTGTGTCTGCATGATGGATAGGAAGAGGGCTCAACAAAGGAAAAATAGCTTCTTCCAGTACTTCTGTCTGGGAGAAAGCTGCCCCTCCAGCTCTCACCCTGAAGCCAGAAAATTCAGTTCCTCTCTGTATTTCCCTGGAACCTTTGATGGGCTGGAGCTCAGGTGAGTGAATCCATCAGTGAATTAGTTTGTGCAAAGGCCCTTTAAGAAAAGCACCTGGGACTTCAGCAGCCTGTGTGTCTCACTCAGCCACAGTCTCCGCTGGTTTTCAAAGCCAGAAGTTATGGGGTCTTCTCTTGCTGGCACTGGAACCCTGATGTGGGGTTGGGCCCCATTGCTCTTCAGGGGGGACCTTTCTTAGGGAGACCTCTGAAGTTGCGATATCCTTCAAAATTTTTACTACCACACATGGGTGTGGGATCGACCATTCTGCATCTCCACCCTTCCTACCAGTCTTTATGTGACTTCTTCTATATATTCTTAGTTATAGGACTTCTGTTCAGCTAGACTTCAGATGAACAGACTTAATGCTGGCTGTTCTATAGTTTAGTTGTGATTTTGACGTGGTTGTGACAGGAGGCCAGTACAGCATTGACCTATTCCACTATCTTAACTGGAAGTGTGTTAAAACATTCTTTCCCTTACAAAGGAATCATCAACACAATGGAACAACATACTGAATAGGAGAAAATATGTGCAAACCATGTATCTGATAAGGGGTTAATATTCAAAATATATAAAGAACTCACAGAGCTCAATAGCAAAAACAAAACCTCCAAACCCCAACCAACCAAACCCAATCTGATGTAAAAAAATGGGCAGAGGATCTGAATAGGCATTTTCCCACAGAAAACATACAAATGGCCAACAGGCATGAGATATTACTTCACACCTGTTAGAATGGCCATTATCAGGAAGACAAGAAATAACAAGTGATGAAGAGGATGTGTATAAAAGGGGACCCTTGTGCACTGCCAATGGGAATGTAAACCGGTGCAGCCACTATGGAAAACAGTATTTTCTTTAAAAAATTAAAAATAGAACTGCCACATGAGTCAGTAATTCCACTTCTGGGAATCCATCCAAAGAAAATGAAAACACTAATTTAAAAACCTTGAATTCAAAAAATTATGCACTCCCAAGTTCATGCAGCATAATTTACAATAGCTGAGATATGGAAACAACATGTGTCCACTGACTGATGATTGGCATGTAATTGTGGTATATATGCACACAATGGAATACTATTCAGCCATAAAAAGGTATGAAATTTGCCATTTGTGATGATATAGGTTCTTCTTGAGGACATTACACTAAGGGAAATAAGTCAGATAGAGAAATACAAATATAATAATCTCACTTATATGTAGAACCTAGAGAAAACAAAGAACCAACCAAAAAACACAACCATAAACACAGAACAGACTGTTGGTTGCCAGAGATGGCGGGGAACAGGTAAAGGGGGTCAAACTTAGTTATAAAATAAGTCCCGGGGATGTAATGTACAGCATGGAACTATAATTAATAACACTGTATTGCATATTTGGAAGTTGCTGAGAGTAGATCTTAAAAGTCCACATCACAAGAAAAAATAACTATGTATGAGAATTGCTTTTAGCTAGATTTATTGTGATCATTTTATAACATACAAATATCAAATCATTATGTTTTATGCTTGAAAGTAATGTTTTATGTCATTATACCTCAATAAAAAAAAAAGGTCAATGAGACTTCAAGATGTGATTTCATGGATCTTGGCTAGGTGAATTTATTTCCGTTCTGTGTGACTGGGATAAAAACAGTGTAAACTCTTGGGAGTGTTTCAAGCAAGTCCTTCCCTAAACTCTTCCAGTAGTCTTTGTTTTCTGTCAAAAGTACAGCTTTTTAAAGGATTCTACTTCCACAAGGGCCTCGTCTTCACAGGGTTTCCATTACCTCCACCGGCCTAAAGCAGTAGTTCTTTGGATAGGTAAGGCTGCCATTTTGAACACTTTATCTCATTTTTGAGAGTCTTATCTGCTCTTCATTAAGGAAGGAAAAATTAGACCCCAAGCGCACACAATATGACAGAATCTGACCCTAGAAGTCAAGCAAGACAAGGTCTCCTCAATGGTTCCATCTAAGACGGAAAGGTTGATGGCACTTTTTCTATTTTCTCATTGTTTAATGATACAACCCCATGAAGATGGAAGAGGAAGCAAGTTGAATTATTCTGAATTTCAGAGAGGGCATATTTCATGTTAGGGAGTAAGAATCAGTTTAATTCCATTATTTTCTAGTTTTTATTGATTTGTTCATCTCATGATGCAATTTAAGCTACAATTTAACATAGATTTTAAATTTAAATCACTTATTAAAATATGCTTCTAAGACAAAACAAAAGAAACGTTCTGTGCATGTGAATGTAGGACTGGAAACAAGACGCTGTGAGGTCTTGTCATCCAGACATGGGGTGCCGCCAGGCACTGCAGGACCAAGGCAGCTCATTGTGCACCAACAGGGGTGGTCGCTCTAAGTGGGAACAGAGAGGTTTGGGACATACAGGCAGGAGGTAGTGCCAAGATCAGAGCACACAGCTGCACATGTCCTCTGGGACACATGGGGACAAAATTCTCACCGTATCCCTGGTTTGCATCTTTTATATGTTAAAATATACATAGGCAGCTATTTTTAAAAAATACTTTATAAACAGAAAAGGCACTCAGTGACATGATTTGCATTTTTTTGCTGGTTCAAAAACACTCCATGACTTGTCTGGCAATCTTTTGGGAATGTTCCAGTAGTTCACTTTTTCAGATGTGAGATCACTAACCTATAAATGGACCAAGTCAATTTTCACTTTTATTTTCATATATCTTTAACTCTCTGCCTCCAGAGTTAATTCAGACTGTGGAAGGGTCTGGGGATACCTCAAGGCAGGGATGGTGAGGGGAGAAGTTAATTTTTGTGCCCTTGTCAAGTGAAAGCCTCTAAGCTTTAGTTCTAATGTGGCTTTTCAGTTGGGGGAAGCTTCTCTCCTACTTTGTCTTTCCCAACCTGTGTCACACACAGAGCTCTAGATCTTTGCTCCAGGGGCTACATTCTGGGGAAACCACTGGGCACAGAAGAAGAGCTGGCTCATTGTGCCAGTGGTTTGTATCCTGGTGGTCCCCCTCTAGCCTTCTGGAGTTGAGGTAGTAACAAATACCCCACTCAGACCAGGTGACACTCAGAGAAGGGTGGAAGCCTCCATTATCTGAGTGTCCAGCAGGCATAGAGCTTATCAAACATCAAAAGCTTTCATTTGGATCCCTCTCCTGTTTCTCTACCCACTGGAAATTTAAGACTCTATGAGGTTAAGGAGCAAGATTATCCTTTTTTTCTGCAGAGGCCTTTTCTTTCCTCACAGGCCTCTACCATATGTAATTATTCCGCAGTCATGCCTGCTTTGATCCTGCTGTAGCCTTGCTGTGCCCCCTCCCACCAGGTCCCAAGAGAGGCATGAGACATGTGAGCACCTAGCACTTGGGGTGAGGAGTCCACCCAATCTTTGCCTGATAGGCAAACCCCTTCCCGACTGGCCCATAGATTTAAGCCAGGTCCTCACTGAACACACTGCAACCTGGGGTTTGGCACTCTCTTGAGACCATCATGCCATTGGTGATATGTGTGAAGACTTACCAGGCACGTGCTGTGGTCATAGTCTCAGAGAGGAGGGAAAGCTCTGCTTCAACAGACCCACAGGAAGGAGGGGGGCTCTGCCCAGACTCTGGAACTGCCTGGGCCTCTGCAGGGCTCATCACACACAGGGAACGCCAGGAAGGCCTGATGGGGCCTCCCTAGGTTCTGCTGTGGTCTCGACATACTGACAGAAATTAGCTGTGCCACTACCTATCGGCCCGTTTGCATAGTTCTTTGTTTAAACTTCAGTAAATAGGGACTTCAGGTGCTTCTCCACCAGTGCTGGGTGGACTAATGTCGCTGATGCTCACTGAAAGGAATCACAGAGGAGGAATAACCCTTGGAAACCTTTATTTTGAGTAAAGCTTACGAGGTTCGGCTTATCTTGCATCTTGGTACATTCACCACAGATGACTGTGAACCTGGGACCACACTGCGCAGCACTCAGCCCACGTCTCCCCTCGACACAGACACTGGAGGGCCAGGTCAGTGTCCTGTGGAGCTCAAAGGGGAAGAGTCACAAGAAAGCAGTTCCAAGAGGGAAGTTCTGGAGCATGTGGTGCCCGCTGACCTGAGGGGGGTTGTGCCTCCTATACTGCTCGACTGTACCCAGCTCACAGCAGCAATACATACAATGGGGCTCAGAACACAGTGGCCACACGAGCACTCAGCACTGCACAGCAGACATCACTCATGCAGCACAGCCATAAATATTTCACAGCAGTTGACACTCACATTCAGGCTTTCTTGAAGAGCTGGGGCACATGAGGGCCATAAAGAGGTATTTCCCTTAGCTCCTCCTCCTATTCATAGTGTCAATTCCAGCAGTTAACCCTGAGCCAACCAAGGACTGAGCAAACAGGCCTTTGGATGACTTCCCCTGTCCACACCCAAGGAGGAATGAACAACCTCAAGTCCAGAGTTCACAGTATCCTGCCTGACCCACCACTCCAGAGGGCATGATGATTCCCACTCAGCTCACCCTGAGGGTAGCCAGGACAGCCTGCACCACCTCCCCTGGACTCTTGGGAAGAAGGTGAAGGTCTGCCCTAGGGGGAGGGGACAGAGAATAGACAGGTGTGGGGACACAAAACAAGACTCCATTCACTGCATGCATGTCACAGCCTGACCCTGTAGATGGGAAAGATAGGGACAATGGGAGTTCATCATGCTGGCCTTGGCACGTGCCCTCTCCCTGTCTAGTTAATTTTCCACCTGGAGCTGAGGCAGGTAGGATGAGGTGTTGGGCCAGAGCCAAGATCTAGGCCTCTGCCTGTCCATGGGCAGGTCTGCAAGGCTGCAGGGAAGAGGAGTCTCAGTTCGAGCTGTGGTCTCCCGACACATCCAGGGATCCCAAAGACAGAGCCACTGTTGTTGGGACAGAGCCACTGTTGTTGGGACAGCAGGCAGCTCAGCCACTATGTGGCCCAACTCTGCTGTCCGTTCAGGGAGTCGATGTAATGAAAAATGGCTCCCAGCGCCCAGCTGGTCTCAACACTGTTGATTTTCCGAGTCAGCTGGAAAAGACACAGAAAGCAGCAGAGCGGACCATGCACACAGGTGAAAGGCCAGACCACGTGGGGGGCAGGAGGTGGCATTCCAGCCCCCTGGAGCCCTGAAGAGGGGAGTCCTTACCTTCAGCACTTTGTTCCCTGGGAAGCCAAATTCCCGGAGCAGCAAGCTGACGTAAGTGAGGTCCATGCACATGAAGGGGTTGCTCGGTGGCTGGTTCTCCACTGTACGGCACACTGCAGGGGAGACAGCTGGTTCCCAGTCAGGTTCCTGGCGGCTCACTCCCTGGAGGTGTGGTGCCTGCACACCCAACTCCACCCACTCCAGGTGCGACCTTGAACCAGACTGTGCCAGCCCCAGGTCCTCTCTGCTAATTTAAAGAAGCCTGAAGCTCAGAGCAGGACAACGACCTCCAAGACCACACCAAGAGGCGGGCCTCAAGGTCAGCCTAGTCTCCACCAGGCCGGGCCTCCCATTTCAGTGTCATGAGTAGAAGGCCGTATCTCTGCACCTATGACCCTGGATACCTTTCCCAGGCACAGACTTGGGCTTTCTGAGGAATAAAAACAGCAACAAAGCTGGTCCAGAACAATCCATTCTTATTCTCAAGGGGGATAGCCAAACCCACCAACAGCTTTCCCATAATTCTGCCGGGAACTTTTTCCTACTGAAGAGTCACAGAAACCCATGAGAAGAACCCAGAAATGAGAAGCTCAAAGCCATTTTTGGGGTCTCTGTAGAAAAGACTTCCTATGGATAAACACACTAAGGTTAACTCTTTCGACCTAAAGTTGGGAATGGCAGTGAAAGAAGAGAATATTCACAAGCCCTCGCTTCACATCCTGCTTGGCTGAGTGAGTGTGAGGTGATGAGGAGGGCAGGATGGCCCGCGGCCGCTGGGTCAACCACCTGGGACACCTGAAGGGAATGTCTCATACCCTCACATGTCAGGCTCTGCTCTGCAGGGGTCCCTGGTTTCTTCAGGTCGGGTGACAATTGTGAACTTAGTGGGATATTTTCAAGGGAAATCACTCTTAGGGTTCCCTGAGTCACAGTGAAAAGGCACCCGCAAAAGTGAAATCAAAGGAGTCCATTCTTCATAACCCAAGGACTGAAAATAGGGCCCTTTACAACCGGGGACACCGAAGGCCACCTCCGCACTGCCTGTGGCTATACAACGTGGTGAACCTATAATCGGGGCCCAGCCCGGTGACCCCAAGCATGCTCTCAACTCCGCACTCACACCTCTGAATGCTTATCTGATTGACAGAACTAGGAACCAAATCCAGGAATTCTGGTGCCAGTGTCTGCCTGAGTCCCAAGCACTGCAGCAGGCTATTGTGGCTGGGACAGTGTTCCTGCCCTCATGTCCTGGCCCTTCTCACCTGGGTAAGCACAGCTGCCACTCACCATACTTGGCTGCAATCTCAAAGTCTCCGACGACTAGGCTGCCTCCCTTCTCTGCATCTGTGGGGCAAGACCAAGTGTCTAGTCTGTATCAGAACTGCAGGAGTCTTAATGCCACTGAGGCCCTCAGGCTCACCCCTGGGTAGCCTGGAGAAGCAGGCTGTAATCAAGGGCTGGCTGCAAGCATGGTTATAAGTAGGGCAGCGGTCCCTACAGCTTCTGAGGTAACTGACACAGCTTGGGGTGGGCAAGTGTTCCATGCGGGACTACAATGGGGGTAGTCAGTACATAGGGGACCTTAGAGGGGGCTCACAGAGGAAGCTTACCAGACAGAACAAACTCTTAATTTTAAGTCATAAAAAGTAAATTGGAAATGTTTCCTAAAGCTGTGGTCCTAAGTTCAGCAATGATATTCTGGTATCAATTTCCTAAATGTAGAACAAATGGGCAGAACCTTTATGGGGCTCTCCAGGAAGGTGGGGCCCCAGGCTTCTGTGCCATTCCCGGGGAGGGAGGCACCAAGAGCTGTGTCCCTAATTCTCAAGGACAGCAACTATTTTCTTCAATGTCCCTCCCAAACCTCCACATTTAAAAGAAGGTCCCCAGATGTCCTGCATACTTAGGTATGGTATGAGGCAGTTACTCAATGTGTTGAAAGGAAATCTCTCGACCGCTCCTTGACTTTGGATGTTTGCCAAGTCAGTCAACGAATGTCACCATTAAGGGTGGATTCCATTTCTGAATGGAAACCCAAATGGTTCTTTCAGAGCCCTGTGTGACCACAGAGGGAGTTAAAAGAGCTTTTCTAAACACTCAACATCTCCTGAAGTCACCTGGGAAGATGCTGGTCCCCTAGGGAAAGGACAGTCTGTGGCCAGGATGAGTCGTCCCAGATTGATGAGGGGATGTTAAGGTGAGGTCCCCAGCAGGCTGCCAGGCCAAGTTGGGGTTTGGTGTGCCCTGGGCATTGCAATATCCATAGCTAGCAGGATGGTCAGGAAGTGCACGAGTATGCCCTTGCTTCAGCTACACAGAGGCAGCAGGAGCCCCTCAGTCCCAGTAGCCACGGACTTAGCTTCAAGGGGCACCCCAGAGACCATGTGCCAGAGAGACGGGTCTGGGCCTGAGTGAGGGGTGAGAGAGGGCCCCTTCCTCTCAGACTGCCCGTTCCCACTCCTGCAATGCCACTGGCTACCACTCTGGGCCCTGACAGTGGGCAGCAGAGAAAGGAGACATAGCCGGAGATTTGGGTCCCCAGAAGCCAGAACCTGACATCATTGGTTTCTTCTGGGCATCTTTTTATTTACATCAATGCTCTTACCTTTACCACAGGCAATGCATTCTGATAGTCTCAAGGATTTCATTAGCAAAATTTCTGGTCAGTGACTTCACACCTAGGAAAGTGACTTCACACCTTCAAAAGTTTCGACTCTCAGTCTGAACACCACCAACCTTGGAAAATGCAGATGTCACCTCCTGCCCTGACCGTACTCGGGGGTTTGGAGGAGTCATACAGACCCCATATACCTCTGAGGGTAACCAGGGGAGTGGGCTGACCCCCTCCCCAAGCCAGCCTGGATGCCATTCGGGGACAGCCACATGGCTGCATTGCAAATGGCTCCCTCAGCCTGAGACTCAGAAGCCAAGGCAAGAGGGCAAGGATCTGCGTCACACACCTGAGTCATTCCTGCCTCCGAGCATAAGACAGAACCAACAGTGAATGACTCCTCCTCTACTAACAATATAAACTTTGCTAAGGGTCTCAAAGAACTGATTTATTAAAAAGGGGGCTTATTACTCCCCATTTGATGACAAGACATCTGCCCTCCTGAGTCAGTCCACTTCTCTGGCCTGAGGTGACTGACAACAGAGCTGCTCCCTGACACAGGTTCTGCCCAGGGATCCACACCCAAGTACCTAGCCCAGCCCACCCTTACCTATGAAGCCAACATTTGCAGCAAGGTCATAATAGTAGGAAAAAGCATAAAAATCCACATCCTTCACTTCTTCTGTTCTGTGCACTTTGTTTTGTAGGATTTCCGACACTCTGCTGGCACACAGCTGGTGGAGGTTCACTGCTGGGCAAAGCAAAAGCAGGGCCAGTGATTAGTGGGCTCCAAGCACCCAGGCCACACAGCCCTTGGGGTCCTTCCCCAGTGACTTGAGACCCTAACATGGAGAGTGAGGCAGGACCAGAACCTTTGTAGATCCCACACCACATCAGGTGCTCACCAGCACCACGCGTATCAACAGCAGTTTTCAGGAGCCATAGCACTGCTGACACACATCAAGGGAAAGAAACGCTGCGAGTGACGGTGGTGGGAGAGCACGGCCCCCAACTCTGAAGGACAACAGCTTCCAGATGGGCCCTGTGCAGCTGTTTGGATGCAGTCCAATGGGTTTATGTCTGTGCTGTTTACCCCCACACTCGCCCTCGGCCAGCCCTGTGCTGAGCTCTGATGTGGCATCTTATTCCATCTCATCAGCCACTTTGGAGGTGTGGCCTGCACTCTCCTTATGTCATAGAGGAGAAAACAGGCCTAACAGACAGCTGGCCAAGCTCATAGGGTTGGCCATCAACTCCTTGCTTGGAAGAACACAGGCCTCAGAATTAAGGGATATGGATGTCCTATAGCCCATGCCGGGACCCAGGTTCCCATTTTCCTTCCCCCAAATCTGTTCCACCATCCAGGGCAGCTCCATCCAGTTCTCTCTGTGGCTCATAGAGCCATGCCCTTGCCCTTCGGACCTCATTTCCCTCTACTGTTCTGTTTGATCAGCCACTACTTCCTCCTCCTTCCTTAAACATAGCAGCTACTTCCAGGCCTTTGCATATACTGCTCCCAAAGCTTAGAGAACTGCTGCTTTTGATCTCTGTGGCTCCTTCTGCATCTCTTCATATCTTATCTTAAATATCACCCTATGAGTCTTTCCCTGGTTCTTATCTAAAACTGCAATCTCCCTTTCCATCTCCTCCCCTTCCATTTTATTTTCTTTCAAAGCAGTTTCTCAAGTGTTTTACTGCCGGACTCCTCTCACTCCACCTGGGCACAGATCTTTCCTGCACTGTGCACTGCTATATGCCCAGTGGCTGTAACAGGGCCTGATACACAGTATGTTTGCAAGTGGCTGAGTCAGAGTGACCTACATGGTCACTGAATAATACAAAACAGATTCAGTCTTTGTTCCTGGTTTCTGACACAGAACTTCTAAATCCCTTGTAAGATCCTGAGTAATGGGGGTGAGGTGCTCCTTTCAAGCAGAGATGAGTTTATGCTAATGAGGTGATTCTTGGTGGGTCCCAAGATGGCTATGGGTAGGGGCTCGTTGTTAGAACCAACTATCTGATGAGAGGGTTGGAAAAAGCCATACTCAACCTCCAGGGAGCGGTGAGGGATCAGTCACTGGATCACCAATGTCTAATAACTTAATCAATTGTTTGAGGCACTGGTTGGTGTGAAAAATCCACATATTTGGTATCAGAAGTATGACTAGAAACAGCTCTGTCACCAAAGGCAGACAATCCTCATGCCCACATGTCAATTCTGGGAACAATGTGTCAGTATTTCTTTTAGAAGACACAAAAAGTGCACAGAATGACAAAGATCACGTGGGGTGATAAGGGCCAGGCTGGTGAGAGCCTTTCACAGGGCTTCAGGGGCTCTGGAGTCTGGAGCAGCCTCTCCTCTTGAAGGCAGCATGGGGTGATGGGCAGAAGCTATTTCTCCATTTGTTCAGAAACAGGCTTGCTAATTATCTTAGAGCCTTGGGATGTTCAGATCCTTCCTCACTGGGGGCTTGCTGGGATAGCTGGCCCTTTGAGAAGAAAGCATTCGTTAATAGACAAGAAAGCCTTGTGCAGAGACCTTGTGGGAGTTGAAGGATACCAGCAGGCTAGCAAGGGTACCTCTGTGCCCTGAAAAAGTTTACAGAGCACCTCCATTTCATGGATAAATATAGGCCTGTGAAAGAGGTTTGGTGACAGTCTCCCTGATTTTCAGAGGTCCTTGTCAAAGGCAGGCTACCATTGTTAACCCTCATAAACCACTGATGGAGGATATCCACCGTACCTGCCTTCTGTCCTGAAATTCTGTATATTATTTCAGCATGTTCCCACTCTCCTTTGAAACTGGGAGACAAACAAGGGCTGACCAATTCCTTTCCATCCTCTGCTGAAATAAAGATAAAACAGAAAAGCACAATGTCACTGTAAGGCCAGGGCAATGCATGGAGCTGAGACCCATGATTCCACTGAGGGGAGGCCTCTAACACAGAGTATCTTAGGCTAGTCCTGAAGGCACTGGACGGTGAGGGGAACACAATTCCTTTTTGCCCGGTGGGACTGGACTCATGGAAGCACCTACGTCAGCTGCAGGAAGTAAAGCCTTTATCACTGAGGCCGCAGCAGAACCTCCTCTGCTTTGGAAGTGTGGCCACTCCCAGCTCTTTCACTAAGGGGCTTCAGGGCCAAGTGCTGTTCAGTGAATTGTCACAAAGACCCTAATAGGAAGGGAGCCATCATTATCCGATTTTATAGGCTACTGAGGCTGAGTCAGGATGATGCTACCAAGTGCTACCACGCTACAAATCTGTGCTGGGGCCCCATAATAAGTAAAGAAAATGAGGTAGTCGGCGTTCAAGGCTGGCCCAACAATACTACCCCTTGAGGGTGCGTGTGCTGGTCTCCCACCAAAAAGTGGGTCCCTGTCTCCTGCCTTAGATTCTGGCCTGGGCTTGCTTTCACTAATGGAATGTGTAGGACATGAAGTCCTGTGACTTCAGGCAATCTTTCTTCCTCTGAGCTGCCAGGGAAAAGTGCAGTCTGCTCCACTGGAGAAGAAGTCATGTGGAGTGCCAAGGCGCAGACGGACAGCCCAGCAGCTCTAAATGCTACCACATTTAGGGATCCTAGTATACCACCCAGCTAAAGCCTGCAGAATCACGAGATACAATAAAATGACTGCTGTCTGCAACCCCTCAGTTTGGCGGGTGATCTGCTGTGCCACAAAAGATAACAGAAAGACCTGTCCTCTTGGTGTCTCAATCGGGCACTTGTGTGGCCTGACAAGAATACCAGTGGTCCTCCAGATACTCTGCTGAGAGGAGAGGGTGCAGAAGCTGATGGGACTGTGAGGCCTGGACAGATAGGCAAACAGTGCTTGCCTTCTTCTTGTTGGCTAAATAAGTGTTTTCTGGCTCCAGAGTGAAGATTACAGGTGATTCTGAGACATGGATGTATTTTTGATTTGTAGCAAAGGGGATGATATTATTGAGGTTAAACACCACAATTTGAAATGAACAGAAATAGGATATACATGAAAAAGAAAAATTTCAGTTGAATATTCCTACACTGTCAGAACAATCAGGCTCTTGGAAGTGGGTAAAAGTGCTGGGAAAAGGGCTAGGAAGAAGGGGCAGAGAGAGGCAGGGTTGAGGGAAATGGGTGTGGGCTCATATGCTCATGTCTGGATGGGAGTCACAAGTTAAGGCCTTTGGGGCCCTAGCTAATTTTGTCATCAGGACAGACAGGGAGATGCCAGCCTCAGAGTAGTGTCCCCTGATACCTAAATCAGGACACAGTGGTCCTCTAAGATCTCCTAAAAACTCAAGTGCACTGCTGGTCAGTGGGGAGCTTCTCTTTAGCCGGGCCCATCAGGAGAGAGCAGAAAAAGCCTGGGAGTAAATGAGACTTCTAATAACCTGACCAGACACAGGCTTCGTCTCTAGTCCAAAACTACGTCTGGAAAAAAAGGCCAAGCCCATACCTTATGACCAAGCAAGAGAAGATGGAAGGACATTCTGACAAGGCTAGAATCACCGTGAATGAGAACAGGTTCCCCAACCCCGTGGCAATAGCCTGGAATCACCTCCTTGGGGCCTCTTCCTGCACTATCTTGAAGATTAAGGTTCCCTTCACATCCTTAAAAACAAGCAGACTCCAAATGTAGGTGATGACTGTACACAGTTATTTGGGTTCCTAAAATCCCCCGGCTTGGTGTATCAGAAATGACTTCACTAGTATCTCTTTTAAAAAATAATTTATAGTGTACACAGGTAAAACACATTAGCCTGTGTCCCCACCTGGGCGCCACCAAGATCCAGGGCACATTATTCCACACATGCCCCTCCTGGGCTCCCTGAGTCATGCTGGCAGGGAGGGCAGGCCAGGGGCCAGCGAGCTGCTGTGACCACGGAGGCACGGAGGCAAGGGGCACCTCACCTGTGGAATCGGCACCGCATTCCACTCACCAGGTTTCCCCTCCACACCACCGAGGATCGCCAGCCGCGCTGACATCAACCCGAGCCCCAGGTAACTGTGGAAAGGAAGGCCCGGGTGAGGGGCTGGCCTGCCACAGGAAGTGCTAGCTGCCATCCTCAACTCTGATTTCAGTACAGTCACCTGGCCTGGGTTGAAAACAGGAAGGGAAGGGAGGAAACCTGTGGCAGGGCAGCAGGCTGTTCTGCTTCTAGCAGCTCCCTCTAGGGAGGTTAGGGCATTCAGCTAATTAGTTCAAGAAATGAAGGCCTATTATTTGACAGAAGCTTGCACAGGAGCTGTGAACACTGGTGAATGCAACATCCCTGATCTTAATGGCGCATGTGTGCTTCACAGTAATAATTTATTGAAGGTGCCACATGGCAAAAAAATGGTCTGGAAAATTCCTGCACAATCCATGGGCATTTGTGCACATTTTAAAAAACATTCCCCCAAACAGAAAAGAGTAAGAACAAAAGAAGAAATGTAATTTTACTGTAGGGAAACAGAAAAAGGAGAAAGCAGGGAAGAGGAGGAAGGAGCGGTGGAAAGAAGTCTCCAGGTGAGTCCACAAGAGGGGTTTCTGGGATCTAGTGTGTGTGTAATCGAATGCTCCAGTCAACACACAAGGTAGGAGTCAGTGGCAAGGTGGAGGCTGAGTAGTCCTATCAGAGCTATGTGCCCAGATGGTCAAATTCTTCACCCTCATTCCCGAAGACACACCTGTAAGAATAGAGCTTGTAGGTCCTATTAAAAATCTGCAGTGACGTCAGGTAGCCAGGTGGGGAGGTCTGAAGGGTGCCCTGGGGAAGAACATGAGGGTTACTACCTTTCCTGCTGGTCTTTCTGGGAAACTATCCTCCATTCCCTCAATTCATTTGAAAGAACCGGGATATTCACAGATGTATTCAATTAAATTAGCTTTTCATTAAGTCACATTTAGCTGTTCAGTGGAGCAAAAAAAAATATATAAAACGTCCAAAATGAAAAACCAAGTTTCTCTTCCTTACGAGTAACATTTACCTATATTGACTAATGTGGCTCAACCAAAACCATTGAGTAAATTTTGTTAAGTGCTCTTCCACTGGAAACTAAAAAAATAAAATAAAATAGGTGAGGTACTGTCAAGAGAGGGGAGGAGAGGGCCTCCTTCACATTCTCTGGCCCAAATGGTTCCAGGTAGTATCTGAAGATCAAATTTCTATTTTTTTTTCCCCAGGAAGAGTTAAAGATCAAACTAAGAAGCATTAAACTGTGAGTGGATCTGGCCCTCAGAAGAACTGACAGCAGAGGCCCAGAGTCACCAAGTCTACCAGTTCCCACAAGCTTTGGAGGGTGGAATTGGTTACCTGGATTCTTGGAAGGAAGGTGATCTGAGTGGACCCTCCGCCCAAATCCAGCATGCCCACACTGCTGCTTCCTGCGGTTTTCAAACTGCCTGGAGCACAGGAAGTAAAAACCAGCACAGCACTGTAATGTTAGCAAACAGATGAGAACAGCAGAAAAAGTAAGGAGAGGTTAGAAGCCAGGCCTTTCAGTAGAAACAACAAGATAGAGAAATAGCTATAGTTATTTAAAACTCTCCACGTAAAGATACACTGTATGTTTAAGGGACATGAACAATGGCTCCACTGGCTATAACTTTAATTTGAACAATAAGAAGACAACACTGACCTATAGCAGAGATGCTGGGCCTGCCATATCTACTGCTCAGGGACTCTGACTTCTCTGATATTCCTTCATGCCCCAGGCACGCCTTCCCCTACACCTCAGCTCTCTGAAGTTGAAGACATGATTAGTTTTCTAATTTCTTTCAGAAATGAGAGGACAGGGCCACTGATGGATGCTGCTGTGGGAGAAGGGTGCGAGCTGTGCCGGTAGAAACCACACCAGGACTGGAGGGTAGTACCCCTTTCCTAGCACCTTATTGCTATGAGCTCAGTGCTCACCCTGACAAGCCTGGTGGATACTCCCACCCATTCCAACACCCTACTTTGGGCCAGAACACTGCAAAACTCCAAGGGGGTATTTTAAAAAGTAGAAATGAGGCTCCTTCTCTCAAGAATAGTATGTGAATTGTTTGCCTTCATGATGACGTGAACGTACCTATTAGGAAGTTGACCGTGATCCAGGCTGAAATGCCTACGAGAGAGTCACGAAACAGCATCTGAATCACTCGAGATGCAGTAAACATATAAGACACAGATGACTACTTTCAGGTTTCAGGGGGCACAAAGTGACCACTTCTTACTTTTCTCAGCCTTCAGCTCAGCTATAGAAAGATTTATTCATAACGTCATCCAGTGGCTTCTGGCAGACTGTTCTAGAAGATACCAGGCTAAAAAACTAGACTACTCTGCCAAATGTCACATCTCTCACTGTTCTTTATCATGAACTTCCTCATTTGGAAGAGATCAGAAAAGAACCAAATGTTCCCCTCCCTTCCCTACATACAAACCAACCCTTAAGGTCATACTTAAAATTCAGAGGCCAATGAGGAACCATTTTAAGTGTCTCAGGATTAACAATGCAACGGCAAAACTCCAAACATGGTAGCAGCTGCAGATTCTAAATATTCTTAAAACTACAAGAATGATTATTTTCAGAAACTTCATCAGTGTCATGCTGGGAGTGGGTCAAGATGAGACTCTAACATGGGCTCTGAGAAGACCCTGTGAGACAGTCACATCGTGAACTGGGATTCACTCAGCCCTGTTCACCTGCACACCTGATAGGGAGAGTGCCCTGTGCTCCCAGCAGCCCTGCGCACAGCCTGTCTTGCTGGGACAGCCTTCTCACATAAAGCTTTTCTGGAAACTCTACCTTCGTCTGTTCCGTTCATGATGGAAACGCAGTCATCCCCTACAAGGAAAGGCGACGCCTTAAACACTTCCTTCACCTAAATGTAAAGAGAGACATGTCTTTATCCTTCAGAATCTAAACTCCTAGTTCCTAGTCAGGCTGTACTTTCTTTCAGCAGGTCACACAGCAGAAGCGTCCCCTGGTGCTGCCAAGTGTGACAGTTCTGGTTTTGTTTTTAGCTTTCTAATCCTCTGCCAAGTGCTTTTCATCCTGTTAATCTACTACCTAGGATAGCTGAGGTAGATGCTGCCCTGGAGAGCCCCATGTTAAGCCACTCTGGACTGCAAAAGCTCTGGGGTAGACTCTGCTGGGCCCACAAATGCTGCCCTGCTTTAGGTTGAAAGATGAAGGGCCTGGAAATCTTATAAGGCAGAGCTCAGACCTGGGACTATGCAAGGCCTAGTAGGCACTGCTCCCAGGAAATGACCAAGCAGAAGGGAGGTGAAGTGAGCAGTTCCGTTTGGGTGTATTTCTTTCTCCATTTTTGAAAGCAAGTATTGATACAAGGAACTTTTAAATACATTTGCACACCCCAACTGCACTTGTGTTCCACAATCTGATTTGAGTGTATAGGGGTAATTATTTTAAGGGACCTTGATAGATGTGCAACAAATCATCATTTACCAGCTACTTTAAAACAGTAGAGAGGGTTAGGAGGACCATTTTGCTTATAACAGTTTCCTTGACTTGCCTGATGAAAAGTAACCCTCCAAGCACCTGCTAAATTAAGATGGGTTCTCCAGGGGTACTACAGCCCCTGGTCCCATGAAAGCTAGTCCTCAAGGGCTTCTTCAGTAATTTCACCTGGGTATCAGACCAAGAGCAGGACTAGCAGTTTTTTGAGAACAAGCAAGCTTGAGCTGAAGGTCAGAAATTCAGTTCCCAGCAGCCCTTCGGCACATTCAAAGTCCTTGAATGGAAGGAAGTCCTTCAAAATCACAAAATTATTTTTAAAACAAAGTTGTTCTTATTATAAAAAGAGTCATTCTAGAAAACATAAATGCCTTTAGATGTCATGAGGAAGAAAATGATAATTCCTTCACAATCCCTCCACCTAAAGGTGAGCTATTAATACTTCAATATTTTCCTCTTCAGGACACATACACCTAGTATCCTAACTGCTTGAACAAGGCTGAATATTGAGCATTTTCCATTACTGTAAGCCACCCGCAAGCAGGAAATGGATAGGATCACCTTTTGTAGCAAATTCTGAGCTTTTTCTCCTGGTAACAGACGTAAGCCAGCTGTGGCCTTGAGGACCAAGGGGGTGGCTTTCCAGAAGTCAAAAGGAATGTCTTGTTTAGCAATGTCCAGTAATTCCTGAATACCTGGAGTGCTCTGTGAACACAGAGTAAAACAGGGTCTGTCAAAGCTTGGCATACAAAGTCAAAGATGGTCTCCCTACACTTTTGGTTTTATTAATTTATAAATATGTTTTTACCTAATTTTTCAAATTGCTAGAAAACAGCAACTCAAGTGGTACTGGCAGGTGTTTTGGGCACAAGGACCAAATAAGCCCAGAGAAACGTCCCTGGCAGTGGAACATGGCAGGGTAAGAGCACGTGGGAGAGGCTCCCGCTGTTCCACAAGCGTGGCCACCAAAACCCTCATGACCTCAGATGATTCGTAACTACCCTGGATATCTTGAGTGCATAGTGGGGTCCCTCATAGTGCTAAAACCCCACGAACAGCTACACCAAGGAATCATTTTCACCTTTGGAAATGCTTAAGATCCAAAAATTGGATCAGGCCCTATGTCTGGGATGGGTAAAGAGTTAAGTATCACTGGGCGCGTCAACAGGTACAATGGGATAAGGGCAATTTGGCAATGTCTGTGCAAGGGGAAAACATACATTCCTTGTACTCAGAAATCCCAGTCTCAGAATTCACTGGAGAACTGTCCTTGCACATGTAGGTAATGAAGTGCATATAAGGTGACACACTGCACCTTTTCTTCTACTATTAAGAGGAAAAGATTGGCCATTACCTAAAAGTCTTTCAGGAGGGGGACTGGTTCTATCAATTCTATGTGCATGCATAACTACAATACCATCCAACCAGAAAAATCAAGGAAGCTCTTCACATCTTGATAGTGATACTGTTTAGCTACAAAAGCAAAGTGAATAAAAATGTGCATAGTATTCTATTGTGCACGTAAAACAAAAAAGCCAGAAGAAAAATTTAGATGCATTTGTTTGTAAACATGTAAACTTGCTCCTGAAGATAAATGACCAAGGACACTTAAATTTATCCCACTTGAATGTGTGTTGCCTTCTGAAGCAAGTAAGATTTTTAAAAACCTAGAGCTCATTCTAAATACATCTAATTTAATCAGGTTTAAACTACGGTCACTCTAGAATCACTAATTTTGATTTTGTTTTTTTTTTTTTAACCAAACTACAGGAGAACAAGGGTATCACTTCACTGTCTGAGATCAGGATGCATCTGTGGGCAAGAACCATGCATTATTTTTTAATTTAAGACACGTTTGAACCAAAAGGAACTTATAAGCTAATTATATTAGTGACTAGCTTTATGAGAGCCTTAGTGGAAATACAGTATCCTGGATTGGTGCAGTTGTAAGCTTTCAGGACTTCAAAAGTACAAATGGTATAAACATACAAAAATCATCATTTGACAGTTTAACGTCTTTTATACTTATCTGGTTTTGCGAATTTTGCATAATACAATTTCTACTTTGATTTTTTTAGTCAAGGTTTGTCATCTGCAGAGTAACTGAAACAATAAAAAACGAAACTTTCAAATAATACTTGTAAGTTTGCAGCATTTGTGCTTTTGAAATGCATCAAGACTTCTGGTGGCATGGTTACTGGATGGGGGGAAGGGCCTGGTTGGACGGGGTGTATGTGTGGGGGAGTAGGGGTCTGAGGATACTTATGTGCTGTACCAGTTTCCCCATTTCCTGACCATGTTACACAGTATGAAATATCCCAGGTCAGCACCATGAAAAAATGCTCTTCTGTGAAAATGGCCAAGTGCACTCAAGGGAAAGAAAGCTGGCTTTAACAAATCACACAGATAACAAACGGGATGAACAAATAGACATGAGGGAAAATGATTACCTTTTCAACATCATCAGCATAAGCAGAAAGACCTGGCTTCAGTGCTTTGAAGGTTTCATGGGTCAAGGTGGGAATTTCTAAGAGACAAACATGTCTTAAAAAAGGAACAATGATGAATCTGTACATGAATATATAAAACTATACAACAAGGAGTAGCCATACTTTTGAAAGGCTGATCTGACAACAGACTAATCCCAGAGTGAAATGGAGCCCCTCTAATGTTTCTCATTTAAATTCAGCCTCTTTAGTTGGGCTAAACATTATGTCTAATGTTTTGGCCAGAACTTTCTTTTTTTAAAAAATCAACTTTATTCAGATATAATTAGCAAACAAAAACTATCCATTTAAAATTAAATTTATCAGTTAATAATTGCTAATTCAGCAAATAGAGGAGCAGAGCAGATGATTTCAAATTGCAAATATGAAAATAATTTCCTCGATTTTTGGATGAATGTATTATAGGGTTCTAATCAATATTTGTTGTTGTTGTTGTTGTTTTTTAAATTGAGTGTTTAAAATTATTCGGAGGCTGGACTCATGTGTACACAGCAGGGTGAGTGTTCAGGACACACGGTGGCCAAGGGATGCCAGTCCAAATTCAGACAAGAAGACCCATGAGGAACCTTTTTTAAGGACTTATCTCTAAAGATAAAACACTGGAATACTGCTGTTAAAGGATTACATGCTGACATGTGTTATCTTAAACTTAGCTTCAAAACCATTTTTGGAAGTAGACAGGTCCAGCATATAAATATTTAAGTCTTATAGTTAAGTTTAAAAGTAAAGCAGATAAAAAATAAATAAAATATGCCATAATGGCTTTGGGGAGAGCAACTAAAAGTGTCTCATACCACTAGCTCAGTTAAATGCACAGAATGGTGTAAACTCATAAGGCTTTGAGGGGACCCCAGCATGAGCAGTGGGCCTGCTGAGCAATCAGCAGAAAACACTTACTGGCTAGAGAGGCAACCCTTACAGCCAATGGGCACAAAGAGGTGCTGGGAAAGGAGATCAAAGGAAGGAGGAACAGCGCAAAGAGCTGGATCGTAATGGGGGTCTCCCTACAGGAGAAGCCAACGAGTGAAGATGCCCAAAGGCCCACCTTCCCTCGTGTCCAAAGCCCCTACCCTGGGAAGCAGAGTGGACAGGGCTCTGGTTCCGGCTCTACTCTCACTGTGGAGGCCACTTGCATCTGTAATCCCTTTGCTGCTTGGCCCCACTGGCAGCTCTGTGTCAGCTTGAGTCCCAGGTCTCTACGATTTATCTCACTTTCCTATTCTCCTGGCTCCACTGGCCTGAATCTGGGTTTACTGCCTGCCTTAAAATTCATCCAACATGACCTGTGGCCTAAGTCACAGTCCTAGCCACCCTATCTGCCTGTGAATGTTGCAAGGGAACAGGCCACCAAACACACTCTGGGATCTCAGCTGCTCTTAGGTGGTCACCAGATGCTATTACAAGTAAGGACAAGCTGAGACTCCTGGGAAAATTTAGATTCCTGGGCCCCAATCCCTACTGAGCCAGCATCACTGGGACACTGAATTTTTGAGAAGCTCCCAGGTGACGCTAAGGCTGGGAGTCTAGCCCACACCCTGAGAAACCACCGTCTTTAAGGGGAGGTGCTCCCAAGAGCTCTGCTGTGAGAAAGAGAGAAAAAACAGCACGTGGCAAGGCTTTCTGCCGCTGCTGGCATACCTCCAGGCTGCCAGGTGAACTGGAAGACGTGCACTCGAGTGCCAGTGCTTCCCGCGTCGAACATGATGCCGTAGAAAACCTTGTGACCATGTGCAGGAGTCCCCAAGGGACCTTGGGCCGGTTGGCCCCTCCTGGCCCCCGCATCTGCCCCAGTGATGCTGAAGAAAGCCTGGGTGGCTGAGGCCCAGTGCCACTTGATATAGGCCATGTAGATGAACAGGCACACGAACAGCCCCATGGGGTATGCCACTTTCGTCATCTTCAGGTTCCCATTATTAGGTATTTTTCTCATTTCTTCATCTGCTGAGGACTGTGACACACCTGCTGGGAACAAGGGAGGAAAGGCAGGAAGAATGCATTCATTACGCTGCGAAGTTCCAGAGCAAGTCAGAAACTCCTGTGCTCAGGGACAAAACGTTCAACCAGAAACTTATTTGCATTTTCTCCTGTGGAATCTGAAGCTTCATTTGATCCTCAAAATGACTCTGGAAGGTGTGATCCCCATTTTACAGAAGAGGAACTGAGGTTTATAAGACTAGGTGACTTGCCTAAGGCTGTAGGCCCTGCAGGTGCTGACCTGGAGCACAGACCCACAGCCTGAGCATGTTTCTCTCTAAGCACTGCTCCAGATAAACAGCTTTTGGACTCATTCTATTTTAAAAAGGTCATGTGTAAATGGTGGCCTCAATCGTTTCAAGGTAAGGGGAACCTGTATCTGATCCGTTCTTTCAATTCTCACTTTTTCTCCCAAATAGTAATTTACTTTTCCTGTCCTTTGGGAACTACTGAGAGCCCTGGACAAATCTGAGAAAGGCTGCTTGTTTCCCAGGAGATTTCACAACAGATACCGCTTTTTATTCATGTAGCATATTCTTGCCAAGACAGAAATAGTGACCATGTGCTTTCAAAGTCTATAGAAGTTCTACCCAAGCAGCAAAACAAAGTAATTCAGCACCATTAATTTTGGTTCAATGCACCCCCAAATGAAAGCATTTGTTCAAGTTTTATTAGCAGCTTCTAGCTCAAGGCGGTATGTGTGAACATGAAGCTTCAAAGGACAGGAAGCAAAGTCCCTGCTTCTCAGGGCACTCCTACTCTCGGGGAATGTCTGTCTGTCCATCCTTTACTGTCAGTCGTGGGAAGTAGAGTAGACACTCCTAGGGGGAAGGAAACAGGGAAGTGCTGGCTTGAGAGCAGGACATGGGTTCAGGTTCTGCCTGCGGCAGTGTGTGGCCGTGGGCAAATTATGCCCTCACATGAGACTGGTCTCCTCATCTGTAAGGTGGGGCTACTCACAGGAAAAGCTGCTTCATGCTGCTGTTTCCGGTTACAGAGAGATGTGTGATGTGCTCAGAAGATACAGAGAAGACATACTGAATGCTGGCTTTACAGAAGGGCAGTGGGAGGTCATGTACCTTTGGAACCAGGGACAGTGATGGACAGGAGTGCTCAAAGACAATGTGAGAGGAGGATAAAAGTGGGGACTAGGACTAGCAGTGTAGGGGGTAAGCCACCCTCGAGGCTGTGTGGAGAAGAAACAAAGCAGAAGTGGGTCCCTGGTAGGGAGTATGGAGTCCGAGCCTTCTATGGCCCCTCTTTTCTGGGATCTAGCCCTAGAGTCACACCTGGATGCCCTCAGGCTCCTGGAGGTCAGACTAGCACAACCTAAACTTATGGCTGCCTCTGTGCCCTGCCTAAGGGAGAGACCTCCCCAGTAGCCCACAACTCCAGCTCAGGCAGGGGGCAGGACAAATCACCCCTTGAGCATCTGCTGCCATGAAAGGCTGTGGGAAAAACTCTTTTGACAGGCACCAAGAAGCAAACCTCCATCTCCAAGGCTCTCCCACCCCAACCCCTGCTCCTATCTTATTTGGGGCCTCTTGGGTCTCACTGCACCTGGTAGCTTCCCACTGCTCTCAGCATCATATTGAACCTGCTGTCCAGGCCTGGTCCATCAGCCTGTGCAGCTTCAGCTCAAACCTCTCTTGCTCTTGCTCACGATACTCTAAGAAATCAGTGCCTCCCTCATGTCCCTAGAACTCAGATTCTCCCTGCCTCAGGCCCTTTGTACACACTGTTAAGCATTCCCAGAATGCTTGTCTGCCAATCTGACCAACCTTATCCTTGTCCCTAAGCCTCTGCTAAAATGCCATCGACCCTATCTTCCCTGATTGCTCCCAACTTGAACAGCTTCCATCCTTGTTATACTCTCTCTGAGCTTCCTAACTATTTGTGACCTAGCAACACCACAACCTAATGATGCTACTATCTGTGGGATTAGTCCCCTCTAAGCCATAAGCCCCAAGGAAAAGACTTAGTCTGTTTTGTCCCACTGCTGCCCAGCCTGGAAGACAGGACCCAATCTAGAAGAGCAGAGGATACTCCTCCATCCCATCTATCTCCCATAATGTCACCAGACACACAAAAAGTCCCTATTTAAAATCCTTTAATGGAGAAAGGACATCAGCTCTAGGCCTTCATTCCCCTACAGAAATATTTTTTTAAAAATTGGTATTGGCTAAAATATTTTATAGGACTTCTGGAAAACAGGCAAACATCTACAGCAACCAGGCAAATGCCTAATCTAGAAAATGTCATGTTCTGGATGGTAGGACGTTTTGTGGTGTTTACTCACAGTTGCCTCACTTCCCCTCATGTGAAACCATCTGAAAGCAGCATCAATTCCTAGTTCTTTCCTTCAAATTTGAAGGAGCAGAGCAGACCATCTAGAAACATCCCAACCTGTGTTGGGGCAGCCTGTGGGACAGGTCTCTGTTTTGCCTGACTTATAGCTCAGATGAGGAAGTTGCGGAAAGCAAACCAAAAGAGAGCAGTGATGGCTATATCATACAAAACAGACTTTAAATTAAAACTGCCATAAAAGACAAAGAAAGACATTATGTTAATGATGAAAGGGCCAATTCAACAAGAAAAAACAATTATAAACATATACACCAAATCCTAAATATATGAAGCAAACACAATTTAGAAAGTAAAAACAGACAGTATAATAGTGGGGAGCTTCAATATCCCACTTGTAATAAAGGACAGAAAAATCATATTGAAGATCAATAAGAAAACAGAGGATTTGAACCACTGGACCTGACAGACACATACAGAGCACTCTATCCAACAAAAGTATAATACATATTTTTCTCGAGTGCACATGGAACACTGTCCAGGACAAATAATACATTAGGATACAAAACATGTCTTAAATTTATAAAGATTAAATCAAACAAAGTCTCTTTCATTCACAATGGAATGAAACTAGAAATCAAAAGCAGAAGGAAAATCCTCAAATATGTGGAAATTAAAGATCACACTATTAAACAACAAATGGGTCAAAAAAATCAAAAGAAATTAGAAAATATCTTGTGATAAGTGAAAACGAAAAACACAATATTCCAAAACTTCTGGGAGGCAGTGAAGCAGTGCCACGAGGCAAATTTATAACTGTAAATGCTTATATTGAGAAGATCTCGAACCAACAACCTAACTTTACCCTTAATGAACTAGAAAAAGAATAAACTAAACACAAAACTAGAGGAAAGAAAACAAATTAGAGCAAGATAAATAAAATAGGGAGAGACAAACAATAGAGAAAACCCATGAACCCGAGTTGGTTTTTTGAAAATATCAACATATATGATAAACCTTTAGTTAGATTGACAAAGGACTAGAAAAGATTCAAATAACTAAAATCAGAAATAAAAAAACCCACTAATTTTATAAAATTACCACTAATTTTATAAAATAAAAATGATTATGAGAGTACTATGAACAACTACATGCCAATAAACTGGATAACCTGGATGAATTTGACAAATTCTCAGAAACAAACACACAACCTATCAAGATGAATCATGAAGAAATAGAAAATCTGAAGAGACCTACAGCTAGTAAAGAGATTGAATCGGTAATCAAACACTTCCCAACAAAGAAAATCCCTGGACCAGATTGCTTCCCTACTGATTCTATCAAACATTAAAGAATTCATAACAATCTTTTTCATAATCTTTCCAAAAATAGAAGAGAAACAACTACTTCTTAACTCATTCTGAGGCCAGCATTACCCTAATACCAAAGCCAGACAAAGACACTACAAGAAAATAAAAACCAATATGCTGTATAATATTAATGCAGAAATCCTAAACAAATAATATCAAACTAAATTCAACAGCATAGTAAAAGTATTTATTATACACCATGATCAAGTGAGATTTATCCCTGTAATGCAAGGATGGTTCAACATATAGAAAAACTTCCAAGGTAATATACCACATTAACAGAATAAGGGAGAAAAAAACCCTACGATAATCTCGATTTGTGCAGAAAAACATTTAATAAAATCCAAAATATTTTCATAATAAAACCAACCAACAAATTAGGAAAAGAAAGAAACTACCTTAACATAATAGAGGTCATATATGAAAAACCCACGGCTAACATCATATTCAGTGGGGAAGACTGAAATCTTCTACTCTATGACCAAAAACAAGAAAGAATGTGTTTTCGCCACTTCTATTTAAATAGTATTGGAAGTTCTAGCCAGACAAATTAGAAAAGAAATATAAATAACAAAAGGCATCTAAAGTGGGCAGGAAGAAATAAAATTATCTCTGTAGATGACATGATCTTATATATAGAAAACCTTAAAGATTCCAGAGGGGAGGAAAATAACTGTTAGAGAACTCTTAAACAAATTCAGCAAGGTCACAAGGACACAAAATCAACACACAGTTATTTCTATGTGTTACAATGAATAAACTACAAAATTAAAAAAACAATTCCATTTACAATAGTATCAAATAATTCCATTTACAATATTGCCAAACAATTTCATTTACAATAGCATCAAAAAGAATAAAATACTTAGCAATACAGTTAACCAAGGACATGAAAGACTTGTACCCTGAACACTACAAAATGTTGCTGAAAGAAACTAAAGAAGAGTCCAATAAATAGAAAGATATCCCATATTCATGGATTGGAAGACTTAATAGTTAGCATGTCAATACTATCCAAAGAAATCCGCAGATTCAGTGTGATCTTATCAAAATCCCAACAACTTTTTTTTGCAGAAATAGAAAAAAACCAATCTCAAAAGTCATATGAAATCTCTCTAGGGATCTCAAACTGCCAAAACAATCTTGAAAAAGCATGACAAAGTTGGAGGCCTCACATTTCATGATTTTAAAACATATTATAAAACTACAGTAATTAACACATTATAGTAGTGGTATATAGACAGACATATAGACCAATGTAGTAGATCGAGAGCTCAGAAATAAACCCTCATGTGTATGGCCAAATGATCTTCAACAAGGGTACCAAGACCATTCACTAGGGAAAAATCAGTCTCTTTAATAAATGATACTGGGAAAACTGGATATCTACATACAAAAGAATGAAATTGGATCTTTATCTTACATCGTATACATAAATGAATTCAAAATGGATTAAATAGTTAAATGTAAAACTTAAAACTATAAAACTCCTAGAAGAAATCATAGGAGAAAAGTTTCATGATATTAAATATGGCAATAACTTCTTAGATAAGACAGCAAAATATAGGCAAGAAAAGCAAAAAAAGACAAAGGGGACTACATCAAAATTAAATATTGTTGTGCATCAAAGAACACTAAAAACAGTGAAAAAAGGCAACTCACAGAATGGGAGAAAATCTGCAAATCATGTATCTGATTAGGGATTAATATCTGAAATAGAGAGCTCTAAAAACAACAACAAAAAACAAATGGATCTAAAAAAGGACCTATATAGATATTTCTCTAAAGAAGATATACAAATGACCAATGAACAGATGAAAAGATGCTCAACATCACTAATCATTAAACATGCAAAATGACAGTGACATCGTCTCACACAAGTAAGATAGCCACTGGAGGGGTGGGGGACAGAAAATAACAAATATTGCAAAGGATGTGAAGAAATTAGATCTCTTGTTGGAATGTAAAATATTGCAACTGCTATGTGAAACAGTATGATGGTTCCTCAAAAAACTAAAATTAGAATTACTATATGATCCAACAATCTTATGTCTGGGTATATCTCCAAAATAACTGAAAGCAGGGTCTTGACATTATTGCACACTAGTATTTACTGCAGCATTATTCACAGTAGCCAAGCAGTGGAAACAGCTCAATGTCCATCCATAGACAAGTAGATAAAGAAAATGTAGTATATTCATATAATAGAATATTATTCAGCCTTAAAAAGGAAATTCTGACATATGTTACAATATGGATGAATCTTAAAGTTGCTATGCTAAGTGAAATAAGCCAGTTACACAAGGACAAATATTGCACTTATATAAGGTACCTAGAATAGTCAAATTCATACAGACAGAAAGTAGAATAGTGGTTCCAGGGGTTGGGGGAAGGCAGGAGATAAACTGTTTAATGGGCACAGAGATTCAATTTGAGAAGATGAAAAAGTTCTGGAGATGGATGGTGGTGAAGGTTGTAGAAAACTGTGTATGTACTTAATGCCACTGAACTGTACACTTAAAAATGGTTAAAATGGCAAATTTTATGTTATGTATATTTTATCACTATAAAAAAAACCCTCTAATGAGGCAAGGCAGGTAATATAAATGAGTTCTGTGGACAAAGGACTAAAGACAGTGGAGGGAGAGGAAAATGAAGAGGGCTGGGCCTGCCTATTGTATCAAAATCAAAGCAGTTACACCTCACTCAACAAAGATTCTTCCTACCTTAAATGTTCCTTTTTAGCATCCTGCTCATTTGGTCCTCTTTCTATACCTCTGCAAAACCTACCCAAGAGGTGTTCTGCCACCCTGAACCCTGGCAGCTGGAGGCTCCTTCTTTGGGCTCCTTGGGGTTCTATACACTTCCACTCCCTGAGTAAGTTATTTGTGAAGTACTGCTCTTCCTTCTGGTCAGACAGCGCTTCTCTTGGAGCAGGGGCCAGGCCACTTATCTCAAATTTCCTACTTCTAATACAAGGCCAAAGCCCAGCAGCTGCTCAGTCAATACCTATGGGTGAAGGAGGCTAGCTGACAGCTTAGCAATTCACTGAGGCAGAACAGACAATCAGAGAAAAATGGAGGCATAGAAGATGTTCCAGGACTTGGTGATGGCCACCAATAGAAGTAGGCCATTTGAGAAGGGGCTGCTTGACAGGAGGCAAAAGTGACCAGGTTTTCTACATGTCGAGTTTAAAATGATAGCAGGATCAAATTGGTGCAGCCACTATGGAAAACAGTATGGAGCTTCCTCAAAAACTAAGAATTAATCTACCATATGATCCAGCAATCCTTCTCCTGCGTATTTACCCCAAAGACTTGAAAACTCATACCCCAAAAGATACCTGCACACTGATTTCATAGCAGCATTATTCACAGTGGCCAGGACATGGAAGCAACTGAAGTGTTCTATGAAAGATGACTGGATAAAGAAGCTGTGGTACATATATACAATGGAATATTACTCAGCCATAAGAAGAGATGAAATACTGTCATCTGCAACAACATAAATGGACCTTGAAATAATCATGCTAAGCAAAATAAGCCAGGGAGAAAAAGTTGAAAATCACATGATATCACATGATATAAGCCTAAAAGCAACAAAAGAACAGGACAAACAGAGACTGATGGACATGGACTATAGACTAGTGGTTAAGAGGGTAGAGGGTGACAGAGGAAGATTTATTCAAGAGGGTTAAGTATAGGGGGCTAGGCGGAGGGTGAAGTGGGTAAAGGGGATCAAATATATGGTAGCTGAAAGAAACTGGACTTTGGGTGGTAAACACACAACAGAATATACAAAAATCAAATTATAATGTACACCTGAAAATTATATAATTGTATAAACCAATGTTACCCCAATAAACTTAATACAAATTAAAAAAAAAAAACTGGTCAATGCTCACAAAAACAAACAAAATAACTGAATAAAATGATAGCAGGACATGTCAGAAACTGAATTGGCCCTGTGACAGACGACAAGTTTAGGGTTGGGCCTGCATTAAGGGGATGTTAGTTGAGTTTAGGAGTAAAGAAATCAACGGAGAGACGACTCGGGAATGATCAGAGGCTAAGACACAACGTAGGGAATGTCCATCCCCAGGCAGCCAACACTCACCCACAACTGGCCCTCTCATAGGCCTCCTTTTCTTAAGTTATTGTAACCCTAAGTTTCCATCGCTAAGCAAACATTTAAAAAATATTTATAAAAAAGTTCTAAAGCAGTTATTTCCAAGGATCAATAGGGAGGACACAAAAGCAATACTAACACCTTACGACTGAAAGGGTTTTATAAAATCCTTTTATATAATCAAATTTTATCATGTTCTATATTAATCTAAGAACTATGATTCTACATGATCAGATTAATAAATGGTATATCATATTTCAAGGCAAAGGTTGCTAATTATTAAATTTGTCCTACCCATTAAAAAAATACCTTTACATATGCTATATTCTATTACTAGAGGCCCACAGGCTGGCACTTATATCACACAATATACAAAGACTTATTTCCATATGACCCCACCAAGACCCTGGGAATGTTTGTAAACAGAATTGCTTGGGAACACACAGCTGGCACATTGTGAGGCACAGACAAGATTTTCTAGCTTCCACTTAAATATGCTTCATCACTTTACTTTTCCTATTAATACAAGTCTACTTTAGACAACCAAAAAACACTCATATGGTATTACGTACGCAATCATTACAATTACATACCAATAAGTTCAGGATGACATAAATAGAATCCACATAGAATTTAATATTGTTGGAAACAGCCTGGCTCAAGGGCACCTCCAAGACCCTGAGGCCAATCTAAAAGTCAATTTCATTCTACTGGGTTAAGGTGTTTGTCCAGAGCTAAGACACCGGCAGGAGGGGCAAATCACATTTCCATAGCCACCACTAACACCAGAGTGTAAATGTGTTGATCAGGCCTCCCTAGAGGTTTACTAAGGAAAATAATTCAACTTTAGTTATTTTCTTTAAAGGAGAGAGTCTAGAACAAGGCTGTAAGGAATGAAGAGTAAGCTGACAGGAGGGGCAAGGTGTAGGGTGAACAAAGGGAAACAGAAAGCTTTAGCTGAGCAAACCTTGCTCCCAGATGGTTCCTGCCAGGGGCAGACATGGGTCAGAGACATGGGTCAGAGAGGAGAATATTAGTATGGAGCAGCGGTATTGGAGGTAGGGGCCTGTACCAATCCCCTTGACTAGGTTTCTAGGAGCTAGGGACAGTAGGTTGGCTCTTGGAAATACAAGCTCTATCTGATTTGGATGGTGGCCACATGACCTGTTAGCCAGTTACTTCAAGATTTTCAGTTAAAGTACTAAAAACAGCCAGGTATGCAAATGACTGCCACATGTGCTGAAAATCTATCCAAAATTAAAGCACATTAACAAACCACTATTTATTTTCCTAGTAGGTTTAAATGGATATTTCTTTGCAAAACCTATATGTAAATTCGCCATGTCAATACCAACTGTAGTTTCCTTTTTATAGGATGCGTGGGAGGGAGGTACTTCCAGACCGCTTCACTCGGCTTTCCACTTATCTGATTCTTCACATGAGGTTCCAGGAGGGAGATGAATATACGTCATATTAGCCAAATGCTACTTCTGAGGGCAGGAGTGGGGAGACAAAAAACAATTTCTGCATTTGTTCCATTATGTTTGCTAGACTTTTCATGAATCTTGTTCATGCTTGGTCATACCAAAAGGAAAAGATTCCCAGACATCATGGCTCTTACACGGTGAGTCAGAGACTCCTGTAATCACAATTACCATCTATCTATCCTTAAGGACCCGCCTTCCTAGAAGTTTCAGATTCCCTCACTGGAGCTGGAAGCTAAGACTTCCCCCACATCCCAGAGGATGAAAGATATGTGGTACCAGACACATAATTCTGGTATGTAAGTGCCTCGAGGGACATCTGGAACTGCCTACGTATTCTTAGGTAGCTGATTCCTTTGCATGAACACCCAGGATGGGGGCTGTGTCCATAATAATCTACAGAGCAATTCAGACTTCTCTCCATCCCTTAAAGCCATTCTACGGCTTGCAGCTGCACTTAAAATAAAAATCATCCTTCTTTCCTCAGTGCCCTGCCCATCTCTCCCTCCTCTTCCACTCTCCTGACTGTCCAATGCTTTCTACTGAATGGGGTCCAGCCTGGTGTCCACCTGTCCACCTTATGGCCTCTTCATCCTGCAGCCTGGCACACTCCTGGCTCATGGATCAGCTCAGGCAGAACCACCCTGACCACTTCATGAGCTCTTCTGGTCACTACTCCAACGCCAGAATGAATTGTCCTCACATCCTCAGTACTATCTGTTCCCTGGGTTTCCCAAATGAGCTGTGAAGCACAGGAGGAAAGGGGCCTGCCTGTCCTCCTATTTTAAATTTGTCTACACATTAAAAAAACATCTTTACATATACTGTATCCTATTACCAGAGGCCCAAAAGGCTGCAGCACCTGGCACAGAGCTGACAAGAGAATCAGCATACGCTGGCTGAATAAACAGACGCAGCAGGGCTCTAGGCTCCGTGGGGCTAGAGAGCAGCCTGGCTCACCCAGCTGCCAGAGCACCGAATGCGCCCCTCATGGGTCGGCGAAGTCCAGGGCCAGGGAGAACTAATGGAGCCGGGACAGGAAGGCGGCAGGAGGGAAGACTGGTGAGCGATGGACCCCGAGGCCGCTTTCAGGTGCTGTAGTTGGAGACTTGGGAGCTGCCAGACTCACGGTTCTGCATCCCGGAGGCCCCCGGCCTTAATCCACTCCGGCCCCGACTCCCAGACGCAGCGCGTCGGCCAGCCGGGGGGCCCACGTGCAGTCACTTACTCCAGGCCTGCAGGCCCCACCGGCTCCGCACGCGTCCTCGGCCCGCCGCTCACCCCGCAAGGGCCCCTTTGCGCCACCCACGGAACGTGTCGTTCCCCGGGGAGCGGACGGGAGACCGGGGACGCCTCTGTGCTTTCCGGAACCAGCGTGACTGCTGACTCTACTCACCCACAGCAGCCACGCTGCGGATCCCCGAGCCTGGGCCCCGCCTACTTACTTGTACGCCGCTTCCCCGCCGGGTGCGGCGCCGTGGGGCTAGTGCGCAGGCGCGGCGTAGAGGCGGGGCGGCGCGGGCCTCGCCGCGCAGGCGCAGTGGCTTTTCTTCCTGGGTTTAGCTAATGGTTCCTTCCGACCATGCCCCTGGCTGGAGTCCCCCAAGAATTGGGGCCTCGGCCTGTGTGGGCCTCTAGCGCGCCAGTGCAGCCCTCGCAGGCTAGATTCAGCTACTGATCCAGCTTATAGGGGTTCCTCACGGCGTGGTGGAGCAGGCCTTTGTTGTGCCTGGCGGAGAAGTTTTACCACCCCAACTTACAGCCTTGACCAGCTTGTGGAATTTTTGAATTTTCTAGCGTCCTCATATACAGTTAACACCCTCCTCCCCGTTTTGGGGAAGGTATATGCTAGAAAATGCAATCACATCAAAATAGGCAGTGCAATCAAATCTTTCCTATTCTTGACCCCATTTTTTCTATCCCTTTCTAGTGTTGTGACCGGAATAACCATCTCAACCTGAGTGCTCTGATATTAGGGGCAGTTTATTAGCCAGCGGCTGTCCTTCCAAAGGAGCAGCCCCGAAACATAAAGGTACAAGGGTTTTAAGTCCAAAATCTCATTCTTCATTCTGTCTAAATCACAAAGGTCTATTTTTCTTCTATTTACTACCTGTCAACCTAAAGATGGGTTGTGCAAGCGGGGGTACAGAAACAGAAAGCGTACTGTTAAAATGTTAGGTTCCCATGGATAACTGTTAGGTTCCCATGGGCAACTGTTAGGTTCCCAGGGGTAATAGTCAAACAATAACTGTTCAAGCAGGCAGGTGTCCAGAAGCGAGACATGGCGATTAGCACAAAAGCTCCTATCCTTAACCCATTACTACAATTTTGTGACCTTTTCAGTAGCATGTCATTACACTAGAAGTCACCAAAATTGCCATCTCCTGACTTGTATTAGTTGTAGTGCAGACCCCCCGTTTACTGAAGGATCCTGGTGGTAGGGGCTGCCCAGATGTCTCTTCCATGTCTCCTTCCAACCAGAGCAGGAGCCCCCCACCCCCAGTTTCCCTTGAGGCTGGGCTGCCTGTGGACAGCATCTGGCCAAGGAGGTGTGGGCGTCCTCTTCTAGACCTACCCTGGGAAAGTGTTAGTGGGTACCTGAATGACACAGTGGCCTTTATTGACACTTTTGGGAGTGAGTGGGAGCTAAGCAGATGGGATGTAGTGAGAACAGGCAAACGAGGACTGGGCAGATGGGGTGTGTCGTCAGTGGGACCACTTTGTTCGATACTACCCAATGGTCCCTTGTTCTAGATGTGTGTTACTATGAATAATGCTACAGGATCCCAAGGACTATCTTTGTACACACTTTGTAAGTATGTCTACAGGAAAAATTTTTAGAAGAGGAATTGCTATGTTAAAGGATATATTATACCTTCTTTTTTCTTTTAAACATGGATACATATGGCTAAATTGCTCCTTAGACATTGTATTAATTGACATACCAACAGTAATGTATAGGAGTGTGGGTTTTCCCACATTTTTACTAGTAGAATCTTTTCAAACCTTTGGACCTTTGCCAATCCAATTGTTACAGAATTTTATTTTACAGTTTTAATTTACATGTATTCTAATATTTTGAATTGTCTTTTCATGGAATTGTGATGATTCTGCTTCTGCCTACCTTGGTCACAACATATCTGATCATATTTCACTGTTAAGTTTCTAGAATTTGTCAGTTTTGCTGGCATGGGCTTTTGCATATAGTATTTACCATTTGGAAAGCTCTTTCTCAGGTCTTTCCTTAGTAAATTGGTATGGTCTGAATGTTTATGTACCCCAAATTTCATATATTGTGAAATCCTAACACTCAATGTGATGGAATTAAGAGGTGGGGCCTCTGGGAGATGGATTAATGCCCTTATAAAAGTGGATGCAGAGCAATCCGATTCATTTCTGCCATATGAGGGTGCTATGAGATGACATTAGAACTTTAAAAGCCCTGGGAGAAGGCACAGCCTGGAAACTCAGGGAAGCCAACCCTTCACTAATTGGGGATGAATACTTCAGCCTTCTATGCTTCATAGGAGCAGGACTAAGCCTTAATTGTCCACAGTGGTAACAGTTCAGTCATGCCCAACCCCTGCGTTGGATTTTCCTTCTTCCTTGGCCCCTTACCTCAAATAAACGACTTGCATCTTATCTCTTGTCTCAGTCTGCCTTTAGAGAAACACAAACTAAGACACTACTCAGTAAATATTTGTTGAAGGAATAAGTGAATTAATAATGGTGCTTCTTCAGTTCTTATTAGTTAGCCAGAAGCAGCAGATCAGTCCAACAAGTGGAAGATGATGGAAGCTAATTGGCGCCTATTGTGGAAATACTCCAGAAAATGTACACAGTAGGGAGGCGTGACTGGCCCTGCTTTTGTGGGAGGAGGGGATTTGAGAAGAGGTTGAATTACTAACTTGCCTCAGTTTACCAAATGTGACTAAGCCCAAGGTAAGTGAAGTAATTCAGACTAAGGACGAGTCACCTGCAGCATTCTTGGAAAGACTATTAGAGTCTTACCGCTTATATACACCTATTGACCCAGAGGACCCCATGATTTGTCATCTACTCACACCAATCTAGGAGTACATCTGAAAATCTGTCTATACATGAAGCAGTATAATGTGGACTTCACAGGGCCCTTGTTGCAGATAGTGCCTCTGCCCCCTCACCCATATCTGCTCCACTGAAACTACCCTTGATTCTCCAAGAATCATGAGCTTTCTTTTAGCCTGAGCATGCCCCACAACTGGAAGTGCCAGGGAGGTAATGATGCTCTTGGAAGACCTTAGCCATGATAGGTATGAATACTCTAGATCCTTCGCCCCTCTTTTCCTTGCCCCTCAAGTGAGACAATCTCTGGCATGTTCTGCAGTGGAATTGAGCCCTGGTTGCCCAGAGTGGTAGCCTATATTGGCTTTCTTCCCTTCCCTGTCTCACTTCTCCACTCTACTGGTGTTTCCTGGGGTCACTTCCCAAATACACTACTTGCACGCAAATCCTTTTCCAGAATATGTTTTAGGGGGAAATCTGCCCAAAGATACCCATAGGGGAACTTGATAATGTGTCAAAATATTTTAGTCATCCCCCTCATTTCTTCCTCTGATTCCCTAAAGTCTGTAACCATAACATACTGCCTTCCCATTTAAATCTTTTCTCTTTAGCTCTCCAGAAAAGTCAAGACCCCTGGACTCATGGCTAGTTTTCCATTTTCCAAAATTGAGTTCAAACATGAAATAATGTCAGGGAAATCTTACCCTTAACTAAAGGAGGTTGGCTGCCTATTTGGTCATCTCATGGTCTCTTTTGGCTTCTTGATGGACAGGCCAACAGTGGCCACCTGCACGATAGTGACAATCTAGTTAGGAAAAGAAGAGGGTGCAGCTATAACAAAGGTGAGTAATGTTTTGGGCGATTGCTTAACTCTCAGAGTAGAGAGGGACTGGTGTTCCATTTAATTCCTTGAATAGCTATTTATTTGCTGTCCTCCCCTCCATGGAGGCCCTTAACATTTTTCCATTAAATATGAAGGCGCCCTTTATCAGATTAAGAATTTCCTTCTATTTCTAGTGTAACAATTTAAAAAAATCATTAATGCATGTTGAAAGTTATATTGTGAATTTTCTTCATCTATTGAGATGATCACATGATTTTTCTTCATTAATTTGTTAATGTGGTAAATTAAATTCTAATGTCGGGTCATTCCTCAATAGAAAGCATGTTTTATACATTGCTAGATATGACTGCTAGCATTGTGTTTAGGCTTTTTGTTTTTATGTTCATGAGGAAGATTAACTTCTAATTTTCTTTCTTATGTTGTACTTGTTCGGATATACTGATTTTAGAGGGGGACAAGTAATGTTTACCAAAGGGAATAGATATCAAGTTAAGCAGTACCAAGGGATGGGCTTTTGGCCAAGGCAGATTAAAATATTCAACAAATTTTTCCAATTGAATTTTAACTACCTCATCAGTTTGTTCAATAAAACCAGAGGACAGAGGATGGTAAGTACAATGGAAATGCTGTGATACCACCCAAGTTTTGCGCACCTGGTGTGGAATATGTCTAGTAGAATGGGTTTCCCACTTGCTAAAGGACTATATGGGGATTATATAAGCAGCAAAAATCCCTTCTAGAAGTATTTTAGCAAGTGGCTGTAGCCCTACAACTTGGGAATACTTCTACCCAATGAGAATACATACTAATCATCATTAATACAATTTTATCCTTGGAGGGGCAATTGGACTGAAATCCACTTTCCGAACATTAAATAGGCCTAACTAGTTTCATTTCCCCCTTTTGTAAAGAGAGATTCCCTTATTTTAGTTATCCATTTAATCATTCATTTAAAGACTTCACAAGCAATTAATAGGAAGTTAAATGGTTAGAAGCAAAATTTAATTCTTTAAATATTAAGAAAGTTTGGTTTACCTAAATAATCGAAGAACTGATGATGCAGAACACAAGAAACAGTTTTTGTAAAAGGTAACATCTTTACTTTGTAATTTTCTAATAAGAGCATACTAGTAGTACAGGAAAACTTTGTCCTTTTAGCAGAGAAAAACTCAAATTCCAATTTTGTATTAGTGTACTTTTGATATCAAAAGAAAATTAACTTAAATAAATCTGTTGTGATCTTAGTTTGACCATAAGATTTATTTTTTAAGATTCCTCCTCCATAAATGTACAACTTCCATAAATCTTCTGCAATCTTCATAAACCTTTCAGTTTTTGTCCTTTTTTCTTCTTATAGAATAATCACTTTACTTTGGGACGAATTTACTTTCTTTTCCTTCAATAAAAATGTATTTCCATTCCTCATACCTTCTTTTACCAAATACACATCTTATACTCCACATGCAATCATTTCTATCACCATAATATCCCAATCAGGCTTTGTTGTGGGTGTCTGCATCTTAATCAGAGGCATTTGTGCCCTTCAGCCATCCCCAAATCTAGCAGAGCAGTAGACAACTTCCTTAAGCCAGTTTTTATTTACTAAAGATTAATCCTAGATCACGCGCACTTGAGAAGCAATTGTATTAGTTTCTGTTATTTCTTCAATTTGTATGAGAGCTCATTTGTTTTAAGCCAGTTGAATAGGGTCCTTTTACAATCTAAATTTGAATTTGCAAATCAATTTTGGCAATACTATCTAGAAGTAGAACTATACCTTAACTGTAACATAAATGCACAGATAAACAGCACAATAATTCAAACCTTCAAAGAAAAATTATGGATCCAAATATTTTCTGTCAAAAGGACTGTTAAGATTCTACCCAAATTGCCTAAATTTTTGCATGCTGTAAGAATTCCTTTAAAGCTGTTTTTGAAATGAAAGAATGCATTCTATTGTTTCTGAGAGGTTTGAGATCCTCTCCTTTAAAGTTTCTCTTTAAGGTGAGCTTTTTCGACAAACACAAACAAAAGTAGAAAGCACGTGTACACAATAAAGTTGGAAAGCTCAGAAAGTAAAGAGAGCGGCCTCCAAAGGCCTGAGTTTTAAAAGAGGCAGATAGTCCTGGGAGAAGATTGAAAAATGGCTCTGGAAATGAAGCCAGAACGTGAGATGGCTGTTGCTCATCTGTAGACAAAGATGCAGAAGGTAGGCAGGGCAGGGCAGTGGTCAAGGCAGTGGTGAGGGATCTAAAGCCAGTAAACCTGGCTTTAGAGTTGCAAGCACAAGGGTCAGAGGAAAAGTTTTCCAATGATTCGGTTTGTTTCAATTTTATAAATGCCAGTTTCTTCTTCTTCTTCTTCTTTTTTTATTTATCAAGGCATTTACCCAATTTGAAATTATTTTTTCTTAAGGGGAGGTGATAATAGCCTTTTGATTTCATTTAAAGCTGTCAAGTTACCAATTAAAAAAAAAGATTTCCCATTGTTTCTGGGAAGTACCGTCTTTTTTTGTTCTAATTGAGCACACAAATAGAGAAACTTTGGGTTTTTACAGGAACCTTATCTTGACCAAAAAAGCTTGAGGTCTTGCATGATTTTTGTCCAGAGGCCTAGCCAATTACAATTCTCTGGACTGCTATTTTTGTACATTCAACAGCTAAAGTCTTCCCTGCTGTCATTAGGTGGCTGATTAGCTTGTGAATATTAGAGCATGGGTTATCCATTTTACACTCCTCTTTATGGGTGGTGTTCCCCCTTCCCCAGTGCCTGCTAATCATGAGTATCCTCACACGCACCCCTCCTTAAGAAAGCATCCTTTTGGGTGCCCGTTAGTTATGGGTATCCCCACAAACCTTATGGATAAGGCCTAGTCCCAACCTGGAGGATACCCTTTCCAGTACCAAATTCAACTGGAGGGTACCCTCCCTAGGTACTAAATGTGATGGAGGAAAGCCTTCACTGGGGATACCCTCACTAGTGTCAAACATGAATGAGAGCTATTCTTTCCAGGCAACAAGGCTGAATCAAATGGAGGGGCCCTCTCAGTCCAAACGTATGAACTGAAGTGAAGGACCCATATCTAACCCAAAGTGTTCAAGACTTTGACTGTAAGCATGAGAGATCTTGGATGTCAGGGGACATTACTGACCCTCAGTTGCTGGGAAGATAACTCGAGTACAAGGGGCTCATGCAGGTACCGGATGTGTTGGTTTCAGAGCCCCATATTGGGTGCCACATAATGTCAACTGAGGGGCATTGGCACTAATTCAATGCCAACAGAAACCCCTAATTTTGGGTGAAGAAGGAAATTTTATTCAGCGCCAACAGTTCAATTGTGATACAGCACAGCTGCAGAACAGCACAGCTGCGAGTCAGTTCAGTGGTGGCGTAGCTCAATGATGACAGCACAGTTGTGGAACAGCGTGGCCTCAAGATGGCCCTCAGGAAGGCCCTTGAGGGAGGTCCCTCTCTGGCTAGACTGCTCTGCCATGCTCTCCTCTACCTGCTCAGCTCTGGTTCAGTGTTTCAGCTCCAGCCACGGAAATGCAGTCTTCAGTACAAAGGGAAAGTACTCTTCTTGAGCCACAGGGTAGCTGACTTATACAGAAAGATTGATTTGTCTTCCTCAAAGAAGAACTCTAAATCCTCACAGTTTGATTGGTCCAAAAAGCACTGTCCTGATTGGTTGGAGTGGGGCTGCTCTGATTGGTCAATGAAGATGCTAATAGCTTGGCAGCTCTGGTTGGATGGGCAGTTTCAGTCCTATTGTTTGAAATTTGATTCTAGGAACTCTTTTATAAGTTTTGCTCAGACAGCGAGAACATAGTGCAGGCAGGCAGTTTAGTGCAGGTAGAAGTTTAGTGCAGGCTTCTCCGTCAAGCATGGCTTGCATGTGAAGCCCCTATTTAGAAATGGCTGCTAGGCCCTGTTTGTAAATTTGAGCTCAATTAGCCACCAGGAGCCCTTCTTCATAGGTATCTTCTTTCTCCAGGTCAACACCTACCTTTCACTCATAATACTTATTTATGCCCTGTTTTTTCTTTTTTAAATCAACATTCCTAGAAAATTTAAAATTTTATTCCTTCTTCCCACCCCAAGAACAGGCTGTTTTGAACACCTCTGTTATGTAAGTAAGTAGTACTTTAGCTCTAGTCCACATATTTTGCTTGTTTAAATTTTTATAATATTAATTTGAAACATTATCTAAATTCTATTATTACAATGTTTTTCTGTCCTGTGAGTTATTTAAAAATGTATTTTTAATTTTTAAAATTAATTTTTTAAAAATTTTATTCTGAAAATAGATCTCAGTAACAACGAAATGTTAAAAACTAGTCATTATAATAAAAAGAAAAAAGAGAAATTTGCTTTCAATTTTTTTTCTATAAAATACAAAAATATCACTATAATATACTACCAACTTTCATTTATCTGTATTTGAATTATTCATTTTATAGATTGTACAAGGAAATTTTAAAATCATTGATTGCATTCTGCCTAATATAGATATCCATCTGGACTGCTTTTATCTTCAAGTAGATACATTCTCAAGAAATGTCAACAAAATTGAACATTTGCTTAAATAAACATAATTGAGAAGATAAATTTATGCTTAGGAAATGTGCTTCAAAGCAAAATATTGTTTGTACCCCCATTTACCTCAATTTTTGCACATAAAAAAAACTATATTGAAGTACTGGTATTTAAAAGTAACAAATTATACAATTTATATACAAAAACAGGATATAACTAAATTATTTTAAATCCAAAGCACAGGAAAGTTTAAAGGCATATAATGACATTTAGTACTTGAAAAGTGGTTTTACATCTTCAAAGTTCTAAAGAAACAAGCACTCAAGAAAATTTCAGGCCTGTTTACAAAGTTCTGACTGATATGAAACACTGAAGTATCAAGAACGCAAGGGAGAAAATCACTTACATTTATTTATTTATTTATTTCCCCATTTCCCCTCTTTAATCCTCCCCCACCCCACCGCTGCCACCACTTTCACCCCTGACCTATGGATGTTGCTGTTTCACCTTAAGAACTTGATCTCTGAAGGTGGGGTTTCTCCTCCCACACGTTCGCAACATGCACTTGGGGCCTGGCACCCCCCAACCCAGCGCACTTGGGGGGACCTGGAGCACCCGGGGTATGGTCTGTGGCTCCACCTGGGGCGCGAACCTAGGACCTTCTGTGTGTAAAGCAGACATGTTAACCTCTACACTATGGAGCCACCAAAAATAACTTAAATTTAAAAGGCTACCATTACTATAAAATATATCAAGTATATTTGCAAAGATATGAAAACAGTAGTTAAAACACTAGTTAGGGGTAAGTTAGTAACATCTTTTTGCAAACTGATGTAAATGCATGTGTTTTCTAATATTTTTTTCACACTGCATGTGCCACATACTTCCTGTCATATCCATATTTTGGATAATTTTTATCATCCATATTCATCCTCACAACTGGCCATAATGCACAGTGAGTAGAAATGACCCTTTTGTATAAAAATTCTTGATACATGATCTCTGTAAACCAAAAGTTGATCAAAAGGTACATGTTTATTAGGATATATAAACTCATTTTTAGACTATTAGAAATTAGTGTGATTTACTTTGACCAATCTAAGATAGAAATGCTATCTTAGTATTTAATGTGACTAAAATTTTTTTTTTTTGTCGAAACTTGACCTTGAGTTTTGAGTGTTGGCATGTAAATTGTAAAAATAAAAATCTTCCAAAATATGTTGGCTAATATGTTGCTGAAATACTGTACTTTTTTTCTCCATGAATATAATACACCTAAAGGTGCCTCCTCTTCAGCGAGGGAGGAAGAGGAGTGGTCTGAAGAATATCCAAATGAAGTAGCAGGAAGTTTCCTGTCTTAAAATCCCTGTTTTAAAACTTCATAAAAATTTATTGCAAAATTAATTGGTATTTTAATTTTAAAATGCTGTTTCTCCAAATTTTCAAGTAAAATCGACAGTGCAGGAAAATCCAGCATTTTCATCCTGTAGGTTTAGTAGCCTGAGGAGACTTCCAGAATCCCTGGCCTGAGAAATGGCATTAATCTATAGTTGTGACTATATAGCATTCTAAAAGTTGTTTTGGAAATCGTATAAAGGGCTTTTTTAGAAGTTAGGTGTGTTTACACTACACTGAACATTTCTAGATATTGAAAGCAGTTCTACATCTCTTAAAATATTCACTAAATATATAATTAATAGCTAAATATGAAATAAAGCAATTTCCAGTGGTAACGATATTCTCAAAGTAGCAAATAATCTAGCAAATAACCTAACTTCTTAATTCTAACAACTAAGTCTTTAAAACATTATCATGTTAAATATTGCAATATACTGAAATTATACTGAAAAAATTATATCATCTGCCATTGAAACCTTGGAAGAAGTTATTAATAAAAACACAGGCTTTCCAGTGATTCTTTAACAGGGCTAAACCCAGGTATTGTTTCTCTCTTTTTTGGGGGTGGGGTGTACATTTTGTTTCTGAAGCAAGTACTAAGCTTTAAAACATATCAAATATTGATGCTTTCTGAAAGGACACAAACTAAAAGTATGCTTAGGATCTGGTTTACTCATAAAATTTCTGCTTTGTGGCATTAGTAATGATATTATATTGTACATTATATGCATGGCCTGTTTATATGATTTTCAAAAAGAGAATATTGTCTTAAACTAATTGATATGGTTGAGTCAATATTCTTTCCATCGGAAATATGAAGTGGCAAATGGTTTCAAAGTGCTTTTGGAAGATTCCCTTGTATTACTGAAAGGCACATGAAGAGTATTTCCTGTTGGTTTAGTAGTGGGGCTTTCCAGAGGCATGGAAGGCTTTCTGCTTGAAGACTCTGTAGAAACTTCTCAGTCCAGGATGGCCTTCAGTAGCACTTGGCACCAGCAGCACCCCCATGATGAACACTGCCCAGCCACCTAGCAGTCACTGAGTATAATTGTTCTGAGGGGAGGGTACCATTGCCTGGTGGGTCCCCAACTGTGGTGGCTGTGGCTCTAGTGAAAGCAGTCCTTCTGTTCACCCAAGCTCACTCCGTGTCCCCTCCCACCACTTGCCCCTCCAATGACAGGGTCTGCAGAAGGCATAGCACACACCAAGCCAGGGAGGCAGGATGGGGCAGGGCTCTCAACTAATTTTTTAAGTTAACCTTTTGCTTAATAAATTCTCACTTAATTGCCTTGTGGTCTAGGAATGAGTGGATTTTCGTGGTGATGGACCTGCTCACTCTGAACACCAGTGCCAATTTGGCTGCACAGGGGGCACCAGGGACTTACAGGGGTTGTCAGAGTGAGGGCCAAGACTAGGCAAGACTCTGTACAGAAGTTCTGGTGGTATCCATTGTAGCTCTTTGAGCCCTTACCCCTCCCAGTGTGCGGACTCAGTGCTGCCATAGCACAGATGTCATCAAACTGGATAACAGGTCACTCTGCCCAGAGCATTTCCTGAAACTATGCCTCCCCCAACTGTGGCCCCACCCAAGCCACATCCAGGTGTGTCCTCACTTATTCAGGTACCCTTTACTGAGAAGCACCTAGACCCACACTGTAGGCAGCTAGCCTCAGTATCTGGTGTGGCCTTTTGGGGCAACAATAAGCATAGTATCTGTGAATTGCTTGCTGAGTTTAACAGTTGGCCCCAGAGGGGCACAGGCTGGGGCTAAATTTGGCCTGCAGCTGAATCCCTCTTAGAACTGTGCCACTGGGCACCTACCACACAAAGCCACACTAATAAGATTGGGAGACTCAGGAGCTTTGGTCAGCACATAGGAACAGACATGGAAAAGCAGCAAAAATGGGAAGACAAAGAAGTAGAAACTATATGAGAGACTAGAACAGAGATCCAGAAATAATGGAGTAAAGCAATCTAACAGATGCAGACTTCAAAACACTGGTTTTAAAGATGCTCAATGAACTTATGGGAAATGAAGATGAAACTCAGTGAAAACTTTAACAAAGAGATAAAGAACATAAAAATGAAAATGAAAATTATAAAAGGGAACCAGTCAGAAATGAAGAACACATTATCTGAGATGAGAAGTATATTCAATAAAATAAACAAAGTGAATAAAGAAGAGGATCAAATGACCTATATAGAGGATGGGAAAGCCAAGGACACTCAATCAAGAAAAAAGAAACCAAGACTATAATAATAATTTCAGGAGCTTATGGGACACAACTTATGGTAAAAATATCCATGTCTTGGGGTACCGGAAGGAAAACAAGATGTTGAAGAGCTATTTGAAGAAAGAATAATGGAAAACTTTTCTAACCTAGTGAAAGAAAGACATAAAATCTCAGGAAGCTCAGAGAGTCCCCAAAAACAGGAACCCAAAGAGGCCCACACAAAGATTAAAATGCCAAAGGTTAAATAGAAAGAGAGAATCTTAAAAGTGGCAAGAGAAAAACAGTTAGTTACTTATAAGGGATGACCCTTAAGACTGGCTTCAGATTTCTCAAAAGAAACTATGCAGGACAGAAGGGCCTGGCAAAAAATATTTAACAGGAAGAAGACCCAGGATAAACAACCAAGATTACTTTATCCAGCAAAGCTATCATTTAGAGTCAAAGAACAGATAAAAAGCTTCCCAAACAAAAATAAGCTAAGAGATTTGATCAACATTAAGCCAGTATTACAGGAAATGTTGGAGGGATTTCTTTAAGAAGAAGAAATATGTATCAAAAACAGGAATAAAGAATGGTAATGACTAAATTCCTATCATTGATTACCTCAAATGGAAAATAATTAAGTGCTCCAACCAAAAGATAGAGTAGCTGAATGGATAAGAAAACAAGACCCCTACATATGCTGACTACAAGAGACACACTTCAGATTAAAAGACACACACAGACTAAAAGGAAGGAGATGGAAAAAAATATTGCCTTGATGGACCTAGAGAGTATTGTGCTGAATAAAACGGGTCAGATAGAGAAAGACAAATATCACATGATTTCACGTACATGTGAAATCTAAAGAACAAAATCAACAACAACAACAACAACAACAACAACAACAACAAAAGTGGGAATAAATTCATAGATACAGAGAATATTTGGAGAGATACTAGATGGGAGGGGGATTGAAGGGGACATAAAAAGGCATAAAAAGGGATTAACAAATGGATAGTTGCAGAATAGACATGGAAATGTAGAGTATAGCATGAGGAAGATGGTTAATAATATAATAAATATGTAAGGAAGAAGAGGGGTACTAGATTTAGTGGGATGATCATTTTGAGAGTTATGTGGATCTCTGATCATTATGCTATACAACTAAAACTGCGATATTATTATATGCCAACTATAATTTAAAAAATCTCATTGAATTGTGCAATGTAAACACAAGCAACTAATTGTATATCATATTCAATAAAGACAGAAAAGAAAAAAATAAAACAAAACAAAACATAAAGTAACAGGTGTTGATAAAGATGTAAGGAAACTAGAACCCTTGTGCACTGCTGGTGGGAATGTAAAATGACACAACTTCTATAGAAAACAGTATGGAAGTTCCCTCACAAATTAAAACTAGAATTACCATATAATCTAGCAATTTCACTTTTGGGTCTATAAACAAAAGAATTGAAATTAGAGCCTCACAGACATATTTGTATACACTGTTCATAGCAGCATTATTTACAACAGCCAAAAGGTTCAACTCAAGTGTCCATCCATGGATAAATGGATAAATAAAATGTGGTATATGCATACAATAGAATATTAATCAACCTTATAAAGGAATGAAGTACTGAGACATGCTACAACATGGATGAACCTTGAAGACATTTACACTAAATAAAATAAACCGCACACAAAAGGACAAATATTGTGTGATTCCACTAATATGAGATATATAGTCAAATTTATACTGGCAGAAAGTAGAATGGTGGTTACTAAGGGGGGAATAGAAATTAGAGATTAATGGGTATAGAGTTTCAATATGGAGAGATGAAAAATTTCTGGAGATGGATAATGGTAATGATTGCAGAACAATGTTAATGTACTTAATGCTACAGAACAGTATACTTAAAAATGGTTGTAGTGGTAAATTATGTTATGTGTATTTTATCACAATAAAAACATACATTTAACATCATATGTAATGGTTGAAAACTGAATGCTTTTGCCCTAAAATAAAAAAAAGACAAAAAATGCCAACTCTCACTACCTCAATTCAACATTGTACTGAAGATTCTAGCTAGGATAATTAGGCAGCAAAAATAAATACAAGGAAATCTAGTTAGAAAGGAAGAATTAAAACTATCTCTGCAGATGACATGATCTTGTACCTTGGATTTTCTAAGGAATTAACACACCCAAGATCTATTAGAACTAATAAATGAATTCAGTAAGGTGGCAGGATATAAGATCAACATAGAAAAATCAATTGTATTTTTATATACTAGCCATGAACATTTTGAAAAGAAAATTTGAAAAATAACTCCATTAATAAGATGATGAAAATATAAAATAATCAGAAGTAAATTTAACAAAAATATGCATTACTTGTACACTGAAATCTAGAAAATAATAATTGAAAGAAAGTTTAGAAGACTGAATAAATGGAAAGACATCTTATGATCATGGATTAGAATATTTAATATTGTTAAATGGCAGTGTTTCTCAAATTGAACTACAGATTCAACACAATTCCCACAAGACACTAGCTACACTGGGAGGGGCAGAAATAAACAAGATAATATAAAAATTTTATGGAAATGTAAAGGACCTGGAATACAAAGCAATCTTGAAAAAGAAGAAAAAAATTAAAAGCTCACATTTCTGAATTTTGAAACCTACTACAAAGCTATAGTCATGGCTGTGTGGTACTGGCAAAAATATAGGTGTTCAATTCAATAGGAATAGACTTTACAGTCCAAAATAAATTTTTACATTTCTAATTAATTGATTTTGACAAGGGTGCCAAGCATAGTCTTCTCAAGCATCAAACAATTAGATATTCACATATAAGGGCAAATTTTTCCACTAAAAAAATAAGCAAAAATTATCAAAATTAAATCCATTATAACTTAGAAAAATAGTCAAAGGTTTACAGCAATCAAAGAAGTGCTAAATCAAGAGAAAGCAAACTGAAGCATTTAAGGAAATGTCTGTCAAACCACTAGATGACCACTAAGCAAAAGGAACAGAGAATTCAGGCATCATACAACAAAGAATAGTCTTTAGAAAAAAATAGTTTAGAAAAGTCACTAGATCTGAAGTCTAGCTGATCATAACATGTGTCTGATAATATAAAGAAGGAGCCACATCAAAGCCAGTAGAAGGGGCAAAGTCATGAATCAGGCTGGGAGGGAGAGAGAGGCTGCAGAGGCTCCCCTGAAGGAAAGGGGTGTCCTGGCCTCATTTGGAGGCTCCTCAGCCTGGGGTCCCAGCCCAGGGAAGAGGAAATTCCAATAACTTTGACTGTAAAACCTGAGTGGATTTCAGCCGCCTGGATGAGATAGGAGACTGAAAGCCTAGATGCCCCTTTGAAAGACCCACACACAGGCTTTCTGACCTGTGGACACTCCCCGGGGACACCCGTGCTGTGTCAGAAGCTTCTGTGGGATTCATACTGAGAAAGTCTGCATTACCTGGAGCCCGAGGGAGGGCTGGAAGGGCAGCCACCATTGTGCCTAAATCCGGCCCCTCTAACAGGCAATCTACAGACCTCACCAGCTTAACTTGCAGACTCCTCCCATAGGGCCATTTGGAAGCACTAACCTGAGGAGATCAGCCTGCCCTATCCAACCTGCAGATTAACCCAGGCTTTTGTTGCTGGGTGGATGTCACACCCTGCACTGATTCAGGGCCAAACATTCACATCTGGCAGCCAGCACTGTGAGCACACATTTCCGAGATAGCTTCAGGCAGATCACTGCTGCCAACATGAACTTGAGCATATCTTGGGGATCTGTGGGCAAGTCCCAGACAGCAGCTGGTCTTGCTGTGCTCCGGGACTTCTGCAGGAATGCATGAACAGTTACCAAAGTTATGCAAAATTGAGGCTGTATTGATCTGACTGCCAATGCTTCCCTGAGACCTCTACCCACCCTACCCACAAATTGCTCCAAGTGTCCCATTAACAGTGAACTACCACCCCCCTTTCTCCCATTCCCAATCCATACAGGCAACAAACTTTGGCTAGCACAGGGCGGGCATTGCACAATAATCAATTGCAGGCAGATCTCTGCTGCCTGCAAGAGTTGCAATATTGCATCTGGGGAGAACAGGGTTTGTGGGACCGCCTTAGACAGCAGCTGGTCTCACTGTGATCTGTGACCAAAACAGGAATGCCTGGGCACAGAAGTTGCAGCAAAACTGAGGCTGTATCAGCCTGATGGCCCTTGTCTCCCTGAGATCCCACTTCACCCAAGCCACAAAGTGCCTGCAGCCCATTAACAGGCAGCCTCCCCTGCCTTGCTTGGCTCTAGGATTGCACATTCTGCACTAGCAAGACTTTGGCTAGTGCAATAAGTGCCTTTTGAGGAAAACAGTTTTGGGCAGAACACTGCTGCCTATACGAGCTGCGATATCTCTTTAGGGGATCGCAGAATCTGTGGGACTGCCCCCGAGAGCAGCTTGTCTCCATGTGATCTGCGGCTACTGTGGGAACGTGCAGACACAGAAATTGCAGTAAACTGAGGCAATATTGGCCTGACAACTCTTGACTCTCTGAGCTCTTGCCCCATCCAATACACAAAGTGCCCACTGCATGCTGATAGGCAGCTGCCCCTGCCCTGAGGTGGCTTATTCAGCCCCAGGTGGGCAGCAGCTGACCTTACTGAGATTGGAAACTCATACAGGGAGCCACAGAGACAGCGCTGGAATATAAACTGACACTGCAGTAGTAGGGGAAAATTCCTTCAATAGACCCAGGAGATTCCTGTAGTCCCTGCACCACCCAACATGCACATCACCCGGAGGCTCTTTCAGTTTCAGAGACTTACTGACAGGCAACTGACAGGCAGTATCAGATCTGGAGGAGCACTGGTCCCCCTGCTAAACTGCCCTAGGTCAGGGATGGAGGACAACTGGACCACTGCCTATAGCATTATCTCTTCCACTTACCTATAGATACAGCATAGGCAACAACCATCCATGGATCACTTTAAAGTTCCTACTGGGTAACCCTGAGCAATCAAAAGCAGTGGCTGACCTTGGCCTACTGGGGAACTACTCCGAAGAAGCCACAAAACCAATGCATCTGGAGACTGGCACCAGATCATAATGGAGCAACTCCTGACTAGCTCCATTAGCAGTACACACAAAGGGTGGTCTAAACAAGTACACAAGCCTGCTAGGGCAAATCCCACTCAGAGGGATCAGCCCCCACACAGCAACTCTTACCCTGTGGGTGCAGCCAGTTCCCACAATAGCCTGAGTGTTAATCACATCTACTGATGTGCCAACAACAATAAAGGCTTGATGACAATAGAAGATCACACACAACCCACACAAAGATTATGTCCAGAGCCCCAGACATAGGGGATCAGGGAGAGTGCACCACTGAATCACACAGGACACCTTCTACATTAGGCCATCTGGCCAAGGCTGAGAGATGAATCGAATATTTCTGACACATAGAAACTAACACAGAGAGGTTAATAAAATGAGAAAACAAAGAAATGTGCCACAAATGAAACAACAGGAGAAAACTCCAGAAAATAAGCTAAATGAAATGGAGGCAAGCAACCTATCAAAGACAGAGTTCAAAATAATGGTTATAAGGATGCTCGATGAACTTTTGGGGAGAATGGATGAGTATAATGAGAACATCAACAGAGATAGTAAACATAAAAAAGGACATAGAAACCATCAAAAAGAAACAGACAGAAATGAAGAATGCAAAAACTGAAATGAAGAATGCACTAGAAAAATTCAACAGTAGATTGGAGGAAGCAGAAAATAGAATTAGTGAACTGGAAGACAAGGTAGCAGAATACACCCAAGCAGAACAACAAAAAGAAAAATAATTTTAAAAAATGAGGATAGTTTAAGAGACCTCTGGGACAACATGAAGCATAACAATATCCAGATCATAGAAATATCTAAAGGAGAAGAAAAAGAACAAGGAATAGAGAATCTATATGAAGAAATAATGACATTAAACTTTCCTAACCTGGCAAAAGAATTAGACATGCAATTTCAGGAAGTGCAAAGGGTCCCAAACATGAGAAGTTCAAACAGATCCACAGCAAGACACAACATAATTAAAATGCCAAAGTTAAAGACAAAGAGAGAATCTTAAAAGCAGCAAGAGAAAGGCAGCTAGTTACTTATAAGGGTATCCTCATAAGAATGTCTGCTGATTTTTCAATGGAAACTTTGCAGGCCAGAAGGGACTGGCAAGAAATAATCAAAGTTATGAAAAACAAGAATCTATAACCACAAAAACAAGGCTTTCAATTAAAATGGAAGGTGAGATAAAGAGCTTCCCAGACAGGGAAAAGCTTAAGTAATTAATCACCAACAAGCCAGTATTACAAGATATGTTAAAGGAAGTTCTGTAAAAAGAGGAAGGGTATAAAAGAAAATAGAAAAAACAAATACAAATAATAAAATGGCAGTAACTATGTACCTATCAGTAATCACTTTAAATGTAAATAGATAAAATTCTCCAATCAAAAGATATAGGGCAGCGAAATGGATAAGAAAACAAGACCCATGCATATGCTGTCTACAAGAGACACACTTCAAATCAATGACACTCACAGTCTAAAAGTAAGGGAAAGGAAAAAGATGTTTTATGCAAATGGAAATTAATAAAAAGTAGACATAGTAATACTTATATCAGATAAAACAGACTTTAAAACAAGGCTATAATAAGAGACAAAGAAAGGTATTACATGATGATTAAGGGATTGATAAATCAAGAAGCCATAACCCTAGTAAACATATATGCACCCAACATAGGAGCACCTACATACATAAAGCAATTATTGATTGACATAAAAAGAGAGATCAATGGTAATACACTCATAGTATTGACACCAATGGACAGATCTTTCAGGCAAAGAATCAACTAGGAAACAATGGGCCTAAAAGACACACTAGACAAGATGGATTTAATAGATATTTTCAGAACATTTTACACCAAAGCAGCAAAACATTCATTCTGCTCAAGTGCACATGGAACATATTCCAGGATAGACCACAGGCTAGGACACAACACAAGTCTCAATAAATTTAAGAATACTGAAATTATATCAACCATTTTCTCTGATCACAATGCTAAGAAACTAGAAATCAACTATAAAAAAAAAACTGGAAAGCACACAAACACTTGGAGGCTAAATAACATGCTACTAAACAATGAATGGGTTTCCAATGATATCAAGGAAGAAATCAAAAGTTACCTAGATACAAATGATAATGAAAACACAATGACTCAAAATCTATGGGACACAGCGAAAGCAGTCCTAGTAGGGAAATTCGTAGCAATACAGTCCTACCTCAAGAAACAAGAAAAAGCTTGAATAAACAATCTAAACTTACACTAAAAATAAGCTAGAAAAAGAATAGCAAACAAAAACGTTTGACAAAGTCCAGGATCCATTTATCATAAAAACTCTGAGCAAAGTGGGAATAGAGGGAACATACCTCAACAAATAATAGTCATATATGACAAACCTACAGCTAACATCATACAAGAATGCCCACGTTTACCACTTCTTTTCAACACTCTATTGGAAGTGTTAGCCATAGCAATCAGACAAGAAAGAATAAAATGTATCCGAATTAAAAAGAAAAAAGTAAAACTCTTGTTGTTGCCAATGACATGATACTATATGTAGAGAACCCTAAAGAATCCACCAAAAGACTTATAATTTTAAATGAATTCAGTAAAGTAGCAGTAGACAAAATTAATATTCAGAAATCAGTGGCATTTTTATACACCACTGATGAACTTTGGAAAGAGAAATTAAAAAAACAATCCCATTTACAATAGCATTGAAAACAATAAAATACCTAGGAATCAAATTAACTGAGGTAAAAGACCTAGAAAAAAATGAGTCATTGAAAAAAGAAATGGAAGAATATACAAATAAATAGAAGCATATACCATGCTCATGGGTAGGAATAAACAACATCATTCAAATGGCCATACTATCCAAAGCAATCTATAGATTAAATGCAATTGCTATCAAAATACCAATGGCATTTTTCAGAGAGCCAGAACAAATAATCCTAAAATTTATATGGAACCATAAAAGACCCCAAACAGCAGCAGCAATTTTGACAAAGAAGAACAAAATTGGAGGTATCATACTACCCAATATCAAACTATACTACAAGTCTACAGTAATCAAAACAGCATGGCACTGGCATAAAAACAGATACATTAATCAATTAAACAGAATAGAGGGCTCAGAAATAAATCTACGCCTATATACTCACTTATTATATGACAAAAAGGTAAGAATATACAATGGGATAAAGACAGTCTCTTCAATAAATGGTGTTGCAGAAATTGGACAGATAACTGCAAAAAAAAAAAAGAAAGAAAAGAAAGAAACTTGACCATTTTTCTACATTGTATACAAGAATAGACTCAAAATGGATTAAAGACTTAAATGTAAGACCTGAAACTATAAAACTTTTGGAAGAAAACATAGGCAGTAAACTCTCTGATATTGCTAACAGTAATTTCTTATCAGATATCTCAATTAAGGCAAGGGAAACAAAAGAAAAAATAAAGAAATGGAGCTACATCAAACTAAAAAGATTTTGTACAGTAAAGGAAACCATCAACAAAACAAAAAGACAACTGACTGAATGGGAGAAGATATTTGCTAATGATACATCTGATAAAAGGTTAATATCAAAAAATATATAAAGAACTCATACAAGTCAACAACAAAAAACAAATTAATGAATGGGTAGATTAACCTATACATTCTAGAAACTCAATGAACTCCAAGGTAAACACAAAGATAATCTATAATCAAACCTTTAAAAGATAAAACCAAAGAAAATCTTGAAGTAGCAAGAGAGAAGTGGCTCATAATGTATCATGGATTGTGCTATATAAATAAGTTAAAGATGACTCCTGTATATTGCCTACATGCATTTTCTTTTTCAAATAGGTTAGGATCACTAATTCAAAGTCATTGGCACTAAATTCAAATTTTACAAATACACTGTTTTAAATATAGACTCAAAGCAGAGTTTTAAAAGCCATTTAGATAGGGCCTCTTTTGCATATCCCATGAAGTTAACATCTGCTAACCATATATAGGATAAACGTTTTGGCTATAAAGAACCCCAAATTTCTGTTGGTCTTTAGAACTTTCTGACCCTGAAACTCTCCACTTTGCTGCTGAGAAACATCTCTTAGACATCATATAAGCTCTGTCTCCAATTCTCTGCTCCCCTGTGAGTTTCCTTGCCCTTTTCCTCTTCTGGGTGGTAGCCCTGTGCCACTATCTCTGGACAGTATTTTGCTTTTAGAGACATCTCTAATGCACTTCTGTACAAGTGCTGCCCAATTAAGCTTGTTGTGCAATACTGTCATCTTGTGTTCCTGTCTTTTCCTTAATCAATTCTGAATCCTATAATTTACCATAGACCCTTAATAAGATTAACAGTGGATTTCTCATCAGACACCACAGAGGCCAGAGGCAGTGAGACTATATCTACAAAAGGCTGAAAGAACAAAACCAGTCAAACAAGAATTCTATAGCCAGAAAACTATCTTTAAACAATGAAGATGAAATTAAGGTGTTCCCAGGTAAACAAAATCTCATGGTTTTTTTTGACCTGCCCTACTAGAAATGCTTAGATAGAGCTCTACAGCTGAAATGAAAGGACACTAAACAGTAACTCAAAGCAGCATGAAGAAATAAAGATCACTGGTAAATGTAAGTACATAAGTAAACATAAAGCTAGTATTATTGTATTTTTGATTTGTAATTTTTTCCTTTATGATTTAAAAGACAAATACATAAAACAATAATTATAAATTTATATTATTGAGCACACTATATAAAGATGTAATTTATGACAATAACATAAAGGAGTCAAGTTGATGTTGTATAAAAACAGAATTTTTGGATATCATTGACACATTGGTATCAATTCATAGATTATTAGTTTAAGATGTGAATTATAATCCCCAAAGCAAGCGTGAAGAAAATAACTAAATAATATACAGAAAAAGAAATAAAAGCAGTATTGTATAAAAGATCAATTAAACTCAGAAGAAGGTAGCCATATAGAAATGGATGAACAAAATAAATAAATGTCATGTAGAAAATAATTTACAAAATGGCAGTAGTAAATCCTTCCTTAAAAATAACAACTTTAAATGTAAATGACACTAAACTCTTTGATTAAAATGCAGAGATTAAAAGAATGCACAAATAAGTGATACAACCATAAGCTGTTTGTAATAGGTTCACTTTAGTCCAAAGATACAAAAAGGTTGAAAATGGAAGGGTGGAAAAAGGCATTCACACAAACAATAACCAATCACAGACAATACAGACTGTAAGTCAAAAATTGTTGGAAAGTGAAGAAGAACATTATATAGTGATGAGAGTCAATCTATCAAGATGATATACCAATTTAAAACATATGCATGTAGCAACAGAGTCTCACAATATACAAAACAAAAATTTAGAGAATTAACGGGGAAAATATAGATAATTTCAATACTACACTGTCAAAAATGAATAAAACAACTAGACAGAGGAATAATAAGTAGAGGATAATAGTTTAAATCACCTAATTCTAACACATATGCAGAACATTTAATTCAATAACAGAATACACATTTTTCTTAAGTGCACAGGAGATATTTTCTAGGATAGTTAACACGTTGGGCCACAAAACAAGGGTCAATAAACTTTAAAAGATTTAAATTACACAAAGTAACACTCTGACCACAATGGAATAAAACTAGAATTCAAAAACAGAAAAAAGACTGAAAAACCCACAAATATGAGGAAATTAAACAAAACACAGTCAATGGGTCAAAGAAAAAATCACTGGAAAATTAAAAAATATTTGACATAAATGAAAACAAAACAACATACTAAAACATGGGATGCAGCAAAAACAATGCTCAGAGGAAAATTCATGACTGTAAATGCTTACATTAAAAAAGAAGAAAGATATAAAAACTAGTAACCTAAATTTACCACAGGAACTGGAAAGAACAAACTAAACATAAAGATAGAAAAAGGAAGGAAATAATAAAGATTATAATGGAGATAAATACAATGGAGAATAGAAAACAACAGAGAAAATCAACAAAACCAAAAGGTGGTTTTTTAAAAACATCAACAAAATTGACCAACCTTTTGTAGACTACTAAGAAAACATTATTATTAAAATCAGAAATAAAAAAAGGTTTTAATAAAATACCATGAACAGTTATATGCTAACAAATTAGATTACCTAGTTGAAATGGACAACTTCCTAGAAACACATAAACTACTAAAACTAATTCAAGAAGAAATAGAAAAATTTTCACAGAACTATAACAAGAAAGAGGTTGAATCAGTAATCAAAAGCCTTCCAACAAAGAAAAGCCCAAGAGCAGAGGGCTTTCATGGTGAATTCTACCAAACATTTAAAGAATTAACAACAATCCCTTCAAATTCTTTCAAAAAATCGAAGATGTGAGAATTTTTTATAATTAATTCTATGAGGTTATCATTATCTTGATACAAAAGCTAAACAGACATCACAAGAAAAACTACATATAATATTCCTTATGAATATATATATTAGTCCGCTTAGATTTTCATAACAAAATACCAGGCTGGGTGACTTAATAAAAATTTGTTTATCACAGTTATGAATGCTAGAAATCCCAGATAAAGGTCCAGCAGGTGTTGGTTTCTGGACAGTTGTCTCTTTCTGGCTTACAGATGGCTGCCTTCTCACTGTAGGAGAAAAGGAGAGAAAGGGTGAGACAAACAGACACAGAGAGAGAGAGAGAGAAAGAGAGAGGGAGAGTGAGAGAGAGAGATCTTCCTTTTCTTATAAGGCCACAAGCACGCTCAGATTAGGCCCCATCCTTATGACTTCATGTAACCTTAATTACCTCCTAAAGGTCCTATCTCCAAATATAGTCACATTGATGGTTAGGACTTCAACGAAATAATAGCAAACATAATTCAACAGCATATTTTAAAAGGATTATACACTATAGTGACTAAGTGAGATTATTCTAGAAACACAAGGGTGGTTGAACATATGAATACCAATCACTACATCATATTAATACAATGAGGAGAAAAGCACACATGATCACCCACATTGATGCAGAAAAAGAATTTGACAAAATTCAACTCCCTTTCAAAATAAAACCATCAATAACTAGTAATAGAAATAACTTCTTCAACATTATAAAGGGCATTTGTAAAAACAAAACAAAACAAAACAAAACCTTGCAGCTAACATTGTACTCAGAGATAAAAGACTGAAAGCTTTTCTTATAATACCAAGAATAAAATAATAATGCCTACTTTCTCTACTTCTTTTCAATACTGTACTATACATTCTAGCCAGAGAAATTAGACAGTAAAAGGCATTTAAATTGGAAAGGGAGAAGTAAAAATATCAACATTTGCACATGACATAATCTTATATACAGAAAATCCCAAGGAATCCACAAAAAGCCTACTAGGGCTTATAAACAAGTTCAGCAAATTTATAGAATTCAAGGTCACCACACTACAATTAGTTAATTTCTATATACTAGCAATAAACAATCTGAGAAGGACATTAAGAAAGTTTTATTTATAAGAGCATTAAAAAGAATAAAATACTTACAAATACATTTAACCAAGGAGATATGACTTGTACACTGAAAACTTCAAAACATTGCTGAAAGAAATTAAAGACCTAAATAAATGAAAAGCTGTCCTATGTCCTTGGTGCCAACTTTTTGGCACCAGGCACCAGTGCTCCTATGAGAATCTAATGCCTGATAATATGAATTGGAGCTAAGGCCGTGATGCTTGTGCTGGGGAGTGGCTGCAAATACAGATGAAGCTTCACTTGATTGCTGCTCACTTCTTGCTGTGAGGCCTGGTTCCTAATAGGCCACTGACTGGTACCCATGGCCCAGGGGTTAGAGAGCCCTGGGTTAGAAGACTTAGTATTGTTAATTTGACAATAGTCTCCCCAAAGTGATTTGCAGATGCAATGTCATCCTTTTAAAAACTAATAGTCTTTTTTTGCAGAAATAAAAATGACAATTCTAAAATTTGTCTAGGATAACAAAAGATCGAAAACATCCAAAACAATCCTGAAAACTAATAAAGGAAAAAGGTAGAAGATTCAGACGTTTCACTTTCAAAACTCACTAAAAACTACTATAATCAAAACAGTATGATACTGGCATAAGGATAGATATGTAGGCTATGGAATAGATAATTAACTCATATATCTGTGGTTAATTGATTTTCAGCAAGAATGCCAAGACCATTTAATAGAAAAGAAAAGCCTTCAACAGATAGTGCTGGGACAACTATGTATCCACATGCAAGCAAATTAGGTTGGACCTTTATCTTATACCACATATGAAAAAATAACTCAAAATGGATCAAAAACCTAAATGTAAGAGGTAAAAGTATACAACTCTTAGAAGAAAACAGTGGTAAATCTTCATAATTTTTAATTTGGCAGTGGCTTTTTAGATAAGACATTAAAAGCACAGACGACAAAAGAAAAATAAATTAGATGTCATTAAAATTTGAACTTTTGTGCATAAAAGGACACTATTAAGAAAGTGATAAAAACTACAAAATGAGAGAAAATATTTGTAAATTCTTTATCAAAACGGGTCTAGTATCCAGAATATATAACTAACATTTACAACATAAACAATCCAATTAAAAATGATCAAAAGAGTTGAATAGACATTTCTCCAAAGAAGATATACAAATGGCCAAGAAGCACATGAAAAGTTTCTTAACACCATTAGGCACTGGGGAAATCCAAATCAAAACCATAATGTGAGACCACAAGTAAGTGAAGTCCTATGGCATTTGTCTTTCTCTGGCTTACGCCACTCAGCACTTCTAGGTCCATCCATGATATTGCAGAAGGGAAAATTTTATTCTTTTTTTATGGCTGAATGATATTCCATTGTATATATGTACCACCTCTTCTCTAACCATTCATCCATTGATGGACACCCAGATTGCCTCTGTATCTTGGCTATTGTAAATAATGCTGCAATGAACATATGGATGCACATGTCCCTTCAAAGTAGTGTTTTGGGTTTCTTGGGATAAATACCCAGAAGTGGGATTACTGGGTCCTTCTTTGTCTCTGTTAGAGCCTTCATTTCAAAGTCTATTTCATCTGGTATAAGTATTATTACCTTAGCTTTTTGTTTGTTTGTTTCTATTTTAATGAAATGTCTTTTTCCATCCATTTACTTCGAGTCTATGTGTCTTTCAATCTGAAATGGGTCTCTTGTAGGCAGCATATGTATGGTCTTGTTTTTTTACCCATTCAGCCACTATCTATCATTTGATTAGAGCATTTAATCAATTTACATTTAAAGTAATTGTTGATAGTGTGATGACGTGCGACTGAAAAGGTCACAAAGATGTAGTAATAGGTTAAGGTTAAGAGCCTACATGCTAATCGCCATGTCTTGCTTGAACAGTTATTGTTTGACTATTACCCCTGGAAACCTAACAGTTGCCCATGGGAACCTAACAGTTATCCATGGGAACCTAACATTTTAACAGTACACTTTCTGCTTCTGTACTCCCGCTTGCACAACCCACCTTTAGGTTGACAGGTAGAGAATAGAAGAAATATTAGACCTTTGTGTAGGTCCTTGCTTTTCATAATTTTGAAAATTTTATGCCAATCCACTCTGGCCTGCAAAGGTTCTGTTGAGAAATCAGCTGATAGTCTTATGGGAGCTCCCTTGTAGGTAACTAACTGCTTTCTTCTTGCTATTTTTAATATTTTCTCTTTGTCTTTAACTTTTGTAATTTTAATTATGATGTGTCTTGGTGTGGGTCTCTTTGGGTTCATTTTGTTTGGGACCCTCTGCACTTCCTGGCCTTGTATGTCTAGTTCCTTAGTCAATTTAGGGAAATTTTCTGTTATTATTTTTTCCAATAGGTTCTCAATTCCTTGCTCTCTTTTCTCCTTCCGGTACTCCTATGATGTGAATGTTGGTACACTTAACGTTGTCCCAAAGGCCCCTTAAACTATCCTTATTATTATTTTTTGGATTTTTTTTTTGTTGTTGTTGCTGTTCTAATTGGTTGTTTTCTGTAATGTTAATTTCTAAATTGCTGATTCAATCTACTGCTTCATCTACTCTACTGTCGATTTCCTTTAATTCCTGACTGGTTCTTTTTATGTTTTCTATCTCTTTGTTAAAGTTCTCACTGAGTTTATCTACTCTTCCTCTAAATTCATTGAGCATCCTTGTTTCCAGTATTTTGAACTCAGCATCTGATAGATTGCTAATCCCCATTTTGTTTAGTTCTTTTTCTGGAGTTTTGTTCTGTTCTTTTATCTGGGACATGTTTCTTTGTCTCCCCATTCTGGCTACCTCCTTGTGCTTGTTTCTATGTATTAGATAGAGCTGCTATGTCTCTTGGTCTTAGAATGACCTTCTATAGTAGGTATTTTGTGGATCCCAGTGGCTTGGTCTCCCTGGTCAACTGAGTTGAGTGGTCCAGGTGTGTCTCTTGTATTGGCTATTTATGCCTCCTGTGTACTTGAGGCTTGGTTGCTGTTTGCACATCAGTGGAAGGGAGTGACCCAGGGGCTGTGTCACATGGGTGTGTAATGACTGGAACTGTTGTGCAAGGGCTGACCCTACAGAGCAGGAGTCACTTTAGCAGGGCTCTGGTGCCTGCCCTTTGGATATGTCATTCTCAGATGTGGCCTCAAGTAGTGCTCTGGCAGTCTAAAGCTGGACCTCGGGTATGCCAGCCTGGCACCTCCTGGGAGGAGCCCAACAGCTCCTTCCATACTGTGTTCAGCACAGCTTGCTTGATACCTGAGTGGAAATAGTGGGAGATGCTGAAAAGAAAGAGAAAGACAAAGGTGGGATCAGGAGGACCACTATCCACTGATGGTGGAGTAGTGGCGCAGTTTTGTTTTTGCAAGCTGCTTTTATACCAGAGCATACAATTTCTAGCTAGGATAAGATCATCTTTGTCACAATCAGCTAACCCACATTCTATTATAAACTTTTGCCGTTCTATCTGTTCACAGCTATAAGTGTACTTTCCTGTCTCAGAGAAACACCACATTGTTTCCCTAACAGTTCATACGTCCCCATTCTTAGGAGGGTTCATTGAGGTGAGGCAACCCTTGGCTGGCCTCACAGATTACAAGAACCTTGTCAGCTTGCAGTCTGCTCTCCACACTTCTAAACTCAGCTAAAGCATATGCTATACCTGAGGCCACCTGGCATGAACCACCAAGCAATCTACAGATGGCCACCACCTGCTTTGGGTTGAAGGTACCTCAAGAGGCCAAGCCATGAACCAAGGTCGGCTGCCACTAGAGCCACACTTGGGGCTGCTCAACAAGCGATACAGGACATGCCAAGGCCAGACGTTGTTTTGTTAGGGTTTGTAAATCTTTGAGAGATTTTGAGAAATTCTGGAACATAAGCCAAGACAGGCCGTTTGTATGGAAAAGCCACTGAAAGTGGCTTGGGTGGGCCCACAAATTTGGAGGGGCAGAATCCCAGGGAATCACCAATCAGAGTTGGGCAACCAGTATTAGCTAGGTCAATGGAGTCTCAGATATGGTGGCACTTGTGTCTATATGCAGGAAGAGAGCGAGCTCAACAAAGAAACAATGATTTCTGTCAGTACTTATGTTTGGTAGAAAGCTGCCCCTCCAGCCCTCGTTCTAAAGGCAGAGAACTCAGTTCCTCTCTATATGTCCTTAGCATCTTTCAAACTGCTACCCCAGTGCTGGAGCTCAGAGTGAGTTTGTCAGTGAGCAAGTCTAGGCAGAGGCCCTTTAAGAGGTTGCATGGGACTCCAGAAGCCCTCTGTCTCACTTAGCCACAATTTCTGCTAGTTTTCATAGCCAGAAGTTATGGCGATTTCTCTTTCTAGCACTGGAACCCCAGGTTGGGGATCCTGGTGTAGGTCTGGGACCCCTTGCTTCTCTGACGGACTCCTGCTGCCGAGATATATTTCCTGATTTTTAACTGACATGTGGGTGTGGGACCAGCTTGTTCCACATCTCTACCACTCTACTAGTCTCGAGGCATTTTTTTCTGTATGTCCTTAGTTGTAGGACTTCTGTTCAGTTAGACATCAGGCGATTCTTGATGATAGGTGTTCTGTAGTTGTAATTTTGATGTGATGAAAGGAGGCAAGCACTGTGTTTACCTACTCCACCATCTTGATCAGAAATCCTGGCAGAGAAATTTTAAAGGTAATGGAATGTTGTTTATCTTGAGAGGGGTTTGGCCATAGGTGCACACATTGTCCAAACTCATGGAATGGTGCACTTCAGAGTAAAATGTGACATTATGTATGTTTTATGTAAAAATTGCCATAAACATATTGACCTCTGGTTACTGATGTGCATGCTTGAAGCATTTAGGGGAGTGAAGGGTGCTGATCAGTAACTTAGATGCCAACTCAGATGAATTGATAGTAGACTGAGGGATTGATTTGTGATGAGGCAGGTGTAACAAAATTTTAACAATTGAAGAATATACACAGTAGCTAAATAGGGGTTCACTTTCGACATTTCTGTACATTTGAAATTTTTCATAATAAATGTATGGGGGGGAATGGGTTACCAAAAAATTTGTGTATCAGCTGTTTGAATTTAACAAGTAAATGCCTTTAATATACCAAAATACAATGCAATGAAATTGTGTCATTCACAATTAAATTTATTTGAAGAACTATTAAATTTATTAAAAGCATTATTTTATAGTGTCAAAGATATTGTCTCCCCATGAGACATAAAATAAAAGTTGTATAAAGGACCTTTTAATTTTTAAATTCTGACAGTGTAAGTCAAAATTACACTATTTTATACAGAGTTCTATGCAAACTCTGGTGATCTCTTCAAAGTCTAAATTTGTTGAGGCCTGAGATGACATTGTCCCAACCCCACCTCTACCTTGTCTGATGATAACTGTTTATCGTAAAATCCTCTCTACCATGTTTTACAGAAGAAAAGCAACAACACAATTTGTACACACGAGATTCCTGACTTGCTCTCCCCACCCTAGGCCCTTCTACTGTGCCTTTGAATAACAAAGCTTTAGCATTATTAAGTGGGAGGTGATATGGCCTTTCCATCTCTTTCTATTCTTGGCTTCAATTAATAATTAGTCACCTAAAAATGAGCCAATCTGTTTCACAGAGGGGGAGAACCTTGAGCCAAGCCAATTAGCATCTTGGTTCTGGCTGCTTAGAAAATTTAATTCAGTCACACAGCCTATTTAATGTCTCCATATATTATCTCCTGAAGAGGGAAGTCATGATTGTTAAGTGAGGATGCTCTGCATAGTGGGTTGTCTAGGAACACAAGGGCCAGCAGCTTTTGTCCAGTTCACATGCCTGCTCCCTTCTTCTCCTAGAATTCAGCAGCAGGCTCCATCCAGGCAGCACAAACCTAACCACTAGTGAGAAAGTGGCGGCTACCCTCAGATAGTTGCATATTTGAATGGGTCTTTTGTCTGCTTAGAAGACATTTTAATTCCAGTTACCAGTTGGCCTTCTCACAAAGCGGTGGCTGTAGAGAAGGGAAGTCTGTTCAGCATGTTGATAAAGGGAGATGAATTTGTAATCAGGCCATCATAAGTTGTCCCTTGCGTGGAATGAGTGCAAGGCCCAGAAAAAACTGAGGCCAGTGGAGGACTCCATAATTAACCAATTTAATTAGGGAGATTTGAGGATTATAGAATCAAGATATTGAGACTCCAGAAGTTAAGAAATGATCTAGGTCTTTTTTTTTTTTTTTTCAGGAAGCATCCAAGACTGGCAATATGGAATCATATTTTAAAAGAAATTCCAAGGCTTCCTGTGTTTTAACAACTGTTGCCAGGAGAAAAAATTTTTAATCATGTTGATTTAAAAACCTGCTCTTCTTTCTCAAGTGGCCATCAATAACAGCTGATTTTTAAAGAGGCTTTAAAGAGGTGAAAAATGGCCAATTGTGATGATAATAGCATCGATTACAGATGCTTATCACAGGCTTGGCCTTATGCTAAATGTTTACAGCTATCTCATTTCTTCCCCTCAGCAGACATGTGAAGTTGATGTTATTATTCACTTTTCAGAGGAGAGGAACCTGAGGCTTTAGGTTTAGGATTAAGAAACAAACATATTGATACAGGGACTCCAGCATAAGGTGACCCATTCCCTCCTTACCTTCTTGCTGCAGCTCTTATTCTTTCTCTGCTGGTTTTGGCTTTCCATCATCTTCCCACCCCCAGCAGGCCTCAGAACTGCAGTCCAGAGCACTGTCTTGAGCCTCCTTGGTGGGATAGTGCCCAAGTCATGGGAGGGCAGTGACACATCGTTGTTGACCACAGGCATTTGAACAGTCTACCCACGCTACATACATCTGATATACAGTAACAGAGTTTCCTGAACAAATAGCTACTGGGGCCTGGAACAGTCATTTGGCATGATCTTGTAGTGGATGGGATATCACAGAAAAAATTTTGAGAGCCAAACAGAGGTAGTAGAAGGCACTGTTTCACATATATGGCCTCAGGAGTCTTGTCAAACAGACTGAGATAAAATAGGAGGAAGACGGATAATAGAACTGGGAAGATATGGCATGGATCAGAGTTCAGGAGACAAGGCCAAGACGGGGACAGAGTTCCAAGAATGCAAAGTTTCAGGGGGCTCTGCTTGGGTAGAGAAATGAAGATGTGATGACTGGTAAAGTGCTGGTGGGAATGTGCCCCGAAGGAGGGTCTTGACACACTGGATGGATGCCCAGGGATACCTGGAAGATGTTCCTGAAATCCAAGCATAGCAGAAAACTAAATTAGTGTAAATCTGGCTTTGTTGATTTCAATGATAAAGACACGTGGGCAAAGCATATTCTCAAATCAGAAATGTAGTCCACGAAGTACAGAGAAGACCTTTACACTTTACATCGTTTGAGTGCTGCCTAAGAGGCCACAGGACACACTGACGGCAGCTTTGAACAGTGACGTGCTCTTGTGGCATAGCCAATGCCGGCTATGCCAAGAAAACAAACCTGTTTTCTTGACATGTGAGGTGCTCTCCCTTCTACCTTAAGAGTGTTTCATTCTAGGCCATGGGAAGGCAGATCTTCATTTCTCTAGTAGCTAGCATTGTTGAGCATCTTTTCATGTATTTGTAGGCTATTTGTATGTCCTCTAGAGAGAAGTGTCTGTTCAGGTCTGCCCATTTTTTGATTGTGTCATTCAATTTTTTTGTTGTTATTGAGTTGTATGAGTTCTTTGTATGAGTTCTTTGTATATATTAGGCCCTTATCGGAAGTGTTGCTTGAAAATATATTTTCCCATTCAGATGGTTGTCTATTTACCTTGCTAAAGTTTTTTTTTTTTTTTTTTGCTAATCAGGTTTTTGGTTTGATGTAGTCCCATTCATTTATTTTTGCTTTCACTTCCCTTGTTTTCGAGGTCAAGTTCATAAAATCCACTGTAAGTCCAAGGTCCTTGAGTTTCGTTCCTATGTTTTTGTTTATGCATTTTATTGTTTCAGATATTATATTTAGGTCCTTAATCCATTTGGAGTTAATTTTGGTGTGTGGTGATAGATACGGTCTACTTGCTCTCCAGTTTTCCCAGGACCATTTATTGAAAAGGCTCTCCTTTCTCCATTGTATGGTTTTGGCATTTTTGTCTAAAGTTATTTGCCCACATAAATATAGGTTTACTTCTGGACTCTTGATTATATTTCATGGGTTCGTCTGTCTGTTTTGCTGCCAATACCCTGCTGTTTTGATTACTGTTGCTTTGTCGGATAGTTTGAAGTTGGGCCGAGTGATGCCTCCAGCCTTGTTATTATTTCTCAGAATGGCTTTGGCAATTTGGGATCTTTTCTGCTTCCATACAAATCAGATGAATTTTTGTTCTATTTATTTAAAAAAAGCTGATGAGATTTTGATGGGGATTGCATTAAATCTGTATAATGCTTTAGGTAATAAGGTCATTCTAACTATGTTGATTCTTCCAGTCCAAGAACACAAAATATCTTTTCATTTCTTTGTTATCTTCTTCAATTTCTTTTAATAGGGTCTTGTAGTTTTCATTATATTGGTCCTTCACTTGTTTCTTTAAATTAATTCTAGGTATTTTATTCTTTTTGTTGCAATTGCAAAAGGACCTTTTTCCCCCCACTTCTTTTTCTGAGACTTTATTATTAGAATATAGAAAGCTATGGATTTTTGAACATTGATTTTGTATCCAGAGACTTACTGTATTTGCTTATTGTTTCTAGTAGTGTTCTTGTGGAGTCTTTAGGGTTTTCTATATAGAGAATCATGTCATCCACAAATAGTGACAGTTTGACTTCATTATCCACTATTTGGATGCCTTTTATATATTTCTCTTGCCTGATTGCACTCACTAGAACCACCAATGTTATAGTAAATAACAGTGGCAATAGTGGATAGTCTTGCCTTGTTCCCGATCTTAGAGGAAAGGTTTTAGTTTTTCACCATTAAGTATAATGCTGGCTGAAGATTTGTCATATATGGCCTTTATTATGTTAGGGTACTTTCCTTCTATGCCTATTTTGTTAAGTGTTTTGATCATAAAAGGATGCTATATCTTGTCAAAGGCTTTTTCTGCATCTGCTGATATTATATAATTCTTATTTTTAAATTTGTTTATATGGTGGATCACATAAAGTGATTTGCATATGTTGAACCATCCCTGTACCTCTGGGATGAAGCAAGCCTACTTGACCATGGTATATAATCTTTTTAATATGTTGCTGTATTTGGTTTGCTAGTATGTTGTTTATGATTTTGGCATCTGTGTCCATGAGAGATATTGGTCTGTTTTCTTTTATTGTGTTATCTTTACCAGGTTTTGGTATTAGAGTAATAATGGCCTCACAAAATGAGTTGGAAAGTTTTGCCTCCTCTTTAGTTTTTTGGAAGAGTTTGAGGAGAATAGGTATTAAATCTTTGAATGTTCGATAGAATTCACTGGTGAAGCCTTCTGGTCCTGCACATTTACTTTTTTGTAGGTTTCTGATATTTGTTTCAATGTCCATACTGCTGATCAGTGTATTTAGATTTTCCAGTTATTCTTGATTCAGTCTAGGAAGGTTTTATTTTTCTCAGTGTTGGTCCATTTTTTTCTAGGTTATTAAATTTGTTGTTATATACTTTTTCATAGTATTGTTGCATGATCCTTTGTATTTCTGCAATGTCAGTCATAATTTCCCCTCTCTCATCTCAGATTGTGTTTATTTGTGTCCTTTCTCTTTTTTCTAGTGAGTCTAGCCAGAGGTTAGTCAATTTTATTAACTTCTCAAAGAACCAGCTCTTTGTTGCATTTATTTTTCTATTTTTTTGTTTGTTTGTTTTTAATTTCATTTATTTCTGCTCTAATTTTGATTTCTTTCCATCTGCTGACTTTAGACTTCATTTGTTCTTCCATTTCTAATTTTTTTTTTTTAGATGAAGTGTTAGGTTGGTTTTGGGGGCTTGTTCTTATTTTATGAGGTAGGCCTGTAATGATATGAGCTTTCCTCTTATGACCGCTTTTGCCATGTCCTGAAAGTTGTGATATGTTGTACTATCATTATCATTCACTTCTATATATCTCTTGATCTCTCTTTTTATTTCTTCTGTGATCCAGTTATTCCTCAGTAGCACATGTTGTTTAATCTCCACGTATTTGTGGTTCTTCCTGCTTTCTCTTTGCAGTTGATCTCTAATTGCAAAGCATTATAATCAGAAAAATGGTTGGTTTGATTTCAACTGTCTTATATTTGTTGAGGTTATCTCTGTGTCCCAGTATGTGGTTGATTCTTGAGAATGTTCCATGTGCACTAGAGAAGAATGTATAAGCAGCTCTTTTGGGATGGAAGGCTCTATAAATGTCAATTATGTCCAGTTAGTCTAATGTATCATTTAAGGATGTGATTTCTTTATTGATTTTCTGTTTGGATGATCTGTCCATATCCAACAGTGGGGTGTTTAGGTCCCCTACTATGATAGTATTTCAGTCTGTTTCTCCCTTTTGTTCTGTTAATAATTGCCTTACATATTTCATGGTTTCCTGATTGGGAGTATAGAAATTAATGAGTGTTATGTCTCCTTGGTGCATGATTCCCTTTATCATTATGAAGTGTCCCTCAGTATCTTTCTTTAACTTTTTTTATTTTGAGGTCTATTTCATCTGATGTTAGTACCATTAGTCCTACTTTTCTCAGAATGCCATTTACTTGATATATCACTTTCCATCCTTTCACTTTGAGTCTATATTTGTCTTTGGAGCTGATATGTGTCTCCTGGAGGCAGGATATGGTTGGGTTTTGTTTTTTGATCCATTCTGCATCTGTGCCTTTTTATTGGTGAGTTCATTCTATTTGCATTTAGGGTGATTTTTTAGATATCTTTTCCTTTCTGGTAGCTTGGTGTTTCCATCGCTTCATTGTCCTTGTGTTGCTTCTTTCTTTCTTTCTTTCTTTCTTTCTTTCTTTCTTTCTTTCTTTCTTTCTTTCTTTCTTTCTTTCTTTCTTTCTTTCTTTCTTTCTTTCTCTTTCTTTCTTTCTTTCTTTCTTTCTTTCTTTCTTTCTTTCTTTCTTTCTTTCTTTCTTTCTTCTCTCTCTCTCTCTCTCTCTCTTTCTTTTTTGGTTTGGCTTTTGTACAATTTTCCTCTGGTCCTTCTTGTTTTAAGTTATATACTTCAGTTCTGAATCTTGGAATGTGGTACCATTATGAATATGTAAAAGATAGTTATGTGTGTGTGTGTGTGTGTGTGTGTGTGTGTGTATTCATCTATTTTCTTTTGCACGTACCTTATCTCCACTCTCTTTTGCATATTGGATATTTGAATACCCCTCTTTTCAGTTATTGTTATCTCAATTTGTTCCTATGTATGCTGAACATTCATTACTCTCTTGTTATAACTATTTTCTTCTTATTATATGTTTATAATGTCCTGTTCTTAGTATGGATTGCACTCATCTGCTTCTATTTGCCTAATCATCACTTTACTCCTAATTATTTTTTCTTTTGTCATTTTCTTTTAGTTAAAATGACACTTTTCAGTATTTCCTGTAGTGCAGGCATCGTGGTGGAGAATTCCTTCAATTTTTTTATGTCTGGAAAAGTCTTAATTTCTCCTTTAGATCTGGAGGAGAGCTTAGCTGGATGCATTATTCTAGGCTGGCAGTTCCTTTTACTTAATAGCTTAAATATTTGATTCTATTCCTTTCTGGCTTGTAAGGTTTTTGCTGAGAAGTCCGAGGATAATTTAATGGGTTTACCTTTATAAGTTACCGTTTTATCTCCCTGGCTTCCTTGAGAATTCTGTCTTTGTCATTGATTTTTGATAACTTTAATACAATGTATGTTGGTGAAGGCCTTTTTGGGTTGAGATAATTCAGTGTTCTGCTGACTTCTTTAATTCCGAATTCCAACTCATTCCTTAGATTTGGGATATTTTTGTCCACTATTTGTCTGAAAATGCTTTCTAGTCCCTGCTCCTTTTCCTCATTTTTGATAATGCCTATTATTCTTATGTTTCCTCTCCTGATGGTAGCAACTAGTTCTTGAATTTCTCTTTCATTATTTTTCATTCTTTGGTTTCTCTCTTCTTCCTTCTGATATATTTCTATTTGATATCACTGATCTTTTCATTCATTTGGTCAACTCTATTTCCACACTTGTTATTTCATTTTTCAACTCTTGCTGTATAGTCTTCATCTCCAGAAGATCTACAAAGGTAATGTTCAGTGAAAAAGCCAGAGGAAAAGGAATTTACTTTGTATGATTCTAGTTATATAATGTTCAATAACTGACAAACATAACCTATCGTGGCAGAAGATAGGAGACTGGTATCCTTTGTGGCATGGGTGGGTGGGAGTAAGGTTCATCTAGAGTCCTGGTAATTTTCTATTTCTTGATCTCAGTGTAAACATTTTGTGAAAATTAGGTGAACTGTACATTTAAGATTTGTGCATTTATAATTTTGTATGAATTTTATACTTAAAAACTATGACTAACATCTTTGTAATGATGGAGGCATGCTCATTCCTCAGCAAAATAACTATGTGGGTTTTAGTGGGTAGGAAGAAATGAAACAAGGAAGCAGTCACTTCTCTGTAATTCCTTCCTGGAATGTGTTATCTCTGGCTAACCCCTTACCTAAACATCCCTATCATGGACAAACTAAGTGGAATAAACTAGATAAGACCCAAAGAATTTCCAGGCTGGGGTTTGATAAATACTTGAAGTATTCACCCATGAATGCTGTGGAGTCTTTGTTACTTGTGATCACGTGAGGATAAATACCCCATTTGCTTTGGAGAGGCATCAGTGACTGTGCCACTGCAGTATGGATCTCAAATGATTTTAAGTAGAAGGCACAAGTAATGGTGGTCTAGGAAGCTCCCAAGACACATGACCCAATGCCAATTCTTTCACCAAAAGAACTAAGACTCTTGGATCTGCTCAATGAATCCCAGCTCATCTGGCCTGTCACAGCTCTGTGAGAGTTTCTTTCAATCAGGTCACATGGGCAGCTAAGGTATGTGCTCATGCCATGTCTTTTTCTTGCCTTCATTTCTCATACCTTGTTAGGCTCTGTGAAAATAGTGATAAACTGAAACAGATGTGGCTCTGGCCTTGACTTGCTATAGCCAAGTCTTTGGCGGTGCTCCTAGGTCCCACCACAGTCTTATGTAATCATTTTCATCCCTTCAGCAACTCAAAGGGATAGGAGGTGATCCCATATAACTTCACATCCTGTCTGAATAGCTTGTGTAGGTGCACACATAGCAGCTCCAAGGTCTTGGCTGAGAAACAATGAGCATCTTTATATTTCTTTCTGCCAAGGGCAGTAGTTCTCCTACATCACCCTGAACTATAATTATTCCCTTAACACACTTTACTGAAAAGTGAAGGCAATAAAATGTATGCCTATGATTCCTAATTCACTCACGAAAATTAGCCATATTTGTTCCATGCCTATGGCAATAGCATGGCACTTTCTTTGGCTCATTTCCTATTCTATAAAAATTTCTTTAGTAGAATTCACTATTCAGACTCTAAAGTAGTGTGTGGTTAGCTGTGAGAGACTCAGGAGAGCAGAAGGAAAGTTTAAATCATCAAGAATACACTGTGTTGATAAACTTACAATAACTCTCGTTAATTTTGCACATTCACTTTTCAGTTTAAAGTTTTCAGGTTTGGAAATAGACATCATATTTAGGCTAAATACCAAGCTGAAACTAAACTTTAGGGCATTTCTAAAATAATTTCTCCTTAGAAATTAAGGTGGAAAGCAGTGAAAAGCATGTTTTATATTGAGAAATGTACAAGCCACCCAGAGAATGTACCACAAATTTCCATGTACCTAACTATATAGTCTTGAAATATATGCCAAAGACACTCTTTTTTAAAACCTTTTAACAGCTGTGAAATTACAATGAGCCATTATCATGATGTTTTTCAATGGCTGTTGGCTGGGTGGCACATACTGTCTGTGCAGCCTTGAACTGACCCGTACTTCTAATGGCCATATGGATGATTGCAAGCTGTGCACTTCAGTCAGCAAGACATGCAGGGGCCATTTGGAGAGAGTTATAATCTAAGACATGTTGACACTTTTTGGTAACATCAATAAAGCAGCAGCACTGGTATGAATACCTAGGAAGGAAACCTCAGAGACAATAGTGAAGGGCTTTTAAAGAAACACTGTCTCAACATGCTCTTATGGGACCAGAGCTCTAATGGTCCTAACGGCTCTAATTAAAAAAGGAATTGAGAATCATCAGGTTCTGAAAGAAAACAAGGCTTAGAATACCTTAACCAATACATTTCACTCATATTTTTCGTTTTTCAGTTAATAGAAAAATTCATTTATAAATAACTCTTTCAATAAATATAAAAATTCTCACGAACAAGAGAGCATTGTGTCAGAGAAATTGGTAGCTTTTTCTCTTAGTGGTTTATAAAATAATGGCAGATCTTAACGAAAAACAATAGCTGTAGTGGTTGGAAAGAGTTCACATCTTGGAGTCTAAGTGTAGGAATTAAATCTTGATCCTGCTGCTTTCTAGGTATGTGATCTAGAGTTTCTCTTTGCTTTGAGCTTCTCATCTGAAAAAAATACCAATAAAAATAATTTCTCTCTTCTACATTGTTGTGAGGATATGAGATAATAATATAGGTAAAGTCCTCATCACAGAGTCTGACACACAGCACTCAGTCAATAAATGTGAAAAACTTTTATATCTACAATAAAAATGAATGGAAATATAGAGAAATTTAAAAATATATTATAATTTGTGAGATTTTTAATACACACCTCCCCAAACTTATAGAGATCAAGAAAGTAAAAATAAGCAGGGCATTTGAACAACACTGATGACAATATTTATATAGTAGATAATAGGTCTTTTGACCCATCAGAGGATACACATTATTTTCAACTATACATAGTGCAGTCACAGAAATTGGGCATGTATTAAGCCATAAAGAAATCGTTAGCAAAATATAAAAAATAGAAATCACAATATAGGTCACACTTTCTAATCACAACACAATAAAATTAAGTATATACATGTATACACATATCTATATATACTTAAAATGATAAACTACATAGAAAGAAAGAAATAGTATACAAAAATGCATATACAAGGTTTATTGTTGTTAGCAATATAAAAAATGCAAACAAGTCCTCTTTATTAGGCAAGTAGTTAAATAACATGGCACACTCACACTTCGGAGTGCCAACAGCAATGAAAAAGAATGAGGTAGACTTAAATGCATGGAATGATATCGCAGATGAACTGTTAAGTGAAAAAGTAGTTTGAATAGCAGTGATACACTGCATAATATAATTTATGTAAAAACAACAAAATGAAATTATATTTCTCATGAAATGAAATCTATTTCATACTTATACAGACACATAAAATGTAATGCAAAGAGAAAACTGTAAAGGTAAATTCTGGGATATTATATCAATGTGGCAATGGTGATTGTCTCTGGTGGGGCTAGCATTGAAGGTTGTGTGGGTCAAAGTAGGCATTTCTTGTCACCTGCATTACTAATGCATTACTGATATATTTTTTAAATCATTAAAAATAAAAAAGAAGGTGGAAAATGAAAAAAAGTCTTGGGTACTACAGTCCATTGCAAGTAAAAGAAAGTTTGCTTTTATTTTTTTCCCTCTTCTCACTAATTCTTCATCCTTATCATCTTCTAATAATGTTTACAGAATTTCATGAACTTGATAATTTTCTGTTTGCATAGAATGTCTTATATTTCTCTGTCTGTGGTAACTAGTCTCCAAGATGACTGCCTCCTTGGAGTCATATTCTTGTGCAGTCTTTCCCACACTGATTCAGTTGGGTGGCCTCCAATTGTGAGGCCAGAAAAGGCATTGAAGCTTCTATCTTGCTTTCTTAGATTTCTCATACTGTGGGAAGCCAGCCACCATGACACAAGGACACTCAAACAACTCTGTAGAGAGGCCTACTGAGAGAGGCACTAAAGTCTTCCACCAACAGCCAGCAACAACTCAACAGCCATGCGAGGGAGCTGTCATGGGAATGGATCCTTCAGCCTTACTCCAGCTACAGCCATGACAGTTTTTCTGGTCAATTCTGCTGTACAAAGGTACAATACCTTTGTACTCCAAAGTATTCCAAGGAGGATGCAATATCTTTAGTCTTTAGGACCTAATTATCTTTTTCTTTTCTAAGGGGTGAACCAGACTGATGGGAACATTATTCTGGCAAAAAGGACCAGACCAGTTTTGCAGAAGAGCAGAGGCAGTCTTTTTGGGTCAAGCATTTTCTGAAATGTGTTTGAGTGTTTTATGGGGTGAGCTCACTGAGTGTCCTACATTTGGTAATAGGAGCCTTGTGTGTTAGCTCAGCCATAGAAAAAAAGCCTTTCAGGACTGGTTTGTCACCAAGATGTCATCTGGTTATAAAATGACTGTCCCAGGTTTGATGAGAGAAGTAAGCTGATTTCTGGAAGGAGATCCTCCCCAGTGCACATCTGGGGAGCAGTGTGCTTTCCTGAGGGACCAACTTGCTGTTGCTCACTTTGTCCAGGATGAAAAGCAGGTCTGAATGGACAACTTGGATTTTCAGAGCTGGAAAGGACCCTAAAAAGTTATCTAAAATTATAGTGGAAGACTCTGCAGTCTTAAGAAAAAGAAATTCAATAGCACCTGTGTGCTGGCATGAGACTATCACCAAGGTGTGTTGGTGAGTGAAAAACGAAAGGTGCAGAAGGTGTGTATAGGAGCTGCCATTTTATAAATAAAACAAATAGTGTATTTGTTAGTGAATGTATGAACGACCTCTGGAAGCATGTATAAGCAGTGGTGTGTGGTCGGGGGAGAGTGCCATTGAATATCCTTTTGTAATTTTTTTAAATCCAAGGAGCAGCATATTTATTCTGGGCTCTAGGAGACAGCCCCTGATTTCATTCCCCCTCATCATCACTAGTGACATGAGGATGGATCCTGGGCCACCTGAAGCCACAGTCCCTGGCTCCAGGTCCCATGCCATTCTCAGCCTGCAAGGAGGCAGTCTGTGTCAGAGGTAGAGATGGTACCTCCAGAGGATACCACAGCTGGACAGATGCCTGAGCCGGGGGGTGGGAAGAGCAGAAAGCAAAGGTGTATGTCCATGAGTCCAGCTGGAGTTTTACTTGCTGCCTGCCATGATCTTGAAGTACTGTAAGGCACAGCAAGCGGCCTGGCCATGAGTTGCCTCCCTGGTGGTTGCAAAGCCATGACACACAGTGGCCTGTGGACAGCTCCACCAGGCACTGGCAGAGCCTTTTGCTAATTTTAAGCTTGAACCATCTGCATTTATTCCTCTTCCAGAAATAAAGTTAAAACACACAATATACAAATCTGTCTAATCTAACTTTCATTTTACTGATAATCAAAGTAGAGACAAAAGGGCTGGATGGTGAGCCTCAGGGTTGGGACTAGAATCTGGATCTCCAACTTTATTTCTCTTTGTTGTTACTTGTCTGGACTTTTTAGAGACATCTGCTGACTCCTTGTATCTTGTTTTCCTGGAGATGCCTTGGGTGGTATTATGCCACAGGCTAGACTAGAAAGAGAGTTCTTTGGGGACCCTCTCTATTTTGTTGCTAAGCCTTCATAGGCATATGTGCCATCATCTATCAGGTAGGGTGGTCCTGAAAAGTGAGTGTTGAGCCCACAAAAAAAGCAAATTTTTCAGTTGCAGAGGTTAAATTTAGTTGTGTTCTTAAGGATTTCAGATGTGATATGTAATGCAGACATTTTTAGAGCCCATACCTTTTACACCTGAGTATGATTTCCAGTTAGGTAACCATCATTTGAAAGATTCTTCTTCCTAACTATTTCATGGTTTTACTTCTTTGGGGATCAACTTGGCCCTCTAATCTCTCCCCGCTTCAGTCTTTTCCTTCTTTGAAGCCAATATCCATATGACAGGAAAAACAGTAAAGGATTACAAAGGTGGTTGTGGTAGTGGTGAGAAACTAAAACCCAGGGTTTGATTGCCTACCTGAGCTATAAAACTTTTCTTAACAACCTCATTCTTCTCAGATGTATGTTTTTCAGCTCTTGCAAATGGGAATTTTATGTACCTTTAATGATTTTTACTCTGTTCATTAATGTTTCCCAGTCATTTGTTATGTACCCTTAGCATACTAACTACAATCTTATGTTTTTTAAATGCACATTTATCATCTCCATTTTAAAGAGAAGGAAACAATCTCAAGAAGGCTGAGTAAACTACTCAAGTTTCATACAGCTTATAGGGAACAAACCTACTGTCCTCATGGTCTCTGTCATTAGGCCAACTGGCTGCCCACAGAATGTTTTCCTCCCAAAGCAGCTGATTAGAGAGGCATCTCTTGTTACAGTGGGTCTCAGAGGAAGGTCCCCAACTTAGCTGGGCCAGAGGAGGCTTCCTAGAGGTGGGAGCTCTTGGCCAAGGAAGAAAGAGGAGGTGTGCCCCCTGTAGTGGGAACAGTGTACATAAAACTCAAAGTGGGGGAAAGAACTTGGCTCCTTGGAGGTGTGGCAAGATGTAGGAAGGTGGGAAATGGTTAGAGGGAGGGAGAATGGCTGAGGTGACATGCAAGTTTTAAAGATGCCCAAGTTCCAGGCCTCCAGGAAGATGCCCGTCCCATTGACACTGCAGCTTCTTCAGGGAAGCCTGTTTTGGGTTTCCTGGAACAGTTTTATGAAATTTTATACTTTTCAGTGAGATTTGGTTCATTAACTCTATAACTAAATGTGATTTATTGTTATACAGTAATTATGTGTAAGCAATGTTTTCATATGAACAAAACTGAATCAGAAACTTTCCTTTGCTACTCATGCTCTGATACTGAAGTCTGATCCTTCTGTATCTTCTGGATCTTTCTGGACCTTTGGGATTGAGTCCCTGAACAAGCTCTGGCTTACTCTCTAAACCTTCAAGCCATTGTGGCAGATGTTTTTGTTGTCCATCAGCTACCTGCCCTGTTGGTTGGGGGCTGCTTCTGGGGAACTAACTCTCTTGCATTCCCAGTTGTCATGTTAGCACCCATGCCAGAGAAAATTCCCTAGGTAGGGTGACAGGTGTTTGCAAGAAGTATCCTCAGCATGTACAGGTGTGCATGGATGGTATCTGGCCAGTGAATCTCATGATATTGTGCTAGGAGCTCTACTTGCCCTGATTTATTCAAGGAAAGATGTCTTTCAATACCATGCATGATACACACTGCAACCCTTCTCACTTTACAGATGAGGTGATGAAGGCTGTGGGAGGCCATGTTCATTGCTGAAGTTTGCACATCTGCCAAGTGGAAGAGTGAGCACTCAAGTTGACCTGGTCAGGTTTTTTATCTCTCAGAGCTGCTAGTCTAAATGATTCTTTGCACATCTTGAAGACTAAGGCAGGCCCTGCTCTCCATGGACCAGTCTCTTCTGTCCCAGGGCTTACATAGCCCTGCGGTGGCCTTGCTTCTAGGGCTCTGCACCAAACTGAGCATCCCCATGCCTCCAGCAACCTAGCTGTCTAATTTCAGCTTCCCCAAGTATGGTGCTAGCTGGTCTTCCTTAATCTGAAATTCTATATGCAAGTTGTAAATCTTCACTCAGGAATGAGAAGAGAGGCAGGTGACTGTGACTCACCTTTTGGTCTACGTGGAAGTGTCATGAAATTCCCTGATTAGGAATTTCCACCTTGCCCCTGTGAAAGGGAAGATCACAAAAGTGTTAAATACTTTATTTATATGGCTTTGCTTGTTCTGAAGAAGTAATGGAAGATAAACTAAAATTTCATTTATAAGAGTATTAAAGGATAATTTTGACGGAGTAAGTGCTGAACGTCAAAAGGCATTATGATGAACAGACTTTTAACACAGAGCTGAGGAAAATAGGCTAAAATACTTTCAGTAATGCAGTACCCAACATTTCCCCCATTTTTCCTGTCTTAATTAAAAGTACAGTAATTCAATTTCTGGTTAGATCATTTATGAACTTATAATTATAAATTAATCCTGGGAATTAGAGTTTGAGGCAAATCTGAATAGGTGGCCTTTTAAAAGCAACAACTACAAAAAAAGACTGTAGAAAAATCTTCTTCAATGAGATTAGATGGAAGTGGATAAAGCTGATTACAATCCTACTAAAGACAATATTTAGGCAGTATTAGTTCTAAAACAATAGTATTAATTCTTTAACAAGCATTATCTGCAAAAAAATCAATGATTAATGGGAAAACAGTGTGGCACATGACACAGGAGCAAGAAAAGGTTGAATCCCTGGGCACTGCCTGGCCTGTGGTTGGTAGAAGGTGCCCAAGTTTTAGGTTGTATTTGAGCATATTTTGGCCTTTTTACAATATGACAGCTCTATTGAGGTATAATTCATGCATCATAAAATTTACCTCTTTAAAGTATAAGTTTACGGTTTTCAATGATGGAATGTCAGTAATGTTCTGAGCTTCTCAGCAGACACTTAACTGATAAAATTGTGGGAGCTTTGCTGTGGTCCTTTAAAGGAGGAGTGTGTGTGTCTGTCTATACAGGTGTTGGGGGGCACAGTTGTTTGTACAGAACAATTTTTCAGAATATCACCTGGTAGGATGCCTTTTACCCAGGTTCCATCCAGTTTACAGGAACATTTTATTTGGCTCAAAGTGTATTAAAACAAAATTTGAGCTACATTGAAAAATAGGCCATGAAAACTGGATTTCTGCTTTTTACTGAGAGATCAGAAGATCTGTAGACTCTGGGTCCTTTTTCTCACATGGCCATGATGAGTTGGTTAGCTGAGTGGTATTGTTCCCTTGGTAAAGGAATATGTACTCCAGTTCACCCCAAACCCCAACACAACCCATCATTCTCCAACATGGAGGCTACAAGTCTGCACTTGTGCATTTATCTGTCTAAGAGGAAAGAAACATTCATTGGAGTGGCAAGTAACACTCTTGCTACTGTCAAAAGGATCTAAAAATGATAGATTGAAAAGACCCCATGGTGATTCTCATATTCTCATCACTTGTCTGGTCCCTATGCAATTTATTTTTCTATCTATCATCTATCTATCTATCTATCTATCTATCTATCTATCTATCTATCTATCTATCTATCATCTATCATCTATCATATCTATCATAATTTTAATTTAAAAAATTGGTAAGTTTGTTTCACATTAAACTTTTTTGGTGACAATCTAGGAAACAAACAACCACCATATATAGTGAGATGAGAATAGGTATTCAATTAAAAGTCTGGGTATATTAATTGAGTATTGAACGTAATATTTAGATTTAGAAAATTGAAGTTCCAGAGTTGAGGAACTTCAAGTGTGAAAAGAGAAATGCTGATAATCTCAGAAAGAAGTTCTCTGCCATAGCCCCATGAAGAAAACACTTGTTGTCTGGTCATAAAACAGCAGTCATTGGGGTCAGAGAGTCCATCTGCCTCAGCTGCAGAGTCACCACATCACTCTTCCCAGAGTAGTCCATATCAGTTAGTGACTGAGGTGGAGATATAGAGGCCCAGTCATTTTGACTCAATGTGGATGGAGCCATCTTTGCCTCAGAGCTCTGAGCTAGGATGGCCAAAGCTTCCTCCTGTTGTATCACAGCTAACCTCTCCTCTGCCCAATCCTGCTACCTCCTTCCTTTCATAGGTGTTGTACCCCAATATACATCTATTCCAAATTCCATCTCAGAATCTACTTTTAGAGAACCCAACCTATGGCATCTGGGTTGTTGCACAAAGACTAGAAATAAGATGATATCCTATGCTTTTCTAATAGCTGAAAGAAATAAATCCTTTCTTTGCTCCACTTTTTATTTAAAACTTACAGAAGAACTGAGTCATACAATGAACACTCATGTAAATAACCTTCAATTGTATTCACCACTTTACCACTTGACATTTGCCACAATTGCTTTCTCTCTGTCTCTATCTCTGTAATTCTCTCTCTTTCTCTCCCTTGACCCTGTATTTGAAGATAAGTACATTGCAGACATTTTGACACCTCACTTCTCAATACTTCAGTTCATATTTCCTAAGAGCAGATAAATTCTACAGAACTCCAATACTATTGCCACACTAATACAATAATATTATTCTGTTCATAGACAAATTTCCTCAATGATCTCAAAAATGTCCTTGATAATTATATATATTACAATCCAGGATTTAGTCAAGGATCGTGCATTTCTTATTGTTATTTGGTTGTCATGTGGTGTCCATGCTTCTGAATTTGCAATCTCTGCTTTACACATGTGGATTTAAAGTCTACTGATGTTCACATTGGCCTTATCAATGTCATTTCTTAGCCATTTCATTTAATGTATTTAAACACTTATGACAAATCTTTTAGGTGAGTAGAATGATTTTTATTTTTCTCTTGCTTTTTCTGTTCTCTCTTTCTGGAATCCCTATTCTGGTCATATTATTTAATTTTCCTGTTTGTCTCTTATTTTTCACCTCTTTTTACTCTATTTGCTGAAGAAAGATGTCTTCATTTTTATCTTTCCAACCCTTATATTGACTTTTAAATTTCTACTACCATGTTTTCAAATTCCAAGAGCTCTTTTTATTCTCTCTGTTCCTTTTTAATAGCATCCTATCCTTGTTTCATGGATGTGTTCTTCCCTTCTACCCTTGCCTGGTCTCTATTTCTTCCAGGTAGTATTTCCCTGTTTGTTTTCATCTCCATCTTCCACATTAAAGGCTTGCTCAGATGTCCAGTCATGTGTGGTTCATGATTTCCAGGAGGGATTAAAAGCAGATTGGAAGTCCTAGACAGAGTGCAGGCTTGTGGAGTTTGAGTTTCATTGTGATATGATCTCATGGGTCCTGTGTTTAGGAAACTCTGAAGTCTGTATGTCCTTTAGGGCTAGTCAGACTCATTTTTAGTCTTTTGTCTTCAGGACTAGGGTCTCATTCTTCCTCTCTAGGGGTATTCCCCTTCCCCCACCCCAATGTGGGCCTTTTCTTCATCCCCAACTCTCTTCTGTCAGGGTGGGGAGGAGAGCCTCCCATAGCCAGGAGTAGGGGAAGATCTAACAGTTTAACTGTTCTCAGCTCTTAATCTGTCTTTCTTTTGGCCCTACTCCCTTTACTCCTTTTTCAGATGTACTACCAGTTTCTGAACACAACAACTTCTTATTATGACAGATTCAAACATACTAAAAAATAGAGTAATACATTGAATTCCCATATATCCACTACCAAACATCAACAACTATCAATTTTCTTCCATTCTTGTGCCATTTCCCCACCTTTCATCTGCTAGTGTAGCTTATGTAATGCCCTTCCTCATCCCTAATATTTCCCTGTTCTGAAGTCTACCTCTTGTGAATTCAGTATAGCTACAGTGACTTCATTTTGATTAGTGGTAGCATGGTATATCTTTCTCCATATTTTCACTTTTAATCTTTTATTTTTTTAAGTGAGGCAACCCTTGTTTAACCTCACAGACTGCAAGGAACTTGTCAGTTTACAATCCCTTATTTTTTAAAAAAATTTTTTACACCTACAGCACCTGGTCTTCCTAAGTGGTCTCTCATCCAAGTATAACCAGGCCTGACACTGTTTAGCTTCTGAGATCAGACGGGATTGGGCTTGTTCAGGGTAGCGTGGCCATAGACACTTTTAATCTAACTGTATCATTAAGTGGGTTTATTATAGACAATGTATAGTTGGGACCTGTATATATTTTTATCCACTCTGACAATCTTGGTTTCTTAATTGATGAATTTAGACCATTCACATTTAAAGTGGTTTATTATTTACCATGCTAGTAAATATTTTTAATCATTGCACTGGATGCTTGCTTCCTTTTATCTCTCCTTTTCTTTCATCTTTTTTGGTTTTAATTGAGCATTTTACCAGTCATACTAATAAATTTTTTTTGATTGCCCTAGAATTGCAACTAATCTAAATTCATTATCAAAACCACTACATCATTTCATGGGTAGTCACATACCTTATATCAGAGCATCTCCAACTTTTCCTCTCATCCTTTCAAACATTGCTGTCAGCCATTTCACTTATCCATATACTATGATTACCTAATATGTTGCTATTATTACTTTAAACAAACAGCTTCCTATTAGATCAATTAAGAATAAGAAAAACAGTCCCATGAGCATTTCTCACAATAGCTAAGATATGGAAACAACTTCAGCGATTATCAACAGATGAATGGATATGGATGAAGAAGATAAATAGATAAAAAAGATGAATGGATAAAGATGGATGAAAAAAGCCATGAAAAAGGGGGAAATCCTGCCATTTGCAACAATATAGATGGGCTCTGAGGGCCTTATGCTAAGTGAAATAAGTCAGGCAGAGAAAGAAAAATATCATATATCATCTCACTTATATGTAAAATCTTTTTAGATTTAGCTGAACTCATGGAAACAGAGTAGAATAGTGGTTACTAGAGGTTGGGGGTGGAGGAAATGGTGGAGATATTGGTCAAAGAACACAAACTTCTAGTTATTAGATAAATAGGTTCTAGGGATCTAATGTATAGCATAGTGATGATAGTAAATAATACTGTATTATATACTTGAAAATGCTTAGAGTACAGATCTTAAATGTCTTCACCATGCAAACAGAAAAAGGTAACTGTGAGGTGATGAGCCCATCAAAGGCAGTTTTTTTCATTACTTTTACAGTGTTTTTGATTTATAGTGTTTCCTTTTGGTTCATTCTTAGAGTTTCCATCTCCCTGCTTCTATTACTCATCTTTTCTTGCATGTTGTCTACTTTTTCCATTAGAACTTTAAATTCCTGGTCTGATAAGTCCAAAATCTGTGCCATATCTGGACTCTGGTTCTGGTGCTTACTTTGTCTCTTCAAGTCATGTTTTTGTATATATTTTTTCTTTTAGGATAACTTGTAATATTTTCTTGAAAGCTGGACATAACATATTGGGTAACAGGAACTAAGGTAAAAAGGCCTTTGGCCTGAGGTTTTATGTTAATCTGGCTGGGACTTGTATGTATTTTGCCTGTGCTTTTGGTGTCATATCCAAAAAGTTATTGCCAAATACTACGTCATTAATCTTTCCCACTATGTTTTCTTCTAAGAATTTTATGGTTTTGGGTCTTATGTTTAGGGTTTGATCCATTTTTAGCTCTTTTTGTATATGGTGTAAAATAAGGGTCAAATTTCATCGTTTGCAAGTGGATATCCAGTTCTCCCAACACCCTTTCCCCATTGAATGGTCTTTGCACCTTTGCCAAAGATCATTTGACCATATATGTGATATTTATTTTTGGGTTCTTTATTCTATTTAATTTGTTCTATATATTTTTTAGGTGAGGCAACCCTTGTTTAACCTCACAGACTGCAAGGAACTTGTCAGTTTACAATCCCTTATTTTTTTAAAAAATTTTTTACACCTACAGCACCTGGTCTTCCTAAGTGGTCTCTCATCCAAGTATAACCAGGCCTGACCCTGCTTAGCTTCTGAGATCAAACGGAATTGGGCTTGTTCAGGATAGCATGGCCGCAGACTTTTAATCTAACTGTATCATTAAGTATTTTATTCTTTTTAAAGTTACTGTAAATGAGATTTTTTTCTTAATTTCCCTGAAGATATTCATTTTTAGTGTACTATAAAAACACTAATTTTTGTATTTTGCTAACTGTGTGTGTGTGTGTGTGTGTGTGTGTGTGTGTGTGTAATCTTAAGGGTTTTCTACACATAAGATTATGTCATCTGTGAACTAGCCCTCATTCTTGAAAGATTATATCACTTGCATAAAATGCTAGGCTGAGTTATTTTTTCTAAGCTTATGAAGATCTTATTTCACTGTCTTCAGGCTTCCATTGTTTCATTGTAGGTAACTTTTATTACTACTTGTTTTTTTAAGATCTTCTCTTCGTCTTTTAGTTTTATACTTCTTGGTGAATATTGTACTTTTGTATAAAAGTTCTTCCCTAATCTTGAAAAATACTATTAGCAATTATGAAGAGTAAAACTTCCTCCTCATTCTTTTTTATCACATTTAGAAATTTTGATTAGACACAAGTTAAGTCTTCTTCTGTCTGCCTTTTGTCTTTCTTTCTTATTTTCCATATCTTTTTTTCCTCTGGGCAATCTGGGCATTTTCTTCAGCTTTGTCTTCTTGTTCACTATTTCTTCAGCTGCTGTTTACCTAGGCAATGAGATTTTTATTTTAGCAGTTAGCCATTAAATGTTTTTTTTTCCCCACCAGTTCTTTTTTAAACTATGTTAATTTTAAAAACTTCCACGATAATTCAGTTTTGGTAGAATTTTCAACCTTCCTCATTTTTAACATCATTGTTTATATCTTCAAGCTTTTTATACATAACAATTTTACCAACTGTCTTTGATAATCCGATACTTGAAATCTCGTGTTTGGGGGCTAAGTCTGATGCTTACTTTCTCTGCTGATTAATGAATTTTCATTTTGAGTCATGCCAACCTGGAGAAACAAGATACCTACTAAGAAGGGCTCCTGGTGACTAACTAGGATAAAATTTTAAAAGCAGAGCCTAGCAACTGTTTCTAAACAGGGGCCTCTCACGCAAGCCCCACTTTAAGGAGAAGCCGCGCTAAACTGCTTGCCTCCCACACTGAACTGTCTGACTACAAGGTGTAGTCAGACAGTTCTGAGCTATCCCGAACCTTTATAAAGGAGTTCCTGGAATTATATTTCAACTAATAGGACTGAGATTTTTCTGTCCAGTCTATGCAGCTGTATTATGGTTAGCATCTTCACTGACCAATAAGTGGAGCTCCACTACGACCAATCAGGACAGTGCTTTTTGGACCAATCTGACTGAAGATTTGGAATCCTCATTTGCCTCAGGAGGAACTAATCAGGGACCCAGATGGAGATTCTCTCTATGTACATCAGCTTCCCGCTGGCTCAGGGAGTGTACTTTCCCTTTCCAATGGAACACTGAGTTCTGAGTTTCTTTGGCTTGTGCTGAAATACCTAAGATATCTAGCTGGAGCAGAGTGTAGCAGACTGGAGTGGAGCAGAGCTGGGAGAGTGGACCAGAGCAAACAGAGCAGGGTGGGGTGGAGCAAAGCAGAGCTATCTAGCTGGAGAGGGGCCTCATTAGAGGGCAACTTGCCTGAGGGCTACCTCACCCCAGGGCCGCCTCATAACCATGCTGTTCCATACCTATTCTGTTTCATAATTGAGCTGTAACATTATTGAGCTGTTTCACAGCTGTGCTGGTCTCACAGCTGTGCTGTGTCACAATTGAGCTGTTTAAAGTTTCCTTCTTTGCTGCACCCCAAATTGGAGGTTTCTATTGTCATTGAATTGGCAGCAATGGCCAGTGGTTGATAGACATCAGCTGAGTTTCATCTATGAGAATTATTATGAGACTAGACTAAGAATTTTTTTTTTTCCAGAGATGATTGGTGTTTTCTAGTGACATTTCCCACTGGTGTTTTCCATTTGATACCCAGGTGATTTGGCTACTAAACTAGAAATACTTTAATTTGATTTAACTGTAATTATTTTATTGAATTTCTTGGGTTTGGTCAGGATACCCTCATGGCTAGGGCAGTGTAAAAATACTATATCTAAATGTTCAGTTATCAACAGAAATTATTTATTTCCTCATCTAGATCAGGGCAGAGGATGAAGAGTTTTTCAGAATACTTAACATACTGCCAGAAGCAGAAATCAAGATAGCTCTTCCAGATTTTTACTATTTTCCCCTAATCTTTTAAAGGTGTCTTGCCCACATTGCTTCTGTATATAATTGGTTTGCATGTCATTCCTATTTAATTGATTTACAAATTATTTAACTAAGTCGCATAATACAAACAAGTACAACTGGCCGAAAAGTGTTTGGGAACAACCAATATTGACCAATGGTAAGCATACTTGATTAGTGAGAATGGAAGTATAAAGTCACTTTTGAGAGTAGCCATTAGCATTTATGTGCAAATGGGTATCATACTTGAAGAGGGAAGAGAGGATATCTATTGACTGACTACAAGTCATTTTAGAGAACTTCCATTGTAGTTTAAAACTCAAAGACTACTAGTAGCTTATAAATTATAATATACTTTGGTGTATGTAGCAACACTTTTACTATCCCATTATTATCTACTTCACCTACTTCAGAGGTTTTCTGAAGCCTCAGTGGACAGTTCTTTTGTACACTGATGATTTTCTATCTTAAGCACTTGCATCTTCCTAATTGCAGGTATCATCTGGCCATAGGAATGTGCTTGGTACCCACATGGCACTCAGGAGTGGCCTTCAGTCAGTGAGGGACGACTAGGAACAATTCTGAGGTGTATTTTACACTGTCCCTCAGAGATTCTCAGCAAGATTTAGTTCACAGTGGCAACCTGATTATTAGCTCATTCTGTATTGGCTTCCCTCCTTTCCCTGTCTCATTTCTCCTTTTGCCTATCAATGTTTCTTGGAATCATTCCCCAAATAAAGTGCTTGTACCAAATGCTTGTTCCAGGATATACTTTGAGGAAAGCCTGGGCTCAGATACCTCACTACTTCTCACTCTTCCTTACTTCTGAACAAAGTGGTTGTTCAGAGACAAGCACTTTCAATCCTTTTAGCTCTTTCTGGCATTTATTTTCTTCTTATTAAAAAACATGTTCATATAGCCATATCTTAATTCAACCATTTTAGAAATTATGCTGTATTAATACTTTATTATTTCCCCCCTTACTTCTTTTCCCTATATATTTCTTATAATTTTTGTTAAACTCATAATATTTACGTTATTATGACTATAGTGTACATATTGTTTTCCTAGAGTTAATTATTGCCTTCTTTTTAATTTTCTTTGTTTTCTGAGAATATTCCTAATTCTTTCCTTACTCTCTGACAGCCTATTATTACAATATTTTTATGTTGCCAAGTATATCAAATAATTTTTCTCATCATTGATCTATTTTCTCTGTAAATGTATCTCCCAAAACCCTCCTCTCTCTTCTTCAGCCTGGGCTTTGCACGGATACTGACTTGGGACTTTTCCTTCAACATCCCAAGAGTTCCTTTCACTTCTCTCTTGTGGGAATCCTATCTCCTGGATCCCATAATTTCTTCTTTCTTGGTTTATGGCCTTCATTTTGGTGAAGAATTCCTTCCAGTTGCTTCCTCCAATAAGATGATTCAAGATAAATTGTTTTTTTTTGAGATCCTATAGGTCTGAAAATATACTGGTTCCTCCTCAGGCCTCATACAGAGGCCACCCTGAACTTGGGGACCTCTGATTCAGGACACTTTCTGAGTTTCTGTGGCACATAACAACAGCCCATATGGCACTGGTGCACAGCACTTGGGCCTTTCCTGCTCTACTCCCTGAGCATCACTCCCCTGTTTACTGTCTTTTTTGAATTTTTCTTGGTCTTCCTTGTCTACTGTTATCCCCTATCCTATTCACTTTTATAGGTTTATACTTTTTTCCTTTTCCTTTTATTTTGGAGGGATTGTGGAAAGCAATGAAGACAGAAAATGCCACTCGATTCACGGCATTTACCCAATTTGCCATAATTCTTGTTCTAATGGTCACATCATAACAAATCAAGTGAATTTACCATAATTCACTTATGCACCTTAAAAGTATATTTTAAGCGATTCTCAGTTTTTTGCAAATGCTTTCATGAACTGCCATATACATAAAACTTTTTATTTGTTGAATTATTTCTTTAGGATAAACTACCAGGAGGGAACTAGTCATTTTTATGAGCATTTTCCCCCTAATGCTTATCTTGCATGCAGCTCACTCACTTGAGGATGTGTCCAGGCCTGATTTTATTTTCATTTGGCAACAATGGTACTATTTGTCTCCAAGTATCCCCTGTGCTCATCACAATGTCCTAGGGCTGGACCATGGGATGGGATAGGGAAGGGCACATGGTTTACTTCTGGAGAAGGTCAACAAAATGCAGGGAAATGTGGGCTTATTGATAAGTGGGACACTAGCTTCAGAAAGGAAGGAACAGGTTGTGGATGAAGTTGCAGGAGTAAAACTTGTAGAGAACGAGGGGCCTCTGCAATGACATTTAATCATTGAACATTAACAGTAACAGGGACATCTGTCAGTGCTGCATAATGAGATGGATGGGCTTGCAGACCCTGTATGAAGCAATATGTTCTGGGCTTCTCAATCACTTGAAAAATGCCTCTTTTGCAGAGGGTTCTTTGGGCATTTATTGCAAATCCTTCTGTTTTACTACAGAAATCCCAGGCAAATTCTTCAGGAAGAGCGACTTATTTTTAACACACAGCTGTTAAGTGAAAAAGGAAACAAACTGCTTTTAATATTGTTGCTGCTTTTAATATTGTTTCTTTGTATTTAACCTTTGGCATTTTAATTATGATGTGTCTTGGTGTGGGCCTCTTTGGATCCCTGATTTTTGGAATCCTCTGAGCTTCCTGGGGTTTTATATCCATTTCCTTCACCAGGTTAGGGAAGTTTTCCATCATTTCTTCAAACAGCTGTTCAACATCTTGATTTTCTTCAGTTATGCCAATCAGATGAATATTTGGAGGCTTAATAGTGTCCCATATCCTCCTTAAATTATTTTTATAGTCTTGGCATCTTTTTTCTTGCCATTCTGATTGAGTGTCCTTCACTATCCTGTCCCCTAGATAGGGCATTTGATCCTTTTTTTTTTATTCACTTCGTTTATTCCTTCATTTATTCCATTTAATATACTTCTCATCTCAGATAATGTGTTCTTTATTTCAGACTGGTTTCCTTTTATAATTTCCACTTCCATTTTTATGTTTTTTATCTCTTTCTTGAAATTCTAACTGAATTTATTTACACTTACCAAAGTTCATTGCGCATCCTTATAACCAGTGTTTCAAACTCTGCATCTATTAGATTATGTGACTGCATTATATCTGGATCTCTGTTCTCTTCTCTTATATGGTTTCTGCTTCTTTGTCTTCCCATTTTGCTGCTTTTCCATGTCTGTTTCTATGTGCTAACGAAAGCTCCTAAGTCTCCCGGTCTTATTAGTGTGGCTCTGTGAAGTAGGTGTTCAGTGCCACAGTCCTGAGAAGGGTTCAGCTGCAGGCCAGTTTTATCCTAGACATCTAACCCTTCGGAGCCATCTATTAAGATTCACATGCAATTCACAGGGGCTGTGCTTATAGTTGCCTCAAAAGGCCACACCAGAAACTGAGGCTGTCTCCAGTGTGAGTCTCAGCAAGAAGCACCAGACTCACTGAGGATACACCTAGATGTAGCTTAGGTGGGGCCGCGAGTTGGGGGAGGTGGGGTTTCAGGGAATCTTCTGAGTGGAGCCATCTGTTATTGAGTTTGATGATGTCATGGCTATGGCAGCGCTGTGTCTGCACACTGGGAGTGGGGAAGGCTCAACAGGGAACAATGGCTACCACTGACACATCTGTACAGAGCAAGTCTCGCCCTGCCCTCACTTTGACACTATCTCCCTGTAAGTCCCTGGTGCCCCCTATGCGCAGCCAAATTTGCACTAGTGCTCAGAGCGAGCAGGTCCATCACTATGAAAATCCAGTTGTGGCTCCTTCAAGAGGCTTCTGCCATTGCTGCAGCCTCTGTCTCAGCTGCTTAAAACCAGGCAGCCTGCATCATTGCCTCGACCTACCTTTTGCCATTGCAGGGTGCTGCCTTGGATTTCTCCCTAGTTTTATGGTTTGTTCATCTAGATTTCAGGCAATTTTTCCTTGCTGCTGCTCCTTGTTATTGACACAACTTTGATTTGGTCTTCAGAGGGATGAACAGAGCCTCTATCATCTATGCCATTTTTTTTTCTCTCAAAACTGAAGTTTTAATATTTAATGGTTCTTTAAAATTTAAGTATATTTATAATGCACTGCTCAATTGTGCATTAATGATTGTTACAATTCACCTCAGATGACATTTTAAAAACAGAATCAGTTAATTATGGGAAACTTTAAAAAATTAAAATTAAACTCATATATTTTGTTACAGAGATATATGACAATGTTCAATAAAACATTTCAAGCACAGAATGTGTATTATATTAGGATCAAATTCTATGAGAGAAGTGGAATGAAAATAGAAACTTAAATTTTTGACTGTTAAAGAAACTCTTGTTAATGTTTTTTTAAAGAAAATTATTTCAATGTAATTATGCTTGCAGAAATATAGTCATGTTGGTTAATAGAATGCTATTCAAACTTATCTTATAGAATTAAGACCAAAAACATCATACCTGGTTTATATAATGCTTTTTAAAAATGGATGATGGTAGGTATAAATTTGACTTTTATTTATATGACACTATCAACTCTTTCTCCTGAGCTCCTCACTGTCAGGACTCAGGAGAAGTCTAACATAGCCCTACTATGTACTTATTCTCAGATCAGGAGGCCAAGAGAAGCAAGATGGGATGAGACAGTGGACCAGTCTTAGGCCAAACTCCTCTTGCTATGTACCTTCAGGAATCACACAGCCTCTCTGACCCTCAGTCTTACCCATCAAGAATGAGACCACCTGTGATGGGGTTGCAGAAAGTAGTGTGTGGCTTGGATATGAGGGGCCTTTATCCATGCACTACTCCAGCCATTACTAGGGCAGCAATTATGAAGGAGCAGCACATCTGCCAGCTATAAAGTGATGGGAGCTAGGAAGAGCCAGCTATGAAAGCAGGGTAATGGGTTATCTCCAGGTCCTGGTTCCTCTCTGAATTATCCCTGGCCAGTCACTGAATAAGTGGGGGAATTGTATGGACAGCCTTAAGGTTCATTATTTTCTTGTTAACTCTTGCAGAGAAGACTTTTTTTTCAGCCTATTAAGGTCTTCATGCAGGTAGGTGTCTTACTGACCCCCAAAGCACCAGACATCCACAGAGCCAATGCCCTTCTAGCCCCATTTGTATCTGAGTCCCCCACACATGGGTGACCATCATTTCTCCAGGATCCCCTGCTGAGCCATTCTTCCCCAACCAAATGCTCCCCTGACCTATCTATAATGAGGTATATTAAATTCTTCACACAGGGTAAGAAGGACCTCCAAAAGCATCATGGGGTGTGAAGGACAAAGAAGTGAGTCCACAAGCAGACTCTTCTTTCTCAATCTCCCTTTTTCCTGCAATCTCTTAAGCCCCTATCCCAGTGCCCACCTGATTCTAGAAACGTCCATCCTCATACAGTCACCCAGGCAACCAATACACTCTCTCCTAAGTCTTGCCAATCTCCAGAACCAGCTGGATTCAAAGGGAGGTGTTATTTACTCAAGCTTTGCTGATTCCAAGGAAGATGAGCCCAATAAAATACTCCAATGACTGGGGGATGAAAGCTGTGGGTTCTGTCCCTATCATAATCCTGATGCAGGTTTGTTGTCCTTCCAAGAGAGCTCCAAGTTATTCCCCTACCAGTTTCTCTATTATATAAACATGCTCTCATCACATGATGTGTATGCAGTATCATAGTTTTATGTCAGAAAGAGCTGTTTCTTCTCTTGCCTAACTCCTGGCCCTAACAGTGACCCCTTATCCTTCTAAGACCCATATCTGCCATCTTTGCCCAGCAATCCTTCCTCTTTCTTGTGGGTTTGCCTGTTTTTCCTTTGGAGATGTTCTTTCTTTTTTCATGGTGTCTGATGGAGGTGTCTACTCCTGCACACAGCCCAGGCATTCCAGCTTGCCTTTTCCAGAATGTAGAGCAAGGACAGAGTGCGGTCAGGTTAGATATCTCTCCAGGGTAGCACACTGAAGAGCCTGCTTCTAGTTTCTGACTACAGAGTGACCCCACTGCCTCTTCTAGAGGCCAGATTATCCACTCTTCTTTTAACTCTAGAGCCTGCTGTATTCCTCCAGTGCATTCGTTTTTGTGTCTTGGTTTCATGCATTGGTTTTTGTGGTTAATGACCACAGAGCTCTGACCAAATCTGTCTTTTTCTCTCCTTCTTCCAGGACAGTTTAATCACATCCTTCTATAGTGGGGAGATAAAAAGAGTAGCTGTAATATGCTCCAGGCCTGTAATGGACTTAGGCTTCTCTAACTCTTGAAGGCCCAAGGGGGCAGAAGGGCTATGCACTGCATGTGGTCCAGAAGCTTGCAGCCTGCTAGCATAGAACCCAGAACCATGCAGCAAGCTGGGGTGGGGGATGGAGTGGGGGGACTTGGGGGGAGTATTGACAAGAAAGAGTCAGCTGTGCCTAAGGGTGTGAGCCAGAGGGAGAGGCGCCTCAGTGGCTATTCCTGCAGGTTCAGTTGCACGAGTCCTTCCCTCAGTTTTGAGACTTAGTATCACATTTCATAAACCAATAAATTTGCCTTTTGCCTAAATTGATTCAACTTGGTTTTGACATTTGCAACCAGGAGAGACTTGAAGTTTTTATATAAAGGAGAGTATTTGATTTCCATTTTTAGCAATATTGTGAACTAATTAAACTAAAAATCTACTATAGAAATGCTGAATTAAATGTAACAAATGTCAATTGAAGTCATAGCTTATCTCTCCACATTTAAGGGGAATTTCCAGGGATCAAATTGAGGGTGCAAACCAGGGGAGTGAGAAGAACTGAGAGCAGGCTCTCCTTAGTAGGCTTAGTCAGCTTTAGTAATCAGACATTTTTTCCCCATTTTCTTTATTTTAAAAAAATTGAGCATAAAGTACAAATAATTCACATATACACTCTTCCTCACATTCCCAGTTTCCCATTTATTAACATCTTGCATTAGTATGGTATATTTGTTATAATTAATGAATCAATATGTCCACAATTTATATTAGGGTTTGCTATTTGAATTGTGCATTTTATAGGTTTTGACAAATGCATAATGTCACATATACATCATTACAGCATTGTATAGAACAGTTTCACTGCCTGGAAAATCCCCTTTGCTCCATCTAGTCATCTCTCCCTCTCCCCTCTAACCCTAGCAACCACTGATCTTATTACTTCTCCATAGTTTTGCCTTTTCCAGAATGTCATAGAATTAGAATCATAGAGTACATAGGCTTTTAAGATTAGCTTCTTTACTTAGTAATATTAATTAAGTATCCTCAGCAACTTTTTCTGGCTTAATAATCTCTTTTTAACACTGAATAATTTTCCACTGTATGGATGTATCACACTTTATATATTTACCAACTGAAGAGCCATTTTGATTGTTTCCAGTTTGGGGCTATATAAAAAAAAGGGTTATAAACATTCACATATAGGTTTTTAGAAGGGCATAAACTATCAGCTCAATTGGGTAAATACCCAGGAGCATGACTACTAGATCATAAGTTAAGACTATGTTTAGCTGTGTCAGAAACTGCCAATCTGTCTTCTAGAGTGGCTATACCATTTTGCATAACCAGTAGCAATGAATGAGAGATCCTGTTGTTCCACATTCTGGTCAGTGTTGTCAGGGTTTTGGATTGTAATCATCCCATAATGGTATCTCATTGTTGTATTAACTTGTAGTTCCTTAATGACAAATAATATTGATCATCGTTTCATATACATGTTTGCCATCTGTTTATCTTCTTTGGTAAGATATCTTTTCATACCTTTTGCCCATTTTTATATTAGGTTGCTTGTTTTTTTCTTGTTGAGTTTAAAAAGTTCTTTCTACATTTTGGATACATGTCTATTAAAGATATGTATTTTGGGAATATTTTCTCCCAGTCTGTGGCTTTTCCTTAATTCTCTTGACAGTGTTTTCACAGAGCAGACATTTTTAATTTTTAGGAAGTTCAACTCATCAATATTTTTCTTTCACAAATAGTACTTTTGGTGTGTAGCTAAAAATTCATTGCCAAACACAGGCACCTAAATTTTCTCCTACATTATCTTCTGGAAGTTTTATAGTTTTGTGCTTAACATTTAAGTCTATGAATCATCTTTAGTTAATTTTGGGTAAAGCATAAGGTCTTCATCTAGACTCTTTAAAAATTGTCTATGGATGTCTAATTGTTCTATCATCATTTGTTGAAAAGACCATACTCTCCTTAATGAATTGTCTTTGTTCCCTTGTTGAAGACCAGTTGATTATATTTTTAGTTTCTCTATTCTGATCCATTGATCTATTTCTCTATTCTTTTATGAGTTATACTGTTTCAATTATCACAGTTTTATAGTAAGTCTTGAAGTCAGGTAGTGTCAGTCCTCCAACTTTGTTCTTATTTAATATTGTGTTGACTATTCTAGGTCTTTTGCCTTTCCATACACACATTAGAATCACTTCCTTAATATTCACAAAATATTTTCTGGAATTTTGATTGGGATGATATTGAATCTGTAAATTAAGTTGTGCAGAAATGAAATCTTAATAACAAAGTCTTCTTATCTATGCACTATGTCTATCTTCATTCATTTATTTCAATCTTTGATTTCTTTCATCAGAGTTTTATAATTTTTTCATATCAATCCCATATAAATTTTTTAATCACTCCTGTCTTTTTTTTTAATTTAATTAAAAAAAATTTACTTTATTAGTTTCAAGTATACAGTACATTGGTTAGACATTTATATAGTTTATAAAATGATACCACCAATTGCTCCTTTTCTCTTCTGGCTCTCCACCTAGCCAATATATTAATGCTAACTGCATTAATATGCTGTGCTCCCCATTCCTGTGACTGTCTATCAACTACTAATTTGTAATTCTTTAACCATTCACCCCATTCTCCCAGCCCCCTCCCAACACCCTCCCCTTTGGCCATCACCTTACTAGAGCAGAGACTCAAGAGTGAAAACCTTAGTGAGAATCAGCACTAGGGCAAGGAAACCTGAGCTATAATTGAAGAACTGCTGGAGGCTCAGTGTGGATAAGTCTGAGGATTAAAAATTCCAGGGAGTCCTAGTCATAGGGAGTCTGCCATAATTTTGTGTTTTATATCTAAGAGCTCCACCAGAATCCCACAGTAAACATCAGAAAAAAATCTCCCATGCTTCCATTAGTGGCTGGGGACAAGGAATCATTCTGAAATATACCAGAGCACTTTATTCTTAACAAGGCCTGCCCTTAGAAGAAACTAGTTAACTAGAGCCTAATTTGCTGGGGTATTGTCAAATCCTAGGGTAAGGGAAATACCCAACTACGGTTAGCTCTAGCCTTCCACATGGGTGAAAGGAAATACCCAACTCCAGCCCACTCTATCCATCTTGTCCCACCTAAGAGGGGAGGAAAATAACAACTTGAAAGCATTTGTGAAATTCACAACTGAGAGGCACAGACTCACTAAAAGACTGAGACCTAATCATAGGTCTATTGAATGCTTCCCCTTTCCAACTACCTCCCACCTCATCAGCACACACTAAAGGTTTATTTACAACAGTTTTTATTTACTCAGTACGTCATGTCTAGTTGACAAGAAGGCATACCTTCTTGGGCAAAAAACACTATTTGAAGAAATCGAGTAAGCATCAGGACCACACATGGAAGGGATGTTAGAATTATAAGACTAGGAATTTAAAACAACTAAGATTAATATGCTAAGGGCTCTAATGGAAAAAGTAAACAGCATGCAAACACAGATAGGCAATGTATTCAGAGAGATGAAAATCTTAAAAAAGAATAAAAAAGAAACGCTGAAATAAAAATCACTGTAACAGAAATTAAAAATATATTTAATAGGTTTATTGGTAGATTAGACATAGTGAGGAAGGAATGAGCATGAGAATATCTCAATAAAAAAATCTTAAAACTGAAAAACAAAGAAACAGACTTTAAAAAAAAACTATCCAAGGACTGTGGGACAATCACAAAAGATGTAACATATGTAAAATGAGAATAATAGAAGGAGAAGAAAGACACAGAGAAATATTTGAAAAGATAATGATTAAGAATTTCACCAAAATAATATCAGACACCAAACCACAGATCCAGGAAGCTCAGAGAACACCAAGTAGGATAAATGTCCACCACCACAACTACACCTAAGTAAATAATTTTAAAATTACAGAAAATCACAGGTAAAAATAAATACTGAAAGAAGTCAGAGGAAAAACATCACATTACCTACAGAGGGGCAAAGATAATATTTACATTCAACTTTTTATCAGTAATCATTTCAAAAGAAGAGAGTGAACTGAAATATTTAAAATGTTGTGAGGAAAAAAAATCTACTAACCTAGAATTTTAGGCCCTGAAATATTACCCTTCAAAAGTGAAAAGAAGGAATCAGTAGAAATATGGCAGACTGAGAGATGTCCCCAGATCTCTCCCTTGAAACAATAGGCTGAACATCTGGAATTTAGCAGGGAACATCCAGACTGTGCACCAGCATGTCTGAGCATGGGGTCTGAGCTTAAGAGCCACCACAAGTCAGAACCCTGGATGTTGGGTGCCCCGGTGGTGGACTGAGAGAAATAAAGCTGCATCTTACAGCCTGAGCTCCCTGCAGGAGAAGGGAGAAGGGAGAAAGTGTTGCGATTTTCCTAACAGCGCTGCCTGGAAATGCGGTGAGTTCCACACAGCTGGTGGCAGGGCCCAATAATCAGGTCAGAAAGCAGAGAAGGGAGACTGGACAGTGAAAACAACAGTTGATTTTTACTGGCTGCGGCTGCAAAATCGAGGCTGAGCTGCAGCCCCAACTTCCAACCCAGAGGTCCCCTCACACACATATCCTCTGAGACTGATTATCCTAGAGCCCTAGGGGATTCTGTGCAAACTCTGCTAAGACTGAAACTGACACTGACAGGGGCTGAAATTGAGGGTAGCAAATGTGATTAAATATCTACAAGAAAATAAAAAAGTAGTTATTAAGGCAGTAGTTATTATATAAAGCAGGGATCCAAGAGGCTTAGATATCACCTACCTGAAACCAAAAGAAAAGTGCCTTTTTTGCAGCAGGCTAAAGGGAGACCTTTATAATAAACCTTCTTTCTGAAAAAACAATAGAATACACTTCCAAAATGCCCAGGTAAAGAGATAGTCCACTAAAAATCATGAACAACCAATGTGACAAGGCATTTCAGAAAGAAAGAGAAAAATCTCCAGAAAATAAGCTTACATACATAGAAATATGCAATTTAAATGACAAAGAATAACATATGATACTTCTGAAAAAACTCAGTGAGTTCAAAAATGAGTCATATCAACAATTTAGGAATTGAAAAACACCAAGATAAGCAGAGCAAAAGGATTGAAACCCTCAAAAGAACCAAATAGATCTACTGGAGATACACACACACACACACACACACACACACACACACACACACACACAGCAAGAGTTGAAAAATGAAATAGTAAGCTTAAAAAATAGAGTTGACCAAATGAAGGAAAAGATCAGTGATATTGAAGACAGAAATCTAAAAATAAATAAGAAGGAAGAAGACAGAAACCAAAGAATGGAAAATAATGAAAGAAAAATACAAGAACTGGCTGATAACATCAGGAGAGGAAACAAAAAAATGGGCATTATTGAAGATGAGAAAAAGGAGCAGGGACTAGAAAGCAATTTCAGACAAAAAGTGAACAAGAATATCTCAAATCTAAGGAATGAACTGGAGTTTGGAATTCAAGAAATCAACAAAATACCCAATTATCTCAACTAAAAAAGGCCTTCACCAACACACATTGTATTAAAATGATCAAAATCAATGACAAAGGTAGAATTCTCAGGGCAGTCAGGGAAAATAAAATGGTAACTTATAAAGGAAAACCCATTAGATTATTCTAGGACTTCTCAGCACAAACCTTACAAGCCAGAAAGGAATGGAATCAAATATTTAAGCTATTAAGTGAAAGGAACTACCAGCCTAGAATAATGTATCCAGCTAAGCTCTCCTTTAGATATGAAGGAGAAATTAAGACCTTTTCAGACATACAAAAATTGAGAGAATTCTCCACTACAAGGCCTGCACTACAGAAAATATGAAAAAGGGTCAGCTCACCTAAAACAAAATGACAAAAGCAAAAAACATAATTAGGAGTAAAGTGACTATTAGGCAAACAGAAGCAGAGGAGTGCAATTCTTACAAAGAACAGGGCATTATTAACTTAAAAATAAAAACAGAATTGTTATAGCAAAATAGTAATGAAGCTTCAGCATATATAGGTACAAACTGAAATAACAGTGACTGAGAAGTGGAGGATTCAAAGATCCAGATTTGCAAAGAGGAATGGAGATAAGGCAAGCAAAGAAGAATATGGACGAACATACACACACACACACACACACACACATACATATACATAAAATTATGTATATATTATATATAATATATATAACTATGTTATGTATATGTAATATACATAACATAGTTATAATATAGTTATATATATATCCCTTTCATATTCAAATGGTAACCACACAGAGAAGATTCAGAATTGAAGTATATGACGTAAAACAAGAAGGACCAGAGTCAAAACCCACAAAAGTCAACCAAAATAAGGAAAGCATAGACACAAGGACATGGAAGCAATGGAAACACCGAGCTACCAGAAGCAAAAGGTAAAAGGAATATAAGAAGACCTCATATTTTAAAAATCACCCTAAATGCAAATGGACTGATTTCACCAATAAAAAGGCAGAGTTGCAGAATGAATAAAAAAACAAAACCCAACCATATGCTGCCTTCAGGAGACACATCTCAGCTCCAAAGACAAATATAGACTCAAAGTGAAAGGGTGGAAAATGATATTTCAAGCAAATGGCATTCAGAGAAAAGCAGGAGTAGCAATATTAATATCGAACGAAATAGACCTCAAAATAAAAAAGGTAAAGAAAGATACTGAGGGACACTTCATAATGATAAAGGGAATCATGCACCAAGAAGACATAACACCTATTAATATCTATACTCCCAACCAGGGAGACCTGAAATATGTAAAGCAATTCCTAACATATCTAAAGGAAGAAACATACTGAAACACTATCATAGTAGGGGACCTAAATACCTCCACTGTCCTTTATGGACAGACCATCCAAACAGAAAATCAATAAGGAAATCACATCCTTAAATGACACTTTAGACTAACTGGATGGACATAATTGACATTTACAGAGCCTTCCATCCCAAAAGAGCTGCTTATACATTCTTCTCTAGTGTACATAGAACATTCTCAAGAATCGACCACATACTAGGACACAGAGATAGCCTCAACAAATATAAGAGGGCTGAAATCATACCAACCATATCTCTTGACCATAATGCTCTGAAACTAGGATCAACTGCAAAAAAAA